>VZRU01000430.1:52598-131700 GCA_013398155.1 Pedionomus torquatus
CCCCGCCCCCTTGGCATACAATGGATTCTCTGTGGAGCCGGGAGGGATACTGCACGGGGAGACGCGAGGTGGAAACAAAACATGCTTCAAGGTCTGCCGTCGTTTCACGGGTCCACCTGGAAATAAACCCCTTGCCCTCATGGGGAGGCGAGATACAGCAGTTAGAAAGCGTTAGCTGCAGGAGCACACCATACAACAGCCTCTATTTTTATTGTTTTCTTTTTTTATAGTTTATTTTCCTCCCCACTCCCCTGCCCAGGGGAGATTGCTCTGGCAGTTGAAGAGGTGCCATGAGCAGCAGGAGTCAGGACAGGATCGAGTGTCAGCAGTGATGGGAGAGGACGAGTGAGAACTGAGAAAGCATGATGGGCTTCTGTGCGCAATCAGGAGGTGCCCCATAAAGTGGCGTGTCATTCAGTGAAACTGTGAAACTTGGCAGATAGAGCCGATTTGTTTCTTTCACAAAATATCGTGTTGCAGAGTCATAGTGTGTTCTGTCTTACTTGGGTTGGCAGGAAGTAGATTTCCATGTTTCTGTTGCAAGAACAAAATGAACACTTAGAGGGACTCCAGGTCCTTCTTCTGCCCCATGTCTTAACTTCTTATATGGTGTCCCTTCACAGAAATAGAGACTTAGGAATTTTTTTTTTAAATTATTATTTTCTCAGAAATGGGGTAGAAAAATTGAGTTCAGTTAGCTCACTTATTGCTCAGTCTTGGTAGACCTGGAGAAGGGCTAGCATCGATCCTGTCCGTATCCCACATTATCGGTATGACCTTGGCAGTGTGGGTTGACTTCAATGAGTCTTAGGTTCCCGCTAGTAAAAAGTAGACAGCAACTTCTTGAATCAACAAAGATGCACTGAAGAGAAACCACCTTAAAATCTCCAAGGTGGTTCATATCAGCGTGCAATTGCCCATGGAAATCTGCATAGAGGGGAAAAAAAAAAAGCATTAAAACCTGAAATCGTTCAAGCCAAAGAAAAAGGTACAGAATGGAAAATACTTAACTAGTAAGAGGATTCTATTGACCTCTTCAAACAGCTCCTTGGGGCCAGGCAGCCTTTTCAACACGTAAGGCAAAGGCTGGATTTGTTGACACACAGATGAAGAAGTGTGCTTCCTGAGCGTGCTTTTACACATGGGGTCAGATCAGCTCGTTATTCCCAGCCAGGCAGGGTGGGGGGCAGCAGGAGCCCTTTAAGTGCTGCTTACAGTCGGAGTAGAGGCCGTTCAAAGAGCTGGGAGCAGCTTCGGGAAACGCTGTGTATTTGAGCCCTAAGGAGAGCTTCCCTGGAGGGATGCGGTGCACACCTGCCCGCGGTCGGTCGGGAGGCAGTGCTTAACGCCTTCGCTGCCCCAGCCTGCAGCACATCCCACAGAGGGGCTGGGGCTGGGACCGCTGAGCGCCTGGCAGGATG
Organism: Pedionomus torquatus; assembly: GCA_013398155.1. Classification (NCBI taxonomy): domain Eukaryota; kingdom Metazoa; phylum Chordata; class Aves; order Charadriiformes; family Pedionomidae; genus Pedionomus; species Pedionomus torquatus. The sequence continues at coordinate 54,020 of VZRU01000430.1, forward strand.
CGGCCCCGCAGGTGGCCAGAAGCAGCCCAAGAAGGGGGGGGTCTTGGTTAGATGGCTTTTTTTTTTGTCTGGTGGAAGGAACACAAATGTGTGGGAGCAGCTAAGAGAAGTATAGGTTTAAGTCATTAAATGTACAAATGAAAAAAGAGAGCCAAGTGGAGAAAGCTCTTTACAAAATATGAAATTCTGTTAAAGCAGCAAGACGGCACAACATAAGGAATGTTTAGTACATGTTATTGAAACTGAAAAATCAGAGTATGGAATGAATTATAATTTAACATAATCCATAATTTTACAGTTTTCATTTTGAATTATTTATCTTATATGATTTGATTAAAGATAAAACTGGCTGACAAGATCCTGAATGTCTCTGCATGTCTTAATGACAAATGAAAAAAGTCCTCATTATAACTTCACCATTTGAAAATTTTAATTTGTATTGCTTCTATATAGCTCCCTTTTATTTTTAAAGTGTATTTCAGATACACATTGTGTACATGCGATTCCATAACCCATCAGGCTTCAGTGTTGCCTCAGTACCTCTGATTCAGTAAATCAGATCATAGGCAGCATGCTGTCATATAATAAGGTGTCTGATCCTTATTACCAGTTTGTTGATGCACAGACTCCTTCAAATTGACCATTGCAACACATGGTTTCCCCTGAAACTAGCTGTGATAATTAGCGTGGCTCTAATGAGACAGAATGTCACTGATCTTGTGCTGAACTGTCGAGTATCGACGCTACGGATGGGAACTGTCAAAGCTTGCCATCTGTGACAGAGCTTGGCATATTCCATTTGCAAGGTAGAGCATGCTCAATAGACTGTTTTTAAACAAATGGTCCATTTCTTGATTAGGGCTCTGTGTTCTGTTACTGTGGAAGACTTTATATCATAGTTAAACTTTTTCCTTTTTTTTTTCCTTTTTTTTTTTTTATTTTTTCTGGGATAAGCTCATTAGCAAATGAAAATGTTACTAATTCTCAAACTGGTGCTTTCAATCTTCCGTTAGCTTTTTGGGGGAAGGGAGGGCGGGGGGGGAAGCTGATCACGTATTTATTCTTCTTCCTTCCCCCTGTTATCTTCTTGTGGTGCCTCTAAGGCTAACTGTTCCACAAGGCTTTTATCTGATTTTTTTAAGCAGCGAGGGATAGGGGCAGAGCAGTTTTGAAGGCTGGAGGAGCAAAAATTGAAAAGTGTTAGATGACACACAGCGGGAGCACGTGTGCCTGGGCTGAAAGATTGGATCGGTCAGGAGAGTCGGGCGGCCGGGCTCCCGAGAGCAGCCCTGCAAAACGCCCTGCAAAAAGTCCAGCGCTGCTTATCATTCCAAAATATGCTTTGTTGCTTTTTATTTCCTCCTTCTCTGGCAGACCACACAGGGCTTGTTCTGAAGAACATTTTCACTAATCTGATCAGGCAGCCAAATACGCCGGGAAAACTGCTTTAATGATCCCACTAATTACCTCAAGTCAATATGAACTGTATTATTAGACTGAGGGAAAATATTCCATTAGGTCTCCCCCTTGGGAGTTTCTCCGCTTTGTGATGTCACCGAAGCCTTCGCCCTCTCGCTTGTAATTAATTTTATTTACACACGCAGGCACGCACAAGGTCACACCTGCACAACCGGAGCTGGCCAGGGAGCTAGTGGCACTCAGGCTTAATCAGATCTGTCATAATTACCATTCTGCATGTTTCTGACACACGCTGTGAAATATTTCAATTTAACTGCCGCTACCAGCACAACCAGATGTAGTGTGAGTGTGGCTGCATTGGAAATATTATTCCTCAGGATAAACTCTCTCCTCCTCCTTTTTCCTCCCACCCCCTCTCCCTTTTACAGCTAATGTGGCACAGAAGCTGATGTATCCTGTAAATCTTGAATGCAGCGCTAGATTGATAACAGCAGATTAGACAGTTTAACCACAAACAGCTTGTTCATTTTTCACAAATGAAAACCACATGTGGTGTAACTAAAATTTCAGGCTCCTTTTTTTTTTTTTTTTTTTTTTTTTCCCCCCTCTCCTCTTTGGTTGTTGTTTCCTTTTGTGTGTGCGTGTGTGTGCGTGCGAGTTACGGTCTGCCTTTCACTGTAAAGAGGAGAAATAAAAGAGTAAACATATAGGGGGAAAGAGACGGTGTCGCCTTTGGAGATTATTTCTCCATGACCTTTATTAAAAACCTTCCTTGGCAAAGAAATCAGATACCGCACAGGGGTTTTGTCTCTCACTCTGAGACTTTCTAATCTCTGGGTTTTATGCCCGTTTATTAAAGAAGTCATCCTACTGTGCTGTTTTTCAAAATAACGTGCCAGCGAACACCTCACTTTAAGAAGAGCTTCTAACCAAAAATGTAGTCTTCACTGCTACCTGAATTTAGAAGAAAAAAGATTTTCTGCCAAAGTTTTTCACCACAGATTTTGTCTCTCTGCTAATTCTTCCTTCTACCTCTTCCTTTGGGGACGATTCATTCTAAAAAAGTATCCTCAAAGTGTCTAGATTTTTGGCAAACGGAAAATTGTTGTTTGTTTTTATTAAAACATTCCATTATTTCTTATGAAAACAGTTATGGTTTTTAGGAAACACAATGTTGCCTGCAATTTTTTTGCTTTTTGTATAAATCCATTTTTCCAGGTAAATTGTTCAGCTTGCCCTAATTAAACAGCATTCTGTACTTAGTAAGGGTTTTTTTTTGAAACCATCTACTCTTTAGTGGATCACTGTTGGCTACTTTTCCTACATAGAGAAAAAATTAATGCAGTTTTCATAGAAAGTTTTAATTATAAGGTTCTATAGCAATTGTTACAGGAAAGAAAAAAAAACAACAAAAAAACCAGAAGTGTGCAGAATGCAACTGAGCTGATTCCCCAAAAGCTGTTGCAGGTATTGTCAGGCGAGATGAGTGGTGCAGCGCATCTGATAGAAATTCATCAAATCTAATCTTCAATAAGGCTTCCAGGGGAGGTTTTTTAAAAAAAAAAAAAAAATATGTAGCCTTAGTAAGGGATTGTTTTATCCATTGCCAGTGATTTGGGATGCAATGGCAATATTGAAAGTGCAGGAGGCACGAAGCTGAGTCTCCGCATTCAAAGTCAGTCAGAAGAAGGTGAGCAGGATAGTTTTTGAAAGCCACTAAAGGCACAGTTTGTAGCAGAAAATTTGGCTGCAGAGATGGGCTCCCCCAACTGCTGCAGAGAGGGTTAAAGCCCCATGCTCGTACCAGTTGGCCAGCAGTTCCTGACTGCATTGTTAGTCCCCAGAGCTGAGGTGGAGCATAGGTGTGCCATCAGTGTGCCCTTGCTGCACCTCCCTTACCCACTCCCCTGGGGTCTATGCAGACCCTGGACAAGGGGAAATCTCATCCTGGAGGTGCATCTGGAGCCCTGGAGATGCTATGGCTGCAGATGTCTCAAAAATTAGCCTGGAGTGTGTGGAGAGTGAAGCAAAGAGGAGGGCAGGAAGGGCTCGCCTGGAAAGAGATAATACTGAAATGAACAGTCAAGATTCTTGCAGGAGTCCGGAAATCCAGCTCTCGTTTCTTCGCAAAACTATTCAAAAAATGTCATGCAGCAGGGAAGCGCGGGATTGCCAAAAGAAAAAAAGCACGGCACTCTCTCCCACCTCCTTTGAGTCTGTATTTTTAGTTTCTCTTTCTTATGTAGAGGTGTTTCGGTTCCTACACTCCAGATGCGTGAATCAGCTCTTCCTCAGGCAGCGCCTGCTGTCTGCTTGACTAGAGGTGCTGTTTCTGGCAGGATGGATTTTCTTAATCTCTCTTCCCGCTTTTTGTATCCTCACCTTCTGTTTTGTTTTCTTCTCTTTCCTCTTGCCATCTTCACTAATTCCTCTTGTTGTAGCTCCCCTCTTAGCTTTCCTTTGACTTTTCCCCACCCCTTTCTTCTCCCGTACGTACACTCACCATCCACTCTTGCTCCATCTGCCCTTTTCTCCCATCCTCCTGCTGTCCCTTGCGTGCCAGAGCTGCGCTTTGGACTTCCCACCCCAGGTGCATCCCCTCCACACCCAGTTGCTTTGCACATGCACCGGCTTGTGCGTGGGGCTCGGGGTGGGCACCCCGGGGTGCTGGGGAGCCAAGGGCTGGTTGCCAGCACTGCCGGCTTCATGGGTGAGACGTCATTCCTGTCCCCACATGGCAACATGGATTTAGCTGGGAAAAGAGCCACCTCCTTGATTTCTCAGGTTTCTCATGCCTGCTGTGGGCAGATCGCCGGTTCAGGAGGCTTTTGAAGTGTATCGGTGTTTTAACACAAGGAAACTATAATGCTGTTAAAAATAAAAGGATAAAAATAAGGGGGGGAAAGTCTGAGCGAGCTGTATGAGAGTTAACGATGTACGGAAATGAAAACAAAGCTGTAGTGCCAGAGCGGAGAGGGAGGCTGAGGAGTTAGCGAGCAGCCCGTGGTTCCCAGCAATGGGGGAAGCAGGGTACCAAGTAAACAGCACGGAAAACAAAAGCGAGCGTAACCCGTAACTAAACAGGAAATGAGCGGGTAAAATTCCTCCTGAAAAACCCAGAGCTGCTCAACACGTTACTACAAAGAATAAAGGCGGCTTATGCAAACACGAATGTACAGTAACGGTCCGAGAAGCGGTTTGTTGAAGGAGTGACAGATTGCCATTAGGCGAAGGGTTGCTGGGCAAAGGAAGGAGCAAGAAATAATAATGTGTGTTATGCTGGGTAATTCAAACCACACAACACCTGAAAGAGTGTTACAGGATTGCTAGGTGCAAGGTGAGAAAGGAGACAATGTTTCATTGCAGATGATTTTTAATTTCACTGTTCCTAATAATTTCTCATTGTGTCCTTTTTATTTTCTTCACATTTAACCTCTAAGACAAACTTCAGACTTTTGGTTGTGAATTACCCCAGGTGGTTAGCATGTAACGAATAGGCTAGGGCAAGCACGCAGCTAGCTAGGTGGGGGAAAAATTGTGATTTGCAAATATTTTTCTAATTCCAAATCTGCCAAATTTTGCCTGAAAACACATTGTTATTCAGTGGTCATCTCATTTTTATTCCTGTGCAGCGTTGTGTTCCCTTACTTCAGGATGGCATTTGAGAAACATCTGAAAAATAGTTCTCAGGATCTTTATAAAGTAAAGACGTTTGGACTGTGTGGTCTGTAGCAGAATTCCTTGAGGTTTTGGACCCCGACTGGATAAGTTTTCACACGTATCAGTTACATCTGTGGGGTTGCTTAGGTGACTACGTATTTTGCTGAGCCTGGTGCTTAGCATCTCTAGTATACGTAACACGCAGGAAAAAGCTCTGTAGATACTGAAGCTTTCCTTTCCACTGTTTATATAAAGCCAGTTATTTTTTTACACAACTGTGAAGGGCTTAAATGAGTTTCTTTTTATTTGCACTTTCAGGCAGCCAATTTGCTTCACCTCTGAGAAATCAATTGCTCCTCTTATTTAATGTGAGGAGAGAGTCTAACTTGAAGGGATTGATCCTTTGCGGCTGGGGAAGGGGGACGGGACAGAGGGATCGGGGCAAGAGGGAGCATGCCTGCTCCACGCAGCACCTGATGTGGTGGACATCAGGTCAGAACCTGCTGCCTGGAAATACGGCAGAACAGAACAGAACCTGCTGCCTGGAAATACGGTTGGGGCTGGGGCTCAGTTTGGCTGGCACTTTTCTTGGCTGGTGAGGAAAAGCCCAGCGCTAAGCACTGCTCTGCGGGACTTTTTCCCTTGTGGCTGTTCTAGTCCCCATCCTGATGGCAAACTACCTGAAAACACTCTTGTGTTGGTTCCCACCCAGGAGGGAGAAACCCGATCTCTCCAGCTTCCCTTTTGATCCTGCTTTCCTATTCTTTTGAGTCAATGCCTCAAGCAACCATGCTACAAGCATTTTAGCTTTCCAAGGGCTTCACTGCCTTTATTTTTCCACGGGAGAGATACATACTTCTGGCTGCTCCCTTCTCCTTTGCTGGGAGGTGTCTGTCTGTCTTTCACAGGTGTGGATTTGAAAGATTTATTTATTTATTTTTTAAACTGCATTGAAGCAACAGACGTTATTAATTTCCCGACTGCTTCTGTGGTGAACAAAACCTGGAGGAAAGTTAGGGGAAAGTTTCTTTTCAATTTCCTTAAGACTCCTCTCACCCTTGGCATTATCAGAGCGTTGAACATTCTTCACTGAAACTGAGAGCCGCAGAAGCTAGCTGAACTGCAAGAGACAAGTGAAAAGAAATGTTCTCAGAACATTTAAATGTCTAATTCAAATCTCTATGAAAACATTTAGGCTGTATAAATGTGAAGGGATGCCTGAGAATGGATTTGAACTGTGTATGTTTTGGAATGATGTCGCTTGTTGGAACATCTTGTCAGCTGAACTGAATTTACAATGAATTCCAAGTATCTACAAGCCTGTGATTCCTCAATGTGTGGTAGATCTTCCCCTGATCCAAAATGAATTCTGGAAAGAAAAAAACATGACAAGAAACCACAGATTTGAATTACTCCTTCTGGGAAATTATGATCTTTTTTTTAAAAAAAAAAATAAATCTAACAACGTGATATACACATATATAAGTAATTACGGAAGTGACACTTTGGCCCTATGGCCTTTTTACTGGAGGTCTTTCCCTCAAAACAAATGTTAAATCTCTGTAGCAATGTAATAATAAACATTTGCTGTTCACTTGTAAATTGATAGTAGTAAAAAAGATTTTTTAAATTGCCAGACTCTTTCTATTAAAGACTCTTCTCGAACTAAACTGCAGATATAGCTGCCATGCCAAAATTGATTGCGTGTTTAAGAATAAATAAATATGGGCTATTAAGGGTCACGGTTGGATTTAGGGTTGTATTTACTTTTGAGGGAAGCATCGGTATTGCAGTGAAATCAGTACTTCTCCGCTTAAATAAAAGATAAAGGGCCATATATTACCAGTCACCCTCTGTGAAACCCACTGACCCATTTTATAGGCCTGTACTATAAAAAGTAATGTACCAGACTAAGACCGACTTATTTAATAATTAGCAGTTGGGGTTTTGTGTTTAGATTTTTTTTTCTAATTGTTAAGTCGATTTTGTCATGCGTATCTCGCAGTAACGATGCCAATTGAGTCGTATGTGTAAAAGAGGAAGGATCTGGAGTAAAGGAAGGCAGAATAAAGCTTCACCCACTGTTTTTTTGCATTTATTACTTTTTCCCCTTCTTTTTACATATGAATGTAATTGCATTTTACATAAGATTTTCAAAGGCATGCATATTAGGTTTTTGATTAGGGCTTGTGCCTATCTATCATTGCTAGGCAATTGAAGGCAATACTCTAAAGAAGATACATTTGAACAAGGGAGAGGAAAGGTGGAGGGGGTTGAGAGCAGAGAAACCAAGCTTGGGAGAAGGCCTTCTTTTAGATTATTCAATCCCCTCTGTACTCGACTGAAAAGTAATGAAGCTGATGTTTTCAGCCAGTTTTAGAGTTATGGGTTAGTTTTTTTCTTTCTGTGAGCTGGTGGTATGGTCTCAAGTGCTCATACGCGGGGAACGTACTCACTAGTTTTGATCCAGCCTCAGACCTTTAATCCAACATGGGTTTTGGTAGCATTGGCTCTTAACCACTTACTGGGGCTCTGGGTGGAAGGAGAGCTCTTCCATGACACACCAGCCTGTGGGAGCTGGGCCACAGCTTTCCTGCTCATTTTGTTGCTGTACTCTTTTGCCGCTTGTCATTGAATTTCAGAGGTTGCTTTAGCAAGTTTCCTTTTTTTGTTTATTTGTTTGGATGTTTACAAGAATAAGTGTAGATATTAAATTTTTAAGTGTCGCAGCTAGAAAGAAGAACAGACATTAGAAATCCTTTCCCCCTAAACTATCACCAAAAAGTTGTGGCGAAATACTCAGTACCACTGCAAGCTGTTTGGTCATTTGTTTTTCAAATTTCAGGGACTGGCATAATCTTGTTTTAGTATTCTTCAAAGGAAGTTTCGGAAAAACTAGTGAAGTTTACCTTTCTTCTGAAAAGCCCTATGAGGGTGTGGGGTTTTCAGTTTGTTTGTTTTGCTAAATCTCATCTATTATGATGGCAGATACAGATTTACTTAAAATTCACATCTAGCTTCTCCCTTTAAATGTTGTAGTAGTGAAAGCCAGTGAAATAGATAAGCTAGAAATATCTGGAGATAAAGGACAGCTTCAGATTTCAGACTTTCTCTGATTTAAGGGAATGCTCAAAGGCAAAGCCTGAAACTTAAGGCTGATTAGTGTAAATAAAATACGAAAGCAACCATCTTTCTGGGGACATTTATTATGACTTTAGGCCATGTCTTAAGAAGAGACATTCATATTCTGGTATCTCTACTCAAGAAAAGGCTTAAAAGCAGCCTTTTCTTCTGGAATTAAAGAATATACAGTTTTGTGAGAAAGATAGGAAGGTCCAGAAGTATTGAATATTCAGAGTAGTTTTTAAATTAATCAAAACTATGTGCCTCACAGAAGTCAGTGCTTAAAATTACTTTCAAATACAAGCTAAGCTGAAAAGATTTTCACAAACAACTGTGTTGGTCAGTATTAAAAACTACTAAGTCTGGTAGATTAGTTTTCCTAAATTTTTATAAAATTATCCAGTGGCCTTTCTTTTAGTAGACTTCAGTTCTTCTGTGAAGCGTTTAGGTCTATTCAGCTTTGCATAGGAGACAGCCAGGACAATTCATGCATTTTAGGAAAGATAAACCTGCAATCAGAATAAATTTTCCTGCAGTCAGGAAAGTCCAGAAGAATTTATGGCTAAAAATGATCCTTCTCATCATCTAGGCTTGTTTCCCTGTCTGAACCCACAGGTATTTCACCCAGAAAGAAGTCAGATTTAAGCAATGTCAGGCTGAAAATGAAGTAAGTGCTTCGTTCTTACCCTGCAGTGGGTGTTTCCTGCTGTATTTTCTGAATAATAGAAACGTAACGCAAACAGCATTTCCCAGATAAATTAAAGCAGAGTCCATTGTTGCTTATTTGTTGCATTTGTGTTGAAGTGACATTTATTTTGCTTCTCAATGCCATATGCATGAGCTTACTGATTCAGAACTCCCTGAATTTTCGATCCTGTTGTGTGAGAAATCTCAGTTGAAGGGTTTAATGTGTTTTCCAATCAATGTGTAGGGGAAATTTTGCCTTATCAATTTAAATGCTGGAGATCCTTTCATTGCATTATGGAAGAATCTTCTCTAAGCAGAGATTATTCTTAAGAACTTCATAACATTTAAAGGTTAATACGTTAGGTAAAGAACAATATCTTAAGACAAACATTTTTATTACAGGACATGAAGGGATAGTTCTGATTAAATTACATGATTATTTGAATGGGAAAGAAGACAAAGTGCATCATTTCTTGCCCTCAACTTTAATGCCTTTAATCAAATAATGACCTTCTGGAAATAGTTAATTTTAAGCATTTGGAAAGATCAATACCACTTTGCCACCAAAAAATGGCCCAGATGATGAAATTTGATGTATTTAAAGTACCATTTCACCCTTTTAACCTAGTAAATAATTTAAAATGCTTTCAGTACTCCTTTGCTACCGTTATGTATCTCATTCAAAGTATGATGACTTTTCCAAAAGCAACCTTTCTGTGCAATGAGCAGCTTACAGGTTTAATACTAAAGACTAGGACTGTATGCATATACTGTCGTGGTAACGTTGGCTTTTATTCTTCTCTTCTGTATGTGAATTCTGTTTTGAAAAGAAATGGAAATATCTATGATGAACGCAGCCATTTGGAACAAAAATGAGATTTATAAAGCAGGTTGGATGGCTTTTGAAGGGGGAAAAGTCAATATTTAAAGTTTAGTTCATAAGTTCTTTTCCTTTGTTTTGTCTAGAAGCTCTTGTGTTAAAGGTGAAGGATTTGGGTTGCTCAGACAATTAAGAGCCTATTTTACCAAGTGTAATTTCATATCTGTGTTCTATAAACTGGAGTGCCTTCAGCATTGTAAATAAAAAAAATTGCCCTCTATTAGCATGTTTGTGGGCAGATTAAAAACAGTCTTCATTAGCATAAGTAACACTTACAGATTCTTTTAAAAGTAGAAAATTATTTGCTGAATGATAAATTGCTAGCTTTATAGTTAGTTGCTGAAAATGTGCTCATTCAAAATGCCTACTTTAGTTTAGTCTACAATACTCATTTTTTTTTGAGTTAGAAGCACTGTTTAATGGATTATGTACTTAGTCTTTGTTCACAGTAGATGCTGAAATGCAATTCACACTTTCTCATAAAATGTTTGTATCAAATACCTCCCTATTTAGACTGATTTTTCTTAACACCATATATTTTTATTATACTATATGCCCCAGAGAATGATACAAAAAAATCATATATATATTATACCAAAGAAAAACTGTTCATATCTTAGCACTGATACTCTAAAATGTTTTGCCTTCTTAGATTCAAATTACAGCTCTTCTAAAAAGTGTTGGAGTCTTTGTTAGTTATTCTGTAAGAAATAAGAAATACCCATCATTTGGCAAATTGTTATCCCTGTAACAAATTCAGCAAACAAAAGAGTTCAGTTGCTGCACTTTGAAGGCCTTTCTTCCCAAAGTAGATGTGTTTGTTGCTGATTTGGAAATCTTTGCCCAGAGAACATAAGAACATATTTTATGATTGTAATGCTACCTTCTTTGATCTAGTTAGGGTTAGTATTTACACCTTAAGTGTGGATTTCAATTATCTTTTTTCTTTTAATAAGAAAGATACCAGAATGCAAGAATAGTTAGTTAGAAACTCTACATGAAAGAGCAGAAGATTTTATATAAAAGCAGCACAGGTCAGACTGACGAAAACGTCATTTGGACACACAGATAAAATGTATAGATGCTTTCTTTAAAATAAGCATGTTCTTGGGTCTTGCAGAGTCTAATGTTTGGCAGTTATCCTCTTTGCGCTTTTCCTGCAGTAGTTTGGCTTTCACAGGTTTTTTTCCTCTAATGTCTTATGTTTCTTTACCAAATCCCTATCAGAAAGCCAGACAGAAGAGTCTTATTTATTTTAAATATCTTAGGTTTAGCATCTTTTTTTTTTTTTCACCATTTTCTTGCTTACTGTAGCAAGACCTTTGCAGATGGTACTTGGTTACTTGAAAGTGCGTAACAGTATTTTCTTTGTAGCAGATGGATTTAAGACTTTTAGTTCCCAATAAATGTAGGTTTACAATACATAACTTTACAGGATTTGTGTTGTATATAACAGGTTTGAACATATTATCTCAGAATTCATCTGCATGGCATTTTCAGCTTATCCAGGGCCTATGCCAGTATTTTAAGTAATAGGCAGAGCATAGTGATTGATAGCAGCTAAAGGCGTGATTTTGAATAGAAACAAAGGTTTTAGAACAGAAGGTGTCAAATTAAACTTTGTCAGTTTGAAAAGTAGTAACATCCTGAAAGTTCTCCAAACATATTTACATGTGGCTAATGTTTATATTTTGCTTTGTACTCTCTTTATATTCAGTGTAATGTTGCCTGGCAAATTTTACTCTGTTTTAGAATCAAGGTTGTTCCCAATGTCATTGCAGAGTTTTGGGGGGTTTGCCTTGTGCATAGATATATCAGCTCGATTATTTTAAGGCCATTTTTTAAGCAATTTACTATGTATGCTGTATAACTGGCTGTGATCTAATTTGAGATACAAATATTTCCTCATTATTTTGTGGTCCTTTCCACTTCCTGGAAGACCATAAAGAAAAAAAACCAAAACAGCAGCTCAAGCCCTCTTTCATAGTAAACTGTTTGAATTAGACAGAAATTGCTCTGGACTTAAATAAGAGGAAAAAAATCAGCCTTGTTACACTCACTTGTAAATTCAACTGCATTAACTACAGCAGTTCATACAGCTTTAGATCAGCTGGAAACAAAACTTACAAATTTTACAGAACTTAAAATTCACCACTAGAAAAGTCTATATGACTTCTTTTCCTGAAAGTTATACAAGCATTTCAGGCCTTCTAATTTAGCTGACTTTTATGAATGAGCTTTATGTCATATACAGAATTCTGAACCTGAACTAAACAAAATACTACAAGTTTTGTTTGTTTTGAATCAAAAGCAAGCATATTGGTGTAAAGTTCTTAGCCTCTTAACAAAGTAAGTGCCTTCAGCCTCTGTTACTGCCCATTTACTGTCTCTTCTGAGAATATTTGTGGCATCAACTTTCATAAATATTTTCAGAAATTAACTGTGAAGACCAAAAAAATGTTTTTAACCTCGTAATTTTAGAATAATTCAGTTCTATGTTTCTGTGTTGCCCATTGTATGTTGCGTCAGAGTATGTCTACTTCTTTAAAAACATGACAAACCCAGTGGAAATGAGGCATTTTGGTAGAATAGCAATCTATTCTGTGTACCATTTCAGAAGCATCTGATTTCAGTATCTCAAAATCTCTGCTTCCCTGAAAGGCTAGCAGAGACATGCTTCTGGTTACAATTCAAAAAATCATTTCTAGATAAGGAATTAGAGCTATTATTTCAGTGCAAAAATGACAGACAAATACTGGAAATACTATGTTAGCCATCAGTAATTAATAAAAATAAGGTCTGATCTAGTAAATATGGAAACAGAAAAGACAGCGAAGGGAGAAGGAATTTCTCAGTTAATAAAAAGTGTTGTTGTGAAATATGTTTAATTAGCATAAAATGTGATAACTTAGGAATTATTTTTATTACTGGACATTTAAAAAATGTCCTTTTTCCAGAAAATCTGTTATTCACTTGGTCACCATAGAAAATCTGTGCAGCTTCTAAATGCATGGTGCAATTTCTTTTTCAACCTGTATGCCTTAGAGAGATGTCGTGGGAGGGGACACGTTATGCTGCCTTTCTTTTTTACTTTCACTAAACCGCCTTGATATTCAGCTCTGCTCTCTGTTTCACCACCATGAGAAAGAGGACCAACAGTTTCAATGTGAAGCAGTGCAGACTCTGGACAACCAAAGGACAATTCTTATGTTTTGGGATGGGCTCGTTTGTTTTTTGTTTTTTTTTTTAATTCGATTTAAAATTTTATAACTGCCTTTCAGTTTAAAAGATACAGATTTGCTTACTTCATTATCTTCTCTCCTCCATCCCCCACAAACTACCTATGCTTTGGTTGCACCTCTTTTAACTCACTGAAGAAGACCAATACTGTTGCTGAGCTTAATCCAGCACGTATCCTCATGGAAGCAAGGTGGACAGAGAACTGCAAGCAACACGTTGGTTTTATTAGGGTCCGGGATAATTTGTACATTAACTTCCTAACACATCTGAGGGTACCTTATGATGGGGAGGGAGAATCCACAGACATGCTATTGTTCTAAGAACATGCCGTGCGAATCCAGCTGAGACCAGCTGTGCATTATGTGCTCTATATGAAGGTGTTTGGCCACATTTCCCAGTCACCCTCCTAAACCCTGGGGCAATACCCAGAATCCGCTGCTCTCCTCCGTCTCCTCTGCCTCCCTTGCACACCTAGTGAGCACCTGGCAGATTTTTGGCCCCATTTAAATTTTTTGTTTTCTCAGCTCTACTACCCCCATCTTTCTAACATTTGTCTTTTTGATTATTTCTGTTTCTTGGGGGCATTTTCACCTGTGTCATTTTTTTTCAGTTTTCCACTTCTATCCAAGAGAACGTACTTCAAATTCTTATACACACCTCACTAAATAGTTTCATATAGAATATGAAAGCATTAAGATTATTTGTTTACTTTCACCTCTTCCTGTCATAGCAATATTTTTATACTGCATTTATTAAGATATTAATGTCTTCAAGAAAATACATATCTATATTGTATCTGTGTATCTATTGTATCTAGTAGTAAACTAGTCTAGATAAACCATTATTCAACTACCAGTACTTAGAAAAAGGATCTAAAAGCTTCTGTACATTTATATTATTTGTTGATTCAATAAACTGTCACATTATCTTTCCTAGAGCATTAAGAAATAAAATTGCATGGACCTAGTTTTGAAAACACATCCTTGAAGCTAAAAGAAAGGAAATATGCATGTTTTATACATGTAATATTTTGTTTCAAATTTTAATATAAAAACAATTGCTGCTGATGCACGCTCTGCTAGCTAGAGTGTTTGCACTCTTCTTTTAAAATACCAGTTCACAATTCAGAAAAAAAATTTCTCAATTAAATTTTAAGACGACGTAAGAAAACTATTGTTAAATTTTCAAGACAAACTTATATGTCTCTCTTAGAGGCAAATTAACAACCACTGCAGTTCTTGCAGGGAATTCTATAGCTGATGTTGGGGAATGTATCCCCCAACAATGGGGGAGTGTATCCCGAAAGCACATCTGAATTAGAGTAGAAGAGCTCTCAGGCAACTTGCTGTCCTGTGATGTGGAAATGGTACAAAGGTGTATCAGAAGCTTAAGCGTATCTTACTCTGCCTCAAGCCCTAACAGTGCGCATAAAAAAAACACCATAGTTTTTTCCTGGGTCCATGAAAAAAATCCTGAAAGAGATAGTCATCTGTCACTTGAACTAAGTTCACCTGCAGAGGCACCTCTGCTTGTAGCAAATAGGAGGAAGACATTACTTGACTGCACCTAGTCAAAGGATTCCTGTCTTTTGAAAGGACATTAGGGAGCTCCTCTACTGCTGTGCTTTACGTTAGGCAGCCCTACAGTCAAGTCAGATATTTCGAAGTACTTTCATGTTTTGAGTAGTAGTACTGGGATTTTAAAAATTGCTCAGCAGACAATCTACTGGCTCCTGAAACAGGGTGTCAGTGCTCTCAAATGTGTGTGGCCTTGTGTAAAGGAAAACAGGCAGCAGAGGGGATATACTGGTGCCAGTAAAACCCTTGTCCTGCAGAGGGGAGCACATAAGGGATTCTGCCTTCATCAACCGGTTTGTTTCTAAGCAAACACATAACAGCACTGTGGGGGGGATGCAGGGGAAGGGGCTTTCCAAAACACTACTGGGTTGTGAGGGTCTCTGAAATAGCGCAGTCGCCTCTCTGTGCATCGGTGTTTGCTTTGAGCCCAGCCTGTGAAAGCACTTTGCTAATGGGGGAGAGCGGGAGAGAATGCAGCACCTCTAAAGTACACCTTTTGCCCCTCCTGAAGTGAGGAAAAAAACCTAATGTTTTGCTGGTGTTATCTTCAAGGGGTGGCTCTGTGAGCTGTTACGTTGGAAAGAAGATCCCTCACCAGAGAACAGGACCCTCTGGGAGAATCTCTCCATGATCCGAAGGTTCCTCAGTCTTCCTCAGCCTGAACGCGATGCCATTTATGAACAAGAAAGCAATGCAGTTCATCACCATGGTGACAGGCCTTCCCACATTATCCATGTGCCAGCAGAACAGATTCAGGTTAGTTTACCTTGGCCAATCCCACAGAGCGCTAAGTAAATAAAGCTTTAAACGGAGCAAAGGAAATTAGTGTTTCTTTCCTCCCGGCCAGGCTAAATGCAGGTCTCCCGGTACGAGATAAGAGCGGGCTGCCATCCGCCACCGGAGTTCAAAGGAGAGCGTACGACCACACAGGGTTTTTGTTTGGGTTTTCGGTGGTTTCTCACCAACCTGGGTGGACAGGGTGGTGCGGAGGCAGCTGCGTGCTGGGCAGGGCGAGCCCCGCGCCGGCTCTCCCCAGCTAGGCAGGCAGCGGGACCAAAAGACAGAGGCGTTTGGCATCAGTTGTCAGTCGCCTTGCCAGCCAAGCGGGAGGACCTTGTTGGCGCTGGTGTTCAAAAGCCAAGTTTGCTTTTTACCCTTGCCCCTGGGTAGGAGTGAAGGGAAGGGGATTCCTCGTCCCACTATTAACCCCAGTCAAGACTGGGGGGAGTCAATGTGTGTTTGTTTTTCCTTCAGAGCCCCTCTCCCACCACCCTTGGGAAAGGAGAGCATAGAGGCGCTTTCTTACCAGGCCTGCTGACCGCTGGACCTTGGCTGGGTGCTGCTCCGCAGGTGAGCTGGCACAAGGGCACCGTGGCAGGGAGAGAGAGGTGGGGATGCAGGACCCACGCCACGGGGCTTGGAAACAGCCACCCTCCACTCCGGGGCAGCCCCGGTGGTTCCCTCTCCATGGGCACAACGAACCAGGAGGGCGGCTGGCTCTTTTGCTAAATTCTGTAGGCCTGGTCAGCAGTGCAGACTGCTGTCTCTCTGAGCTGGGGACTCTAACCCCTTCTCACGAAAGACCTGAGGTCAGCCTTTTAACTGCTCCCTCCTAAAGGGCAGATACTACCTCGTGCTTTCCCAACCTCAGCTGAGACTCACTGTATCATTTGTGTTACCTATACAGCAAAATATTTACAAACCTAGGAAGGATAGAGTTATCTCGCAGCCAGAAACAACACGAGTGTATATTAAAGATAAAGCAAACTGAATAAGACAATCCCTTAGGATATCAAGAACTAAAATAATTGTGAAAGCCTGGAAACTTGCTGTTTGATTTAGCAAAAAGAGAGAGAAAGATCTATATTAAGTAATAAAACAGTACTTGTTTGAAAATGTACATTGTTTTTAATAAAATCGCTTCTTAAGGGGATAAAAGGAGAAGCTTATGCACAGTATAAACATTCTACCACTGTGCCACTTACTTAGATTTTCTTGCCTTGTTGATAAAAGTTGTGTGTTTGATCTTGCGAATATTATTCACATAAGCAGTTGCATTGTAATCTCTTAATATGCCTTGTAAGAGTAAGGATTGGGAGATTGGACCTCAATTTTGTCTCCGCTCTTCTACATTGTAATTGTTGTAGATGCATAAATATGTAGCTAAGACACCAGTTTTCAAACTATATATACAAAGCCTCCAGTCTTGTAAGAATTTAGTGTTCTGGTAGTAGTCTTGTATCTCTTTGGGACCGAAGCCTTGAATGGGAATGCTCACAGACCATAAAACATGAAAGGATGTGAATAGGGATGAGGCACAAGTCCTAATTCCACCAGGATTTGTGTCAGATCTTACAATAAGAAGATCACTTAAAGCCGTGGCTTCTAAACCAGGCGTTGAGACCTATGTGAAGTCTCCACAACCACGAGTGGCACTGCAAAGCAGATAGAATTCTAATTCCTCCAATATTTATACTATCTGTGCAGCATTTTGTGCTTCTTAGGGCCTGCAAGTGAGCTGCAACTGGAAGCTTGGAAACTACTCCCAACACACAAAAAATTGTCGAGGGGAGACTCACAAAGGGAAATTAAACGTAGTGGTAGCAACTACTTGTTTTGCTGCTGTTGTTTTTTAATAATAACTGGTGGTTTGTACCATCTGACAAGAAATTTGCTGATCCAAATGTCTTACTAACCAGTGCTTCCTGTGCTGTGAAGCAAAAGAATTGTCAACAAAAACAGTAGCTGATAAATTTACTTTTGATTTTAAACATGATCTTAGAGTGTACTGTAGTCGGTGGTAGATGAGAAAAACATTTCTGTCCCTAGGGCTCAGTACCTCACCTTTTAAGAATGTTTCTGAATCCATACTTGCAAAACTTCATTTTAAGCTCTTGTTAATTATTTACATCATGATTTGCTTTATCTTATTCTTCTGATGTGCATACTGGCTCATTTTTATTGCCTGGGTTTTTGGAATGCAGCATGTTCCCTTCTAGTAATAATAGTGCAACTTATTTAGAGCTTTGCATCTTAGGGCTTTATAAATATTAACTAAATAATCCCCAGCACAAACACAGAAGCAGGTAAATATGTTTGTTCCCTGTTTATGCATTGGGATACTCGAACCACAGGCAAGACAGACTCTCTCCGAGACCAAAGGCAAGAGAGGTCAGAGCCAGAAGGGGAAATATAGATCTTCTTTCTCCCAGTCTCTTTGTCCTTGCCAAGGCTGGGTTTGGCAGCGTGACGTTAGGCACTTCCAGCTAACACATCCTGTCGTAACATTTGCAGGTTTGACGAGGCTTCAGTGCATGCTAAGGTCAGATCAGCAGAGGGCTATTTCCCCACATAGCTAAACTGCCCTCCTCCTCCCGCTTCCCACCAGTCCCTTAGTCCAGCTACTGCTAGAGATTTGCAGCCCTGGTTTTTGGGCGGCAGCTGCTGCTGCTGGCAGAGCTCCTGTGCGTTTGCCCTCATCTGGCACTTTTCTCACTTTGTCCTTGCTACAGTTCTGGCTAAGCTGGTCAAGTTAATCCTATACTGTGTCACCTACTTAGCATTTTGTCTTGTCTGCACTTGACTCGTGGAGCACGTTCATTAAAATTTGTCAGCTAAACCACACCGATGTCACCTCATCGGCTCTTTCAGTCAAACAAAGCCAGAGTGTTCCTTCTCCCTGTCTGTTCCTTTATCCCTCCTCTCTGCTCAAACATGCAGACACACACAAGGTATTCAGAGAGTTACTAACTCATATTTTAATTCTGGTTCAGCAATAATAGGCCTTTTTTTTTTTTTCCTTTTTTCCCTTCCCCTTACTTTTTGTTCTTTAAACTTACCAAGCCTCTGTTTGTAGCTTTTCAGTTCTCCCCCTTGCCCCAATTTTCTTGGTAACACAAAATATGAACAAGAATACATGTACAAATAACGTGCTGTGCTTTGTCTTGCAGCAGCAGCAGCAGCAGCAACAGCAACAACAACAGCAGCAACAGCCACAGCAACCAGGTCCCAGACTACCCCCAAGGCAACCGACAGTAGCATCACCAGCTGAATCTGAGGATGAAAATCGTCAGAAGCCCCGACCACGAACAAAGATTTCTGTTGAAGCCCTAGGGATCCTACAGAGTTTCATACAAGATGTAGGCCTGTATCCAGATGAAGAAGCAATCCAGACTCTCTCTGCTCAGCTTGACCTGCCCAAGTACACCATTATCAAGTTCTTTCAGAACCAGCGGTACTATCTCAAGCACCACGGGAAGCTGAAGGACAATTCTGGGTTGGAGGTGGATGTTGCAGAGTACAAGGAGGAAGAGTTGCTCAAGGATTTAGAAGACAGCATCCAAGACAAAAATGCAAACACGCTTTTTTCAGTTAAACTAGAAGAAGAGTTATCGGTAGAAGGGAACACAGAGATCAATGCTGAATTGAAAGACTGATCTAAAAGTATTATTTTCTTTCAACAGTGCCACTGGTATTTACTAATGAAATGAAAATTCCATCTTGCGTTCTGTCAAAAACCTTTATTATTCATTGTTTGGCCAATGAATCTTCCAAAACTTGCACAAAAGTTGAAAAAAGGATAATGCAGACTGCACTAAATGTTTTACTCTGTTTTACAAACTGCTTCGCGGCAACAGGTGAAGCGTTGAGGATTGTTTGATATTAATTTGTGTTCACTGGATACACTGTGAGTGTACCCAATAAGCATGATACCAGTGATTTTGATTCTGGAGCCTTCAGACAAGCATTACAACTTTTGTGATTTACTGTTTTTCGTTTCTGTTTTGTTCTTGTTTTTTAATTATTACTGTAGCACTCCACACTTGATCTTTGGAAACTCACATTTATTTAAAAAAATAAAATAAAAAGAGTTTGTTACTCTTGTTCTATTGTATGTTACAAAAGAACTATAGACTGTGGAATGCAGTTTAAAGATAACATATGCCAACAAATGCCTTGTATTATATGGCACTGCCGTAATTCAGATTTGTTTTCTTTTGGAAATAAAGGTCACTGTATTTTTTTTTCCATTCTCATTGTTACATGGTTTTAAAGAAAATGAAAAAGAAAATGTGAAACACAATTTAGTCCTCATTATTTATTTGTAGATCCTGCAGCATCATGTTGTAATTAATTTTTTTGGAAGTTTCCGTTAAATGTAATATTGCTTCTCTTGTTATCATACTGATTTTTTTTTCTATTTATAAATGTATTTTGATGGGCAGTAAAACAAAGTGTCTTAAAAGTTTTAAATAGAGAAAATGTGCTTTACACAGTTGCCTATAAAAAGTGCTCTATGTTATCCAAGCAATTCATACTATAAGCTTCACTCTTATTGTTGTATGCAATTTTTACTATCATGCAAATAAGCTTAGGTAAATAAAACTAATAGATCACCTTAGAAACTTATGCAATTAATGTGAAAATAATTGATGTTTGCAATGTGTCTTCCTTTGGTTTACAATCAATTTTAAAGCTACAGCTGTATAAATTTTCTGTATAAAGGTGTATTTCTTTTTTATGAGTTTATTGCTATGAAAACACCAGTTATTTTGTTACAGCTGGCTGTTTTTATAAGTGTATCACAATTTTCTTTATGCAGAAATGTTCTGACTAGGAGTGGTTATTGACTGTAACTACACAATTAAAATTGTTTGTATGGTATGATATGGCAGGGTTTGTCTGCGTATGTGTATATCTGGGAGGAATAACTTGTTCTCAGTGCACATTGTACCTTCTTGCCACCTCTTTGAAAATGACATTTCAATTGTTCCCCTTTAAAATCACAGGCAAATTTTTTTAATGACCTTCTTAAAATTTGAATTCAGATAATACACTTCAAGAAGAAACACACTTTGGTTATGAAAATCATAACCTGTCTCTTCTTGGTTTAAAAACTTGCCTGCCCAACAGAGATAGCAGGATATTATTGAGTCAAAAGGCTATCAGGCATAAACATATTTACAGTTCCTGGCAGTAATGCACTTATAATGGATACAGCTGGTTTTATTTTACACTAGAATTATGCTAACACTATTCCTTGCACTAATGTATAAACATTAAAAAAAAAATAAATTGTTAGTCACAAAGTAAATAGGAAAGATGGGCTTTGCATGTGGCAGTCCCGTTCTAAGCCAGATTATTTTTAATGATCACTAATAAGGTTCTTGATAAAGCCATAACAATTGGTAAGCGCTGAATTTATGCAAGGCTCATGTCTAGGCTAGATCAAAGTCTGCTGCTGAAAGTTATGAAGTACACACCATTGTTCCGTTTTCCTAGGAGAGAAGCAATTTACACCCAGTGCAATTCAGGATTTGAATTCATTGCAGCTCTTCTAAAATGACCAAAAGTTTGCAAAACTCGGGATCTGTTTCAAAGGCACAAATGACTCTCAGGCTGCAGCAAATTTCTCTTTTTAATTCCTTTAAGTTCTCTAAGAAGATACATATTAGGTAGGAAAGCAGTTTTTGATTCCTCAAGTTTAAAAGTCATTGCAGGTGCTGCACTGCCCCCAGGGTTCCTTGAGCAGCTCCCAGCTGCAGTGACTCTTATCTGCTCCCCAAACTGTGTTGGGGCTGCACCATGATTTGGGCTTGGATTCCAATTCAGTTAAAATAAAAGAGCCTTAGTACCACTCTGGGAGGGAAACAAGCCTTAGGAGGGACATGGATGTGTAATTTGGCACTGCAGTCCAAGGGAAGAACAGTCCATTTCTGCCCCCACTGTCAGGACTTAGAGTAGCTATAATCTGTTGCTAGCCCACAGCTATGCTGGTTGCAAGAGGGCAAAACCTAAGCTGAGTCCAGCTGTGGTTACTGTTGTATTTCTTCACTTATTTCGGATGGGTTCATTGGCTTGTACAGCCTCACAGCCACTCAGAGCTGGAACAGAACCCCGTTCATGGCTGTGGGACGGGATGAAATGCAGCCCAGGCAGTGTGAGCTGATTTGATGTTCAGGACAATACCACTGGCATCCTTGGGCTGGCTGAAGCGCCAAGTGACCATTAATACAGGGCAGCTTAAGAAAACAACCCAAACTTTTAAACTTAATATGTGTGCATAGGCAGTGTAGAAGGGAAAATGAAGCTATGCCCTCCCTGGAATACATGTCTCTTCATGCTAAAAGCTAATGCATGCAGCACTCTTAATACCAGAAACAAGGCAACAAGTCCAGCACCCTGTAAAAGCACAAGAGGAAATGTTTATAAAATTGTCTTTGCTTTTTTGAAAGTAATTTCCTTTTCTTTTATCCTTTTAAGTTTTATGGGTGCTGAAGTAGAGGCCACGTGTGCTTGCAGATGGTTATTATAGCTGTTTCTTTCCCATTATTTTCATTTTTCTTTCTTCTAGCCTAGCTGAGGTTATCTTCCAAGTAGTTCAGCCTCTGTAGTCACATATTACCTGCACAGAGGTTTGAATCAGTTCATTTTTGTGTCCCAGTGGGTGGGCTGTGAGTATAGTCTTGTAACATGGTCTAAGTGACCAAAAGCCTTTTTTGTTAAATCCTTAGCAGCATTTTCAAAGGTGATACGGGTATTAAGGATCCCAACTTTATGTGACTGCATGAGATTTATATTGTGAGGAGTTAAGGTACCACAAGCACATGCCACCTTGAGTCATGAACTGGCTAGACTACCTAGAAAATTATCTTATGTCCTTTTCGGTTCCCTTTTCTCTTCATCTGACATAATGCAACCCCAAAAAAAACCACCCCAAACAAACAAAAGAAAAAAAAAAAAGACTACCACACACAAAAAAATATCCAAAAATCCTTTCCCTTTCTTCCCTGAGGGTCTATGAAATTAGTATTTCATATATATTTCTGGAAGTACACTAAGATCATTGCTCACAATGAGTAAAATTTCAGCTGCAAAGAAAGCCAAATGCCTAAAAAGAGGGAATTGTGCTGGGTGGGGATGGCAGGACTTAGTTTTTGCTATAAAACTGAAGATAAGTATTCACCATATTTTATGGTGTTTACCATAAAAAGTGGAGTATTTTTACTCTCTGCTGATTCCCATTAATCTATATTTAACTGACAAGATTTATGGGTATATACTGGATTCACCAATGTGTGTTTTTCAAGCCTGAAAGAAAACCAAAGGGGCCCCAGATTCCAAAAAGTCTATGTCTTAGAGAGTCTCGAGACGCACACACACATACAAAGGTTGCTTATCACTATGAAGACTCCCTCCTCTAAAATGCAGGATTTGGACTTGCGTTTTGTATAGCTACTTTAAATTGGCTAGATGATGCAGAAAAAAATGTCAAGGTTTTAAAATAAATTATTCTGCTTAATTTTCTCTTTAAGTTGGGAAGGTGCAGCAAATAGAGAAATAAGAGAAGATTCCCACAAATCAGTGATTTAGTTTCAGTGATTCACTGATTTGGTACTTCAGTTGTGTGCTGGGAAAGCACCAAACATTGCTAAGTTCATTTCCCAAAGTAAATACCCCTTATGTTAAGAGCAGTATGAATTAAGATACCACAGAAGATCTACTTGAGCATCAAGTGTTACAAGTCTGCTTAACTTATTGAACTCGTGCTTTGATGTCAGGTACATTGCAGAGACAAAAGGCATTTTGATTTTTACATAATGATTTATATTGTGATTTGAATAACAGTCCCATAGCAAAGCAGGGATATAAATATACTCCCAGGCCCTTTTTTGCACACAGATGTAATTTTAGTGTGCTCTCCTCACAGTGCCTTGTGTCCACACAGTCTTTTACTACAATAAATGAGCTAATAATTCAAACTGCACTCCTCCTTGGAGCAGGAGTAGTGCTACTTGGCAGCGAGTTTGTTTGCTTTCAGGTTCATACAGGAGCCTTCCCGACCACTCTGCTGCTGGCAGTGCTCCTGCTATCCCACACCGCATTGTTTCACGCTGACCTGGCCTGGGGACCCTTCCTGCTCTAGGTCATCTTGCCCAAATGTCACCTCTCCTGGTTACATGATAGCACTCTAGCTACATGTGCCATGATTTAATATGAGTCAGCAAGGACTGTGTATATCTGGTAACACCTACCCTTTATCACCACCATTCACGCAGTGAATGCAGACCTGCTAGAATAGGCACTTGCCTGGTCAAGAGATTACCACCTGGAGCAAACCTGCCAGCAGGCAAGTAGTTTCAGAGCTGATGGCACAGAACAAGGGGAACATGCATCCCAGAGGGGACCAGGAAAAGGAAAGAGGAAGGTGACAGAGAAAGATGGGAGCATCAGTGAAGTTGCAATAGTTATCCTGCAGAACTGGTTCCTTTTGATTGCCATGCTACAGTGATACCCAGAAATATTTCAAGGTACTGCCAAGACTCCTTAGAAAATGCTCAAGATCTAAAATGTGCAATATGCTCCAACCATGGGATTTGCCTGGGCAGGCAATATTTAGTGTAGAACAAAAGCCTCCTCAGCTGTCTGTGACAAAAAAGTCCCTGAGCAGTTTGTCCTCTGGTACTGTCCCTGTCTGTAGATCACGCAGGGCTGTTTTCGTTGGCTGCAGACTAGCAGCTATCGTGGCAGATGCAGCTAGAACTTTTTTCAGATTACTTGCTTACCTACACAATATGCTAAAGCAGCACACAGTCTGTAAAAGCTCTCATTTTCCTCCAGGATCACATCCAATCACAAGCAGCATGTTTGCAGCCTTGAACCTACTTTTTCTGAGCTGTCTCTTATAGCCTAGCTCCTCCTTGGACCAGATGATCCACAGGAGTTAAAAAAAAATAATCAATGGTGTTGTATGGCCCAGATGTTTATCATAGTGCAAAAGAATAGAAAAAACATTACCTCTGAGGGCACACACAGTTCTGAACTTTTGGGGCAAATAAGTTGCTCCAAGAGGCTTCAGAGATGAATTTCATACTATGCTATAGTCACCTCAAACCATTGCTTGCAATGAGATTAAATTTTTAGGGCCAGAAAAATTCCTGCAGAACCCTACTAACTATCTAGAGGGAGTTCGTCCCAGAACGTAATTTAAAGCAAAGAGCTCTCTGATTTTTTATTTGCATTGCAAAATAAACAGCCTTTTCAGGATCAGCCTTACTGATGATGTTGCCTTTTCACGTCCCCATCAAAGCAGAATATGATCCCGATAACTAGCAGTGCTGTGCGCAGCTGTGTGTCCCTTCTTGCCCCATCTTGAGAGTGCTCCCCTGCATGTAACACGGCCCAAAGTGGCTTAACAAACTATTTAGCCTGACATCATCAAGCTAAACATGGCCCTACACCTGCAGTCAATATTTTCACCTGGGGAAAGCAATTTAGAAAACAACTTACCTTAGAGCAAACCACTTCAGAAAAAGGTACACAAGGATGTCCTTTCAAAAGCGTAGGAAAAGTGATTCTTTATCATTATCAGACTGACAGCTTGGACTGGGAAGTGAGTACAGGTGTTGTTGGCTTGCCTTAGTAGGCAAAATGCTATATCCCAGCCTAATAAATATCAGATGAGAAAATGAAGGAGGCAGAAAAAGCAGGAAAGGTGAGAAGAAATATCTAGATAAAAACTTATTTGGGGCAGTCATGCCTAGAGATGATGGAATAATTGCAAAACTAGTTTAGATTGAAGGAGAGATGAGTTAGCCACCAGAAAGAACTATGTGAGGAGTGCTTGTGGTTCACAAATAAAATGTCTTGCAAAAAATGAACAAAGAATAAACAGTTATGGAGTTGTTTCAGAGGAAAGATTAAATAGAGAAGGCTTGCAAAAAGGTACTGGCAGATTGCTTTTTTCACAAATACCTGCAAAATCCTAAGCAGTGCATGGAAGATGAGCACAGAGACAAAATAGAAAATTTCTTGTAGAATAACTAGAGGTAATGTTTGAAATTATCAGCTACTGGGATTTTAAAAAGGAAAAAGGCAGCAGTTTTCCGTACATGCAACTGCACAACTCACTGCAATAACACACCCCTTCATACCAAAAACATGAATGGCTTAAAAAGAAGTTCAAAGTTCGTGAAAGCAAAGGGTTGATCTGGCCTTGTTTTAAAGAGACCAAGGACTGCTTTCCACTCTATAGTGCCAGACAACATGTGAAGATTACACTATACTGTTTTTTTTCTGTGACCCTGCAATGGCATCCATGTGGACAATGTCTAGCATCTAGTCAGGGACACTGTTGCTTTGAGTCCTCCATAATCACAAGTAAAACAAGTTTGAATGGAATGAAATTTGCACTGTATTCTTGGTCAGGTTTTTGTGCTTTGTTGCCTATCTTGTTAAAAATGTTTAAAATCATATCCAGATTTTAAAACAACGGATATAATTTTATTGAGGAGCAGGTCACCTCATATTTACAAAACATTCCCTCCCATGCATGTCAACTTAAAAATTTATACCCAAATCATTTTGGTCATTGCTATGGCACCAGCACAGTCACTCTTCACAACTATGCTCTAGCAGCAGCAAGAGTAAAAGTAATTCTGGGCCATTTTTTATCATGTGGTACCACCTTTCTTTCAGCCTCCACTGTGTACATCCCACTTTCATGCAAGTTTAGCTGTCCTGTTCCTTTATGTTCTTCAAAAGTCCAGTGGAAAGGTTCACACCAGCGAAAGATAAGTGAGGGCTCCCAGGATGACTGGGGAAAAAAATAGGTGTATATATTTGCATCATCCCCACAGCAGACATTGCTCTCAAGCTTTTTAGGGTGTGTTATGGGATGGCTGGGAGAAGAATCATGGGAATGTACTGGTTTGATCCCAGGTGTCTTCCACTTGTCCCTGGACTTTCGGCAATGCACTCTGAGGAGCCACAAGCAGAGGGATGGTCACTGCAGCTGAGGGTACCTCCCCAGGGTGCCGAGTGGCACACGAGCACAGCATCACTTGCGAGCACATTGTTGGACCAAAAAAAAGCACCGTGGGAAAGCAGATCAAAGCAATGTGATTGCATTTCACGTTTGATACAGCTCATTCCTGAAGCCAGGGTGAATAGCCTAATCCAATGTATCATTCCTGTGCAGGCAGACCCTCGGGCTGGCATCGTGTCCCGTGGAGCACTGCTCCAGCGTGCAGCATCTGCCACCGTCTGCCCTAGGGCTTGGCTGCAGACTGCCCTCCTCCTTTCCATCTCCTTTTGGGAGATGCTTTGCACAAACTTTGAAGGCCAAAACTCAGCCTGTTTTGACCCTTGAGGGCATTTATTCCCCTGCTACTTCCTACACTACTTGATCTCTGATTCACAATCCTGACCTTTCAAATATTCAAAGGGGCAGACAGTGATTTCCAGTTATTTAGCTTCAATTTCACATGCTCTTATTTGTGTAAATACAATCTAGCTGCTTACCCATTGTCTCCCCTGTTTAATCAATACGTCAGCTGTTGATCACAGCCACTGCCAGACAGCTACTAGATGGGACAATTATTCTCACAAGGACTTTTAAGTCCAGACTTTTAACCCACCGGGTCCAGCATGGAGCAGCTGCAAGAGCTCTGAGTAGCAGCTGCCCCTTTCCTACTGCAGCTGCTGAGCCACTCTCCTGATGGTCTCTGCCGACTTTGCTAGGGCAAGAGGAAAACTACTTTCTTTCTAGCCATCATAATATAAAGGCCTAACTCACTGCTGCTGTAGGAAAGAAGGTGAAATGCCACAGCCAGCTCCCACCCAGTGTGGTCATAAAATCATAGAATCATCCAGGTCAGAAGGGACCTCCAAAGGTCATCTAGTCTGACCTCCCCACAGTCACAGGGACACCCCCAACTAGACCAGGTTGCCCAGGGCCTCATCCAGCCTCACCTTGAATATCTCCAGGGAAGGGGCCTCAACTACCTCTCTGGGTTAGATTGATATTGGGCAATATCCAATCTAAATCTGCTCTTCTCCAAATTAAAGCCATTGCCCCTCGTCCTGTCACTGCAGGTCTTTGTAAACAGGCTCTCCCCAGCCTTCCTGTAGCCCCCTTCAGGTACTGGAAGGCTGCGATTAGGTCTCCTCAGAGCCTCCTCTTCTCCAGGCTGAACAACCCCAGCTCCCTCAGCCTATCCTTGTAGCAGAGGTGCTCCAGCCCCCTGATCATTTTGTGGCCCTCCTCTGGACCTGCTCCATTAGGTCCATATCCTTCCTATATTGAGGGCTCCAGCCCTGCTCACCAGAGCAGAGTAAAGCGGCAGAATCAGCTCTCTGGATCTGCTGGCACCACATCTTTTGATGCAGCCCAGGATGGGATCCATCTTCTGGGCTGCAAGTGCACACAGCCTGTTCATGTCTAGCCTCTCGTCCATCAGCACCCCCAGGGCCCTTTCTTCAGTGCTGCTTTCTAATGCCTCATCCCCTAGTCTCTATTGATAGCCAGGATTGTTCAGGATTGTTGTCATGATGTAAAGTAGCCTGAGGCAGCTATACCTTGCACACAGGAAATGAATAAGAAGCACAAGACAGGACAGGAAGGCTTTCTGCCTCTCAGTTTTCACACCTCAGCTCGCTGTTGAAGAGGCACTGGGGCAGATATTCCTATCACTTAAAGATACCTGGAAGAGTAGGGCTGACTGGGGGCAGGAAATTCTTTCAGGGTATGTGTGCTGACTGCTCCCAAATGTCCACATCCAGCTGTGCAATCTGCAATTATATCAAGGCACCTCGCTGCCCCATGGACGGATCCCTTCCAGCAGGCAGATGAGGGTGTCCTTCACCTTCCTGTGTAACAGCTTCTTAAGGGCCCACCAGTGTAGGTGCACCAGGAGAACGGCATCAGAGACAAGCAAGGAATGGCACAGTGGAGAAAACAGTGAATGGAAAGAATTGCTACTGAAAAAATGGAAGAAACAATAAAGAGAGGATGGGAAAATGAAGTAAAAGAAAATAGATGACTGCAATGTACGCTGTTGATGGCAAAATATCCCACTCCCTATCTATACGCATTTTTTTTCAATATTTCCTCCCATGTCTCACAAAGATTTGCCAGTGTTTCACTCAACTGGTAGAAACCAAAGAGAAGCTATTTCCTCCCCCATGAAAGGAGTGTTTTAAACTTTGATGGACTTGGATTCTTCAAAGTTCTTTTTTATTATTATTCTTTCTTTTGGTCTCATAAGTATGATGTTTATTTCATCCACACATGCGAAGAGGGGGAGGAATGGGTAGGCTTGACTTGTGTTAACTGTTGGCAACAGTTTTCTAATTTTTTGCAACATGCACTCAAGTATCATGAGACTGAGTAAAATATAAATAAATATGCTCTTTGGAAACCACATACATCTTTATGGCCTACGATACCTTCAAATCATGGAAAAACACATGTTTGTTTGTTTGTTTTTTTAAAGAAGATTTTGGTGGCAATGCTACCTCCCATTGCTGTAAACAAGGTCAGGAGGCCAAAATTAGTCTGTCCTATTTTGCACAAAATAGTCAACAACGTAAGATGTTTTTGCAATAATCAGAAAATTATTGACCGGTGTCAACACCCCCTTTCTGATAAACTGTTGAAATGTTAATATTCTTGGCAAAATTGTTTTTGCTCTAATTACTGTATCCATCTGCTCTATAAGATTGATTATACTGTGAGAATGTTTGTTCTCTTGTCTCTTGCAATGATGGGCCTCTCCTTGGCGCGGAAATAGTCCTGCCTCATCTTAACACAGAGACGAATGTGCAGCAGAAATCAAACCAACACTCAGCCCAAGTAAAGCCAAATAAAAATTCCTTGAAGGAGTTCATACAATAGACATTAACTGGCTCTTGGATGGACCATCCCTTGGAGAACTATTGCCCTGGCCCAGATGAAAACAGCTGGCCTTCATCCAGCACAGGACACCAGTGACCACAAAGGCCACCAAAAACCTGGAAGCCCACAAATGCTGGCATATCAGCAGTGTTAATGATTCAGTTGAGACATTTGGATACGTGATGCCATGAGGCTCTCTCTGCACCAGCTTCTTGGCAATGAGCAGTCGAGTTGTCCAAGTAGCAGAGCATTTCCTGTCCTACCTTCCATCAGCACCTGCAAAGGCTAATGTTACCTGGATTGGACTGGTTATTTTTGGAGCCAACATATAATATACATGCTATCTGTGACATGTGCCAAAAAAAGACTTGGTATAAAGTGATGTCTGGTATTAATCATTATTAACACTGATTAAAACAAAACAAAACACAGCAAAAGCCCCATACATTTTCATGTGGAAAAAAATATAGTGGGAAAAGAACTGTTTTATTAGAAGAATGTTCTTTTCCCATGGCAAGTCTCAGAGAAATTCAAAATTGGGTTTCATTTTGAACTGATATTTCAAAATATGTAAACAAAACAAAAGTCATGCAAACTCAAAAAACCACCCTAATGCTTTGAGCATTCTTGTACAGCAGCTGAGCTTTTTCTTTGGAAAATGGTGCTTTACTCAGACACACAAAATCAAATTTGGCAAAAACATTTGTTTCAGAAATACAATTTTGGGGGAAAAAAAAGAAAAGCAGCTATTCTTTTCCAGATATTAAACTGTGAAGTTGTGTTTAAAGCATTCAAAAGCCACTCAGACTCAGGCAGATATAGCTTTCACATTTTTCATTTAAAATAAGACTTAGGGTCTTTGTAAAAATCTTCCAAATTCTTGACTCCATAAGGTGCACTCAATGCATATGCTTATCATTTCAGAAATAAGCTTAAAGGGTAGAAACTTCTATAAAGGAAGAATAACTTTGTAGATGTTGAAGGGATGGCTTTTTCACCGTTTTAAAGTTGTTACATATGAGTACATGTAACTTTTCCTGAACTGGAATGCAACCTAAAGAGTACCTGCTGGATATTCATTCACACCTTCATGCCAACACTTGATTTGTGCCAGCAGGGAGTATTAAGCTGTACTCACTTAATACAGGCTGCTTCCAGTGCCTCAGCTAATGTACCATGCAGGAACACTATCAGAAGACTTTAGGAAAGAAAGGGGAGAAGACTAACAAAAAATTTGTTACTAGATTTATTTGAGGTAGTGTGGGAGCTTCAGTTTTTAAGAGAAATTCCTCCTCAGAAAAAGCTTTTGTATGCCTGTTTGCTTAGTGTGCTATTACACCACTTAGCAATTATTTTTTTTTTGCACCTGAGAAACGTTTCAGTGGGGAGAAGGTGACTCCAGTCACAGCAGTGACAGCATTAAACTTCTCTTGTCTTCTGGGCTTTACCTTCTCCTTCTGCAGCAGTTCCCAACCTTAAGAAGACCCAGCACAACATCATGTCACTGCTACTGTTGTCCAGTGCCAGAGAAATGCAGGAGGATTTTCTATAGGAGGAACACAAGTTTCTCTAGTCTTCTTGCTTCAAATAGAGTTTCTCAGGCCTGGGTATCAAGCACTCAAGACATCCATTCTGTCAGCACTCCCACAAGACCCCTGTGTCTCTGTGTCTGGTGACCACCATTCAAAGGACTTTTCAAGTGGAAAGACAGGTTTTTGCTATTGCTAAAGCCAAGGACTGGCAAGATCCCTTACAAAATGAGCAAAGTTGTAGTTGGGTTACTGGGAGATGTAAGCCCAGGGTAACTTCTGCTGAAATCAGTAGGAATTTCCAACCAGATTTTGAGCTGACAACCACTTCCATTTTTCAAAATCTTTTTCAAGCTGTTTTTCATTTGTTTAGTCATATCAACTCTCAAAAGCCAGATAGGATTCTAGCAAACACCATGGGAAATCCATCACAGAAAGAAAGCATCAGCATAGATATCTCTACATCTCAGAAAAGAGAAGCATTGAGAGTGACAATTTTTACCTAGAACAAATACAAATACCTCAAAAAAGGACACTGAAAACAGCAAAGACCCCACAGTCCACAAAGAACCACTGGAAAATCCCAAAGTCTAAAGGGAAATTAGGGTTTCTCTAAACATTAACTACTATGGTTACTTTTTGCACAGGAATCTGAGAACTTTCCCATTGTTCCCTGCACAAAATATATGGAGGACTGCAGCGACTGAATTAGGCTTGATAATTTCCTGCCTGCTTGCCGACTCAGACTGACATCCTGACGTTGTCCTACACTGGAGGACTATTTTCAAAACTGTCTTTACAGGCACACTGGATGCAATGCAGTTTTATTTTTAAATGAAATCTTTGATTATGGAGAACAATCCCATGGCTAAGGATACATGCTACAGAACCACAGAGTCTGTGGGGGACCATGCTTATCGCTGCAAAATCGCCTTCTCAACTGTTCAGCATTGCTGCCGTGTCATGTTACAGTAATAACTGCAGATGAAGAGCTTTTAATTCATTGATAAAAGCAGAAGGCTGGAGTAGCTGGCTAGCTGTAATGAAGCTTATTATTCTGCAGCTAATTTGCCGATTATATTAGAGTTTTATTTCTGAGCACTTGTACTAGAAGACAGCATTATCAACACAACATCTAAACATAGAAGGTCCTGGAAAGAATGTTAATGAGCCATCACCTACCACTGCAAAGGTCCCCATTATTAATAGTGAGTATCCTAACTATAGATCAAAAACTCTCCCTGAAGAGGATGCAACCTGTGTAAAATATGATTAGTCATTTGGAACGTAACCAAAAAGTAATGGTTAAGTCATATCTCATTTAAAAGATTGTGGTTTCTTTAATGGTGGTAAGTACATGAGGGCTCAGATGAAGTACCCTGGTCCAGCAGTGGGATTCTCAAACATCCCCATCAGCCCCAGTCATGGGCTGAAGCCTGATCCTGACAGAAAAACTACACTCTGCTGCTCTGCATCCTCTGCCTTCTTTAACACTCCCACTTCCTTATTTCACCTTCCAGTGGCCAGGAGCCCCTGAAGATTCCTGAAATACAGGGTCTGCTCCTTCCTCTTACCCCTACCACTGAGGTCCCCCAGAAGCCTGAAACAGGATACTGGCACATCTGTTTCTGTGCCAGGGAGTAAAAGCGGTATCACAACAGGTGGGTAAAGAGGAATCAAGGATGTGACATCTGGATACCCACACATCACTAAAGGATTCACATGGACCTTCAATCACTCATGTACCTTGGCATCTTCCTGGAAATATTGAGACTGGGTTTTGAGACTGGGTCCTGAAAACCCTTCAAAGTTTCATTGGGAAAAAGAATTCTTCATTTCCTCTTCCTTTTCTCTTGCCAGAGTCCTGCCATCTCCAGACACAGGTCCAGGTGCTTCTGAGTGCTTGTGAAAACATAACAACACACTAAAGTCATATATGGAGTTAGTCTTTGGCAGGTTCAAGCTACAGCAAAGCACAGCAGAGATTGCTGTAGGATATGCTTTGGGTTTGTATGTAGCAACACCATAGTTCAGAGAGGTTATTTATCCTAATCCACAGAAATCCATAATTGCTTTGCAAGCTCACTGCCTCTTTGAGGGAATTACAAGCCTGGGAGTTTCAATCCTGCGTTGTGTCCAGCCAGAAAAACTGATCTTCCACTAAGAATTGAAAAAAAATAGAGAAAACCTCTTGTTTTCCTTAAAACATGATACAAAGTACTCAGCAGCAGGCACAGCAGGTACAGTCTGTTTCTCTTTCCTATTCATTAAAATATTGCTGTCGAAAAACTTGCTTTCATTGCCTAGTGGCAGTGTGCTCTGGTTGTTAAAATCACTTTAAAACTGCAGTTCATGACTGATTTGTAAAAGCACTATTTGCTGGAGATATTAATGTCAAACTGGTACAGCTGACATCAGAAAATGCCTGCTGTCTCCAGAGATGGAATTGTGACAGGCCAAGGGGTAAGCATGGTTATCTCACAGGTTTGCCAACCCACCAGCTAGCCCAGAGGGGTTCTGGACAGCGGTGGCATGGCTATGGAGACTGGCTGCCAGGAGGGTCCAAAGCTGGTCTTGCCCTTCTCTTTGGGCAGTCTCCCAGCTGGCCTTTGTCATGCTAGGGGCCACCTGGAGCCAGGAGCAAGACTAAAGCAAATTTCCAGCCTAGCCACCTCAGTCATGAGATTTACTTTAATTTGACCCTTGCTTTTTTCCAAAAAGGGACATTTGGGGGTCAGTTCCGCTCTAAACTGTGCTTTCTGTTCTCCAGCACATGCTGATTAGCCATGAAACACCAGGCTGCCAAGCGCAGCAGGCACACTGCATGTCAAGCAGCTTTCCAGGGCAATGCCCAAGCCTTATCAGCCCCAGTCCCACATCGGGATGCAGAATTCCCATATCGCAGGACAGGACAGTGCCTGCACACCTGCAAAGGCAGGAGGCTTAACCTCTGCAGGAGGTGGGGGGTTAACATGCAGGACCCACAGCCTTTGCAGAAGGGACAGAAATGGCCTGTAAAACAGCCGAGGAGGTGGACAGCAATGGCGAATTCCCCTCCCCGAACAAATGTCAATGCACTAGCACAACATCCTCTGCATATAGGATATTTTGTCTATTAGAGACCGATCCACATAGCCACAGGCAATCTAGACTCCTTAGGGAAACAGAAGGTTGCCTACTTAGACTTATTAGGATAGTAAATGGCTGAGCAGCTGGATGAACAGGCAAAAATAAACTACCTGATATTCTTCCAAGTGCTGTACAGAAACCATCCCCATTTCTCTTCAGTCCTCTTAGTTTTGTAAAGCCAAAGGGATGCTTAGACGCTTAACATTCAGGACTTGAAAATCCAAATCATCAAAATGTAAAGAGGCAGCTTTGAAAATCTGTGTCTTGGTAGTCACAATCCCATGATTTTCCACTAGACATTCAAAAACAGAGGTGCTAGGGTCTGGAAAGGACAAGTGGAATTGTCAAGACATTCTTAAGAAGGTCATACTCACAATGACCTGGCATAAAAGCAGCAAGAGACAACATAGGACTCACCCCCCAAACCTGGTAAGAACCAGGCAGATCACAAATGCCTTCCTAACAAGATCTGCTTCTGTAAGGGAATAACCGTGTACTGCTCAACTCGCAGAAATCTGGACAAGACAGGGTATTGGATAACAAATCACAGCTAACAGAAGAATCATCATTGTGTCGTGTGCCAAAATTTTAAGGACTTAGCCATGTACAGTAGGACCAGCTTACATTACCATATAGTTAATTTTCCTGTGTTTTTTTTCATCAAAACAATGTTTCAACATATCACTTTTTCTGGTATTGATGGCTTTGTGTGGAGCTTTTCTCTAGAGCACTTACAGATGTTTTGGAACAGAGCATTGTGTACAAATAGTTGAAATAGTTTATTCTAGTAACTGTGCATTACTTTGAACTCACATCCCACAAATTCTTTCTAAGCAGCAGAATCAGTCAATATTGATTTCCTTTTCTATCATTTCAATGTGGTTTTTTTTTCCCTTTAGAGAAATACATTCTACCCAGTAATATACACTGTAGTTTACTGTGCATCTTTATACTGGTAGGAAACTAAGAAAGACACTATTTGATTGTCAGCCCAGTTCTGATGTCTCTTTTTCTGTGGTCCTTGAGCATGGAGGCCAACATTTTCCAACAGACTGTGTAATGTTAGGCATTTGAATCCATATCTATACACGTAAATAAAGTTAGCCCTCCTTTTCAGAGGACTCTCAGATCCCATCAGTGGGAGTTTTTATGGACAGAAGACTGAATAAGCATTGCAGGATTTAATTAGTACTATTACCCAAAGGAGTGCTTTAAAGATGGCTATATCAGAGGACGCTGATACAGTTCAGCAGATAATTGTTCCTTTTTCTGTGTATAAGCTTTCAGTGATACTTAAGAGAAGAGAATATTCTTCCTTAAAAATTAAGTTCAGCTATGCTCTGCTCAAAGTAGTATTTATTCAATTAGCATGTCATGCATTAAGGATGTCAATATTCAAAAAAAGAAGCATAGAAAACTAGATTCAGAGTAAAAAAAATCTGTCTCTTCAGAGCTATGCTTAACTGCTGACTTGGTAAAAGAACTATCAAGGACAGTTAAAAACACCTTTAGGAGTTACATGTAGCACAAACACACATAGCTTCTCAAAAGGAAAGGCATAGTGCACTTGTCCATGAGAGAGCTCATCACACATATCCTTGAAAAAGGAGGAAGTTGGAGTCAAAAACGGCCACAAAATTTACGACCATCTTCAGCTGGTGTTCAGGTAGCGTAAATCAGTATAGCACTGCTTGTTTGGATGAAGTGATACTGATTTACACAGGCTCTATCGGGTTGCTGTGCAAATGCGCTTCTGATATACCTAAAGAAAAAAAAAGAAGTGAAAAAAAATAAGGAGGAGGGAAGGCTTTTAGATCTACAGCAGAAAATGAGCTAGGAAACCTGTACCTATGTTTCCTGTATGAACATATACAATATATAGGTATTTTACTGCTTAGCAGCCCCAAAATAAAAGACTGAAATTTCAATTTAGAAAGTGCTACAATGACATTTTAAAATATTTGTGTAACAGAATTAAATTGCACGCATATATACTCCTGTAATGGCTTGGGGTATCTGTCTTCATACAACTAATGAGTTCAGTTGGACATTATGAACTCTGCTTATACTCTTCATCTTGCTACATTCTTAGTTTTTACTGTATTATGTATTTACTTGTAGTGAGGCTATGAAGCCTGATGCCTGGATGTCTGTCTGTGAATAGGTCAGGTATTACATTGCTCATAAACTGAATAAAATAAATAACCTGAACAGATCAGCCCTAACAAATAGTAGGATGGCTCCAGCCCAGTTTTGTGTAGAATAAGGTTTGGTACAGTGGGTTTTCTTCTCTCAGAAAAAATAAAATAAAATAAAAAGACAAGAGATGTAGAACAAGCATTTAGAAAGAATTCATGTAATGATAGAGAACAAAAAAGGAACAGATTATGTATCATTTCATGATGAGGAAAAGAAATTTGAGCTTATACAGGTAAGAAGAAGTGACAAAAGGGAATCTTTTAGGGTCCCCAAAAGACACTGCTCAAAGTCCAAAGACCTATCAGGAGGAATGCAAGACCCACTGAAAACCAGTTGAATTAATTTTGCATTGAATTCAGTATTTCTTGTCCTGATCATAATTAGGAGAGCAGTACTCACGAAACATTCTGCGAAGTGTACAGCTTAGTTTTTTAGTATTTCTTCATGAAAGTTTACATCAGAAAGAACAGTGCAGTCTTTGGAGGAGGCATTTGGTCTTTGTGGTGAGCCCATCAGAGGATGGGGTCTGGCAAGGGGCAATGGCAGAGCAGGGCAGTGAGCATTCTTGCCAGGATGAGGTAGGAACAGAGGACAGGGAATGTAGGGGACTTCTCACCACAGGAGCTGCTCACCTTACAGTGCAGCATATACATCCAGGACTAAAAGATGTGTGTGACCTACAAAGACCAGGTAGGGTCTGAGGACCCCCAGAGCTGCTTCTCTCTGTGTCCTCCAGCCACATTCAGAGAAGGCTTAAGATGATTTAAAGGCAGTCATTTTCTAGTTATGCTAAATCTCACACCTTGCCAATAGCTCAGCCAGCGGGATCATTTCTCAGAGATCAGTTCTTACTGATTTAGTCATTTACTCATACTCACTTCACTCACATCTCATATTACAGTTCTGCTTGCCCATTAGGTCTGGGTTTGTCTGGAGGTACAAGGCAGTCTCCATGCACTAAGTTTGTAATAGAAAAATGCAGCAAGAAAAAAAGCCAACAGAAGAATTGCAAGGATTACACTAAAAAAAATTCATTAGTCCTACTTCTGGCTTCAACTTTTTCTATGTTTTTGGGAGTTGGACTAGTTGCCTCTCACCTGATGAAGTGTAGATGGCAATGAGGCTCTGGTTAAGAATGGGGAAATTAATTTGAGTAGGAGGTGATTGAAGGGGGTGTAGTTTGAAAATCATCTTCCTGGCTGGGACATAAACATAGTACTGGGGGAAAATTCCTATAAAAGTGAAGTTGGTAAGTATTGCAGCCTTAACTAGTGACTACAGCCTGTCTGCATGTGTGCTAGAGACAGATGAAAGATTTAGTAGATAGATGGCAAAACAGGTGACATGACTTCTGATTCTGACTTATGGAAATTGATACCTCTGCTGAAGTACAACCTGTTCTCCAAATCCTGACATTAAGACGAATAGCAGCCAAACGGCAACCTCTAGCATTTGATATTTGCAAGAGCTCAAATATTGATTGCACTACTTATTAATGAGTTTCATTCATAATAAATATATGGTTTGTTTGCTCAGAGGAGGTGTTTTGTAGGGGAGGCATTACATGCTGTATTAAACAATGAATAATTTCTTAATCTTAAATATGAGTAAACAGCAGGATAGGAAGTGTCATGGCTATAGGCAATTTCAGGAAGGTACAAGTGTAGCAAGTGCTCCAGCAGAACTGATGAGGCATCTCTTACTCCAAATGAAGATTTTCTTGATAGCAATCACTACGGGAGGTGTTACGAGCTAGAAGTTACTATCATAATTCATAACAGGTAAAGGGTTTTCCTTTTTAAGTACTAAATTCCATATTGTTTCATTGAAATTTTGTGACTGCATTTATTATGGTAACTTCCTGTGTTTCCTTTTAGAGCTCCTCTTAGTTGAAGTATACAGTTGTTTCTACAATATCTGGTCTTGGCTAAAACTCCATTTTATTATTCTCCATTTAGATCTATTTCAAAGAAAGTGTTTCCCTCATAAGACAGCTGACACATTTGGAATTCAGAGAAAATGTATCATAAAAACTGCACAGAACGGACTTTTAAAAAATGGATGTTTAACATTGCACTTCATAAGGGCTGTATTCCCCAAATTGCTGGTCAAGTTGCCATTTACTGTAATGAAACAGAAGATGAGGTCTTGTGTTTAGGAACTGAAACTTCAGGGCCCTCAGAGCTCCCTCTTTTTTTTTTTTTTTTTTTTTTTCCCTCTCTATGCTTTTTTCACTACAGTTGCTAGGAATTCAATTTTTATGATCAGTTTTTATATGAGGCAAAACTGGTAAGTATGGATAAGCAGAACATCCAAACAAAACCAAAAATGGTCACTGTTTTATAGCTAATATGCAATTTTTCTTGCACAAATGTTCTCTCAGAATACAGATTGTTGTTACTTGGCTACTTGAAAAACTTAGTGTAAAACTACTGCAGAATATTTTCTTCACAGCTAATACCCACAGGCCCCTGTTCACATAGGTTTCTAGGGGCCCATGCCAAGATTCACTGAAAGAAAAAGGAATTCAGCCAACAAGAACATATCTATGCTGTCCTGATGATTCTCCAGCTCAGGTTTTCCACTTGCCCACCCAGCCTGCCTAACTCTTTGGCTGAGACAAGGAGTTTCTCCTTGTGCCTAATGATTCTCCCCCTCTACTCTTCCCTTGTGACACCCCACCTGGAGTACTGTGTCCAGCTCTGGAGTCCTCAACTTAGAAAGGACATGGACCTGTTGGAACAGGTCCAGAGGAGGGCCACGAAGATGATCAGAGAAAAGGAGCACCTCTCCTGTGAAGACAGGCTGAGAGAGCTGGGGCTGTTCAGCCTGGAGAAGTGTCTGAAAGGAGCCTACAGGAGAACTGGGAAGGGACTCTTTGTCAGGAAGTGTAGTGATAGGGCAAGGGATAGTGGGTTTAAATTGGAAGAGGGGAGATTTAGATTAGATACTAGGAAGAAATTCTTTACTGGGAAGGTAGTGAGGCACAGGAACAGGTTGCCCAGAGAAGCTGTGGATGCCCCATCCCTGGAGGTGTTTAAGGCCAGGCTGGATGGGGCTTTGAGCAACCTGCTCTAGTGGGAG
Organism: Pedionomus torquatus; assembly: GCA_013398155.1. Lineage (NCBI taxonomy): Eukaryota > Metazoa > Chordata > Aves > Charadriiformes > Pedionomidae > Pedionomus > Pedionomus torquatus. The sequence goes on from VZRU01000430.1 coordinate 93,224, forward strand.
GTGACTTTGATGACAGCAGGGGATTGGAACTCAATGACCTTTGAGGTCCCTTCCAACTCTAACCATTCTATAATTCTATGAAACCTCAACCCTGAGGTTTCATTGCCTCCTCCCGGACAGACAATTGGGCTGAGCTGAAACATCAGCCTCAACCATGCAGTGGTGCAGGTATAAGTCTTTCAAACAACAGACAGAAGCCACTCCTGCCTGCAGACAGGCACAGATAAGAGGATAGGGCTCAACAGAGCTGATCCAGTCTCTGCTGCTGAAGGAGGAAGGATTATATCCTGATTATTCATGCATAACAGAATAAACAGATAAAAGTCTTCCAAGGTTTGGTTGGCAATGTGGTTCACAGAACACATGGTGGACTGTTAAAGTAGTTGCAGAATACCTGTAATAACGTAACATTTTGCTGTTACTGTAGGCACTCTTATTTCCCTACCAAATTTCCCAGCAAATACTAGCAAGCAAAATTGTTCTCAAGAGAACAGACAGCAACTCTCACACTTGAGACTGGAGCACTACTGTCTAGGTCTCAGGCACACAAATATTAGGCTTTATCTGTGAAGTGGCAGCTTCAAAGTTACATCTCTGGCTCCAGTGCAGATCCACTGAGACCCTGGGCTCTTTTATTAGCTTCTTGACAGTGGTGGCAGACTCTTGGATAGGAGCATCACTTATTTTTGAGAAACAACATATGGTACTTAGAATCCAGTGGTTGCCAGCTTTTGATATAATTAGCCATGATCCCTGAACATCTGCACTCATCAGTTAGCCTTTAAGTTGGTGATCTATTGTTCTACATCGGAATTAAGATTACTCTTTCTTTGCGCATGCTTTCTTCATGAATGCTTAATATCTTTAGTAAAAGTTGTTAGCTTCAAAACCCTGTGAGTACACTGTAGGCAGAAATCCTATTAGAGATTATCACCTCGTCACACTTGAAAAGTTCTCCTGAGACTGGGAAAAGGAAACTGTTTAAAAGGCACTGTAGGACAGTGAAGGACCACAATACATGATGGTACTGTCAAGACAGAAATATCCTCCTCCGAATAAGCATGTTTACTAAATTGTATTTGTAGACTGATATTTTCAGACTTACTGTCATGCATACACATTAGGTAAATCCAGTAGATTTGTATTAGGGAAAATGGAGTTTAAAAATATTAGTCAGACGAGATGGGAACCTGAAAATATTTCAAAATTTTGCTAGAGCTTTTAATTACAATTTTGAATTGTCAAAGAGTGATAGCCTTTTAAGGTGAACAAAGAAGAATCATTCATTCAGTGATTTTTTTTTTTCTTTTTGAATTACAAAAGCAACCTAACAAAGTATTTGTGACCAATTATAACCTTGGATTACCAGATGGATTGAAAGAGACAGTAAGGCAAGAGAGAGAAACCATTAGTTAAACAAGTAATCTCATGGAAGCCATATGGGCTGTTTAGGCAATTAGGATTATTCATAGAAGAAGGGACTTAAAGAGTCTTTCAGAAAGTCCATTATCTTTGATAGCAAGGTTACACTGGGCAACGTGAACTATCTGGAAGAGAAATGATGCTGGAAGAAAAACTGAAAGAAAGAAAAAAATCCCAGGAATAACTATTACATTTAGAATAGCAAGATCAAATTATAAATGAGCTGATAAATAGTTTCCCTGGCCATAGAGTTCTAGAAAATAGTCTTAATTAGTCCTGGGGCAGCAGAAAGAGAAAGGAAAAAGCTGGTGTCATGAATACTGGTTATTCAGCAAGGAATGACTCATTTTTGCTAGCTCTATATTTCTAGTACTTACACATATAACTATAGGGCATCTAATGTGGGTCAAGGAGACTGTTAATACTTAAGAATGTCAAGCTTAATGAAAATAATAGTCTGGCTGCTCACTAAAGAAAAGAAGGCTACCATGTAGTCTATATCATATTTTCTTAATGCACGTTGAAGACTCTAACCATGCTACACTCCCCGGCACAGTTTCTCTGCAGTTCCTGCAAGACAACAGTGACACATTGAGTTTTGCAATGAAGTTTTATTCCCAAGCTAAACATACCACTTAAGCGTCACCTGGAAGTTACACACTGGATAATGTACTTGGAAGATAAAAAGATGCACTCAGAACAGCTCAAACGAAGACTGATACAGACTGAGCTTGCTGAACTACCAGCGCAGTCAGTCCTACTGGTTTGCCTAACAGTTGCTGGGTCTTTTTAGGGTACTGCAAGCAGGATTATCTTTCATCAACACATTACACCACCCCTAACAGGTTTAAAGTCCCATCTTGATTCATGTTGGAAGCTCATTATGAAGCATGAATCCTGCACACTGTCTAGTATCAAGATTAAAATCCTTCCATATGTGAGGGATAAAACCTTCTTCCTCTCTGAGAAGTTTTTCGTGAGGAAGCAGGTTCCTTTAGGTGAAGAAATTGTTGGACTGTATAATGAGGCCCTGCAAAGTGGTATTCAGCTAGGATCAGGTTAAGATAACCTCAAATGACAAGCAAGAAGGGAATGTTTATTTTCCCTAATTTGCAGTGGCTTTGCTATACTTGGCTGCAACACAAAGAACTGAGCTCTGATGAGCATTGCAAGAAGAGAAGATGATTGTTTTACCAGCTTGAAAGAGAGGAGGATCTGGGGAATTAATTCTTATTTATATTATTATGAAGATCTTTTGTTTTTTGGCCTGAGAGTAAAAAGACCAAAGGACATGTAAAGCCTGCACTTTTTCCTGCAGGATTTTCATCAGCTGACACAAAGCTGGCCAATTTATTGCTCTGACTGACAGCAGCTGATCAAGTGTTCCCACAGCCACTATCACAGTGTGAAACATTGGGTTCAAAATGGTGATGGGTTCATTTGCTGTAATTCTAAATGGGACAGAACCCAAAACCAGGATCCCAGCTCCCTTGAACTCGAGCTGTTCAAAATTCAGATCCATATCAATATCTTACTGCTCAGGCCCATCACTACTTAATTTACCAAGGCTGTTACTGGCACAGCACTTCATTCTGGCTGTCTTCACTAGCCCTCACATGGCAGCCACAATAAATTATGCAGCTGGGAATGCAATAGCATCTGAAGTGATTGACCCGTGCAAGGATAGCGGTATCGCTCACATAGCTGTGATGCAGTCCCATGCCAGGCAGAGCAGCTCTGCCCTCTACCAAGGGGACCAGAGGCTGATCCTCTACTCTCCTGCATGAGAGTAAATCTGGCTTATTTGGTGAGTGCTGCCTCCCTCTTGTTATGTAGCAATAGCACTGGATACCATTGGCTGTGTCCCAGTAAGATGTCCCTTAAGCAGGTCTGCTTCCACCTTTCTCAGGAAACCCTGTTAATGAGCAGTGCTATAGCCCTTAGGAGGACTTCTCATGTAGAGGCTCAAGTCCTTTAATGAAGCCTTCACTGTAGCTTGCTTGTGGACTTGCTGGAGACCTTGATACAGATTCAATAGCTGATGTCATCAATATTCCCATTTCCAAAGTAGGGAGTGTAGTGAAATGTGATTGTGACTACCAGAACCTAAAGCCCATGGGATAGTTGTTTTGGCTGAGACTGAGGAGATCCATGAAAAATATGGCAAAAATAGGTTAGAAATGGGAACAAAAGCAGTCAGTAGTGTTTGCAACATGTCTGTTAGACATGCAGCAGTAAAGGCATGTCCCTAAGCACTGAGCAGCCCCTCAACTATTTCTTTATCCTGGCTGTTACAAGAGCAGACCCCGCTGCAATGACCCAGATTCATGCTGTGCTGCAGAGTTCCTTAGGAGCTGAAGCCAGTGTGGGATCTCCCTGCTCTGGGACTAACCTGAGCTTCCTTCCATGTGGGCACTGCACAGCTTCAGCAACTGCAATCAGTTACTGGTGGTGTTTCCAGCCAACAAAGCCCACCACAGCTGGGGACTTCTTTGCCCTCTTCACCATTGCCCTGCAGTTACGTGCTTGCAAGCTGCTGTTACTACTTCCTTTAGCATAAAAGCTTTCCAAAGGAGGAGAGAGGGACAAACAACAAGTTTCTGGCTTAGCTCCAGAGCCTACACAGAGCTGCTGGTTTACAGATAAGAAAATGACCTTCTCCCTGCAAAGGGAGTATCAGAGCAGCTGGGTTACCTATGGGATTGGGAGCTTTCTCTCCTTCAGACAGAAGTGCTTCACACCCTACCCCCAGAGCAGGTTACCTCTGTGCAGAGCTTCCCAAGGGACTGATATGAACAGTGTGGCCTATTCTAATGCCAATAGCTAGTTTGCACCTTGCTTTCTGTATGAAGCATCAAGTATTCATCATGAGTGCTGAGCTACATATGGTGCAAAGTATACATTATTCCACTGGCAGCCGTTATATGACACTGTAAGTAACATAAAGTAACAGGTAGATATATTTTTCTTGTTAATCACAAACCTAATTTTCTATTAAAATGTATGAGATGACAAAATCTCAACAAACTCTTTAAACCTATTACTAGAGGATAAAGTATTCCACCAAAGTATTAATATTAACATCATTAAAAGAGTTTTATCAAGTGTGCCTTTATCTCCAGATTGCAAACAATAGCAGCCTGAAGGAGAGATATGCCCTTGAGTATTGTGGTATGAAAACCAACAGCAGTTTTAGAGCCACATAAAGTCTTCTTGTGGCTTCAAAATTAGGGAAAAAGATTCTTGGAGCCACAATTATAAGAAGTAATAGAGTAAATGAATCTATTTTTCATCACCTTGGGCTCTGAAAAGAAAACATTTGAGAATTATATTGATAAGAGAAAGAGCTGAGATATTCAAATGCATTTAATGTTGTTTTAATTGATTAAACTAGATCAGGAACATTTGAAAATGCATAAAGGAGCTGTTCCTGCATAAATATTCAAAATATATCTGGTTCAGAGGATAGGTGCTGCTTTGCACATGTAACTGATGCAAGATACCTTATCTTCCACAAATCCAAAAATGTCTTAGAGTCCAGAAGATTAAGAGCCTTAAATTTTTAGGGTGCATTTTTCAACCAGTCATTTGTTAACATCACATAAGTGTCTCTCCCTCCTACGGAGAGGGAGTGCTTCTGGCAGTCCAGCACTTTAGAAAAGGGATCTGAGAGAAAGGAAGACAAGAAAAGATTTTGGTGCTACTGTGGCAACCCAAGGCAGATCAAAGTATGTGAAAATCTGCACAAATCCCCCAACCTTTATTTGGGAAAAAATATATCTTCTTTCTAGCACCTGATTTTCAAGAGAGATCAACACCATTTCACCTCTGAGGAAAAGGACCCAGTTTTCAAAAATGCTAAACCATTTACCCATTGATGTCAGGAGCACACCCTTCAGTATCCTTGGCCCTCAGATCCCACAACACATGTAGAATAGCTCACGATGCCCACTGCTCATTCCCACGCCTGGCAGTCCTGCGCTAGCTGGCCAGGAGCAAGTCTTCTCCCTTTTGCTGTGATCAGTTTTTTTATAATTCCCACCAGTGACTTATTTCAACAGATTTACAGAAGGTGTCTAATGGGGAGAAGGGGGTGGTCTGAGGGAGAGGACAGAGGTAACCAAATGCCAGTCCATTGGAGGACCTGTACCAATATCAGAATTCCCAATCTTGGCAAGGTCCCTTTAAAATGTTTCTTTGTTTCATGATCATAAACTCAAAATAGTCCCCTTTGCCACATCACTGTAACACTGCTCTGAGATGAGGAAAATACAAGAATATTGTACTGTAGATGTCTGTCTCCCAGCTGCATTGAGTGATGAGGCTCTCTCTTCCCTGTATGTTCATAAGAGGTAATTTCTTCTAGAGTCTCTCCATAAAAAACTCCTTACAGGGAGCCCACCATTAATCTTGAGCACAGTAAGTATTAGCCAACATGGTAAAAAGAACATTAAAAAAAATCTTGTCCCTAAGCTGCGGAAGCCTAAATAATGACAGTAATAGCATAATCTCACTCTCACACACAAAGTTGTTAACTGACAAAAATAGAGTTCAGGCAAAGCAGAGTACACAATCAGAACAGAAAAGCACAACTTTCTTCACTAATTCCCAAATAAATAACATCGAATATACTGCTTTTAAGTGCTTCATTTATTTGAAAGAATTACTTCTAAAAGAAGTGTTCCAATGACAGACCATGAAGAGCACTTTATAAAAGGAGATTAATTATATCCTGAAAGTTACAAGTGTCATTGAGGAAGAGGACTGCTGTATAAAATACCAATATACCACCCTACTCAGCCACCCATTTGGGCTAGGCCTAAGCCTGAATTTCCAGCTGAGAACTGGAATTATTTAGCAATTATTTAGCTGAGCATAAATATTTAGAGACAGTTTCTGCTAACAAATCTTGCCTCTAGGAGCCAGGCCCATAACAATATTCTTGGCACTAGTTTTTCACATATAAATCAACCCCCTAACTTCACACCTTCCTTATTTCATTTTTACAATTTTGTAGAATATCCAGCCTGGTTTATTTATGTGGCACTGCATCTAGGATTCTCTATACGATGGCTGTTATTAGATCTAATTCTCGCTACATCGCCACCATTAAAAGCAGCCCCACAGTATTAAAACAAGAGACAGGGGAAATAGGATTCTTAGTGGCAGTAGTAAAAAAAAAAAAAAAAAGTTTTTCTAGCTGAGAAAAGCACAAACAAAATATCCTCCTTCCCCCCTGTGTTCTGCCACAAATCTCTGCATCACTTCCCTCTATCCTATATATAGACAGAAACCAGTCAGTCAACTGATTCCCCTCAGGGGAACAGCAAAGTATAGGGGGAGCTAAATCTGGTAATTTAGGTGCTTATCAAGCATGTGGACAGGGAAAGCCTGACTCTGGCTGGAGCAAGCAAAAAGCAGCTGGGGCCCAGCGGCTACCCCTGCCCTCTGAGATTTGCCTTTTCGAAAAGAAACCCAGGGAAAACAGCTCAACATTTGCAGCTCCAGATGAATCACGTTGTAAGGAAACTAGTAAATGACGAAGTCTCTTAAGCCAGGACAAAGATTTCCTGCCTGAAGTGGCCCAGGGGGATCTGCTGGCAGTGACAGCAGAGGGTCAGCGTGGTCTGAAACAGACCCACAACCAGCCTGTCTCTCTCCCTCCATCTCTGCGGTGGGTTCACTTGAGCAAAATTACAGCAATTTTGCTGTAAGATGGGACATGAGAATATTCCCGACTACTTAAGATAACTTTAAATGCATCATTTATGACACTCTTTTTCTTTTAAGCCGCACTGCACAAAAATTCAGGGCATCCTGCGAGTTATCCCTTGTATCAGCTGCAACCGGGACTTTTTTTCCTCTGTGGAAAAGCACATTTTTTTTACAGCAATCTCAGATTGCTCCAAAGAAAAATGGGTATTTGCCTTGCTTTGTTTGTTTTGCACTTTTTTGGACACAAATGGAGCATGTCGCAAATTCACTACTGCAGTTTTCTAGAGGGAGTGTGAAGCCTACAAGAAGAAATTACCTTTGAGGATGAGTTGCTTACCTGCAAGAGGTGTGCATCAAATAGGCTAGGAGAGCAGCGGCACCAAACACCAGCCCTTGGATACAGCTGATTTGCCTATTGATGAGGGAACACCACTTTATTCCTTGCCACAAAAGCCAAGCATGTTAAAAAAATTTCTCTTCAGGCCTTCCCAAGGTTACACAATGTATTAGGGAGAGAAGGAAGCAAAAAAGACCCCAAGCCAGCCTGTTCTGCATTTGCTTTGTTGAAACAACTGTTTCACACTGCTATAGCTTGAACCTTGCAGTTCCAGCACACTTTAATTTGATGGAAATGTGCCCCAACAAAGAGCTTACCAGTTTTCAACTCTAAATGCAGAGGGAAAGTAGCAATAGCAGCAGCACCACAGCTGAGTTCTCTATAGATGGTAAATAAATCATGGGAACAACAATCCCCAATTTCACATTAATTGTTTGGAAATCTCTACAACATCAAACATTTTGTTAAAAATCTAGAAAAAAATCAGCATGGCTCTTTTGTTGGTTTTGTTGTTGTTTTGCTTTAAAATGATTTGTTCTAAATACAGCTTAACATGCAGATGACTGGTTTGAGACTAGTGTATTTCTTCAAGACAGAAAAAAAGCCCCACAGTAATGGCTTGTATGGGGATGTCAGCAGAGAAGCTATTTAATAGCAGAGATACCTAGACAAACACTTGGCACTTCAACGTGGATGGGAAGAGTCAGGCCTTGGGGTAGTCCAACAAATTTGCCTCCAACAAATTTGCCTCTCTTTTTTTTTTCTTGAGCAAGAGCACTTTTCAAATCAGAATGGAATAGTTCTCATTGATTGTAATGCATTGGAGGATAAAAGCTAAAACAAGTTCTTCACAAAAGACTCAAAGAAGTTAATGACTTGCTATTATTTTTTTTCCCTTCCCTAGTGTGACATTCAGAAAGGAAGAGTCAACCCAAACAGTTTCTTAAGAACCACTGTCTCTGCTCATGTTGCACTTTGACATATACAGCCTGATATTGCACTTGTCCTCCCTTTTTTTTTTCTTTTTGTTTGTTTGTTTGGTTGATTTATTTGCAATTCAAACCCATATCTAATTACTGCCCAGTAACAACATTTCCTTTCTCACAGAGCAATTGCTTTCCATATTTTTGCTTTCCATTGAATTTCAATGTTCTGGATCACTTGCCTCTATTGTTCTATCTGAGCTACTGTTTTTCCCCACACTGAATCCCTTTATGCTGTTTTTGCCAATGCTTCTAGCCTCTCTGTAGCCTATTGTAATTTTTCTATCTTCACTCAGATTTGCAACTTCTTTTGACTTTGTATCATCTGACCATGAATTACATTAGCATACTATTTCTTTCCTCTTCTAAACTTGACGCCTAACACCAGCTCCTTTGTGTCGAAAACAAAGCAGTTAAAATATAACTCTTCAACAGGTTGATAAAAGCTATCACAGGATTTCCCTAATTTATTCCCAGCAACTACCTGGCCCATATCAATAAATTCACCTAAAAGGTAGGCCTTTATAGGCAAATCCTACCCCAATGCTTTACAAAAGAACAGCCCCAGCAAAGTAAAAAAAAAAACTCATTACTTTTCTTTACAGTTCTGACTTTTGCCCTGACTCTTGCAAATGTTCCCCATTTTAACCTTTCTGGTTGCACTCTTAATGGTGAAGTGGAAACAAAAAGAAAACAAATAGCACTGTAGTCTGTGGTGCTGAGTCACCGCTCTCCTCCCACTCTTTTCAGCTGCGCCTGTTCCAGATAGATGGGTTCAAAATCAGCCTCTGGGGATTGATAATTATGGGAGATGTGGCAATGGGACTTGAGGACAGAGTGGTAGTAAAGGCTTTTTTGGGGGATGGGGGAGGTTTTCTCTAGTTATTAAGGATTCTAAAATAAACCAAATATTCCTTTCAAGTGAAGAATTCTGGCTGAGTTTTCTTGCAATATGTAGCATTTTAGGTATTTGGTAAGATAAGAAGGGATTGTGGGTTACTTAAATCCCAGAAGAAAAATGCTGAGAATAAAGTTACTACATCTGGGAAATACTTTTTCAGAGAAGCTGAGCATAAAACAAATGATTTACTAGTGATCCTTAGCTTAAGTTTCTTTTAGTACGAACAGCCATATTGTATTAAGGGAGCTTTTGGTATGACTCTAAGATGTGAGTTTATAACTGTGCTGAAATTGAACTGCATTTTAAATCTTTATGAGATAGTATTAAAGATTCACTGATATCAGAATATCTACCATCTGGGCTACTCTCTAGTAGTTGGGAAATGGCTATTTCTTAGAGCCTCCAGGTCTATTTTAACCTGCCATCAGCTGCAACACCTGTTCCCCAGACCATTTTGTGGGCACTAATGTCCTTTCCTCCTGTCATGGTGTTGCACAGGCAGAAATGAATGAAATTCAGACAACATGTTCTCCTGGAGGTTTAACATGCTCTTCAAAGCTTCTTGCTTCAACTCTAGCAGCAAATCCCAAAGTTAATGCAGCCAACTCTGCAATACCGATACTCACTTTGGAACATATCCTGTAAGTAACAAAGGTGCTTAGAAAAAATACCTCTGATTAATAAAATTTTTTCCTCCATTACCAGCCTGCCTGCAAACCAGTTGGTGACATGAGCCAACTGTGTCTTGGCTACCCGTTGTATCCAATAACGTATGGCCCCAGTGTGGGTAGGGGACTGTAATTCACTTGCGGGACTCTGCTGATGTCAGATAGTGCCTGAGCAGTTTATGAACAGCAGCAGAGCCTTGAGAGTGAATTACGGCCCCGCATTCACTCCTAGGACATCTGTTGTTGTTCAATATAGAGTATACTTTCTGTAAATTAAAACAAAAAAATGAACAACTGTGCTACTTCTTCACTCAGTCTTCAGCTTCCAAAAAATCTTTTTTTTTTTCCCTTTTTATTTGAAATCAAGAGTATCTGTAAGAAACCTGAGGTTTGCCATGGCATTTTCTTGCCAAAGTCACCATTAACATTTTAATCTTCTTATTCAGGGCCATGATTTCAAAATTATTGTAGCCTTGTAACACAGGTGAAAGGATTGTTTCTCTGTCATGTCTATGTATGCATAGCCATTGATTTTCCAAAGCCAAATTCTAACTAAATCAGTTTAAAGCTATATGCTGGTTGACAATTACCAATTCTGATCAATTTTCTTGTTTTGTGCCTAATTTGAACATAAAGCCACCTTTGACATCGCTTTATTTCTGTTTCCACAGTAGATTTAGGGGTATTGGGGCAAATCTGAAGTAATCTGGTGCATTTTGTTTTCTTGCCAATACAAGTGACTCAGATCCTTGGAGTTATTCCAGTTTTTCAGAATTTGGCCCAGAGACGCTAGTTACAGCACGTGACATCAAAGAGGCGTTTGTGAAAAACTTTGTTAAATGTTCTATTTACGAACATTTCTGGCCATGTGTCATGTTTTCTGTAGGTTTCCCCCCTCCTCCTATTTTATTACTAGGGACATTTGCCTGAAAACAGACTATTTGTTACTTAGCAAGTTCATTTGCTCCTGCTGCTTATTCCTCACTTGAAGTCACTCCTGTGATTGTGGCATCATAATTAGTTGCTCTGGAGATGATTATGATGTCACAGAGGACTGTGTGTTATATGGCTGCAAGTGATGAATAAGCAGCAGGAGCAGATGATCTCTCAAGCAATAAAGACCACATCTTTATGAAAATATCCCTGGAAACAGAAAGGCTGAAATTCTATATTAAAGCAATGGAATAGTTTCTAGTGTGTCAACACTTTCCACAAAATAGCAGTGTTTCTTTGGAGGTTTTGTTTTTGGTGTTGTTTTTTGGTTTTTGGTTTTTTTTGAGGGGATGGGTTACACCCTTTTTATCAGCTATGTGCATCACTTTAAAGTCACTTTTGAAATATTTGGCTGTCTATTGTCTTTAGTGGATTATAGGGAAAGTGAGCAAATTATATCTATGAATAAAGGGATGATGTATCATCCATAAAATGGCATACATTCCATTCTGATGGTCAGTGGCCCGCTTTCCCACCTCAGCCATCACAGGAAATAGTAGATTAAGTGGACCCTAACACACAAGCTAAACGCCACTGTTGTCCTGCTTCAGCAAGGAAGCTCTTTGCCAAAGGGGTGTCCTGCAGGCCAGGGCAGGCAGGATCCACACACACATTGCCATATGCCTACAGCAGACACCTCCCCTTCCTCAAGCAGAAAACTGTCTCCCTACCTGAAATCTCCCTGCTGGCACAATGCCCTCACCCTCAGAGCTCTTCTTGGGCCAAGAAGAGCTTCTTCTCTGGGTCAAGGAAATAGTTCATCTCTCTCATTTCCCTTTTTAACCTGTTTTATTCTCACCTCTACCTTCTTCACAGCTGCCTACAATGGACAGGAGGCAAAAACAAGGAAACTTAGTGCAGGTCACTTACATAAAAATAACTTACATAAGGCCTAAAAAAAGAGATGTTTCTAAGAGTCATAGCTGAAGGTAGAATGCCACCTTGCTTCTTTTCTATTCACTTGGGTTTGACCCACCTGCATGCTAGTTACCCTCTCTAATCCTCTAAAACCTATAGGAATAATTGCCAGACAAGACCTTATCTCTATCCCACCTCCACAGCATTTCAATCTTTCCAAATATCAAAGCTAATGAATTAAGCATTCCTGAAACCAAAGGCTTTAATTTATTGTTTCATACATTTGGTGTTGCTCTTTTTATCTGATTGGTTGATCTAACTTAATCTAGTGGGACAAAAAAAATCTGCTCGGCGCCACAAAATACAAGAGAATGCTTTCCCTACTCTGACTACAAAGCTTGCCATTTAATTGTACAAATATTTGTGGGTTTGGCTAAGGTGAGCACTAATTTGTTATTTTAGCAAAAAGCTTCAAATAATTTAGAATGTGCTAAGAAAATATTCACTGCCTTTTTGCAAACAGCAATGTGCGAAATGTTTAAGAGAAACTACCATGCTTCTGAAAGGACTCTGCAAGTAGATGCATGCAAAAAAAAAAAGGCAAAATTTTCAGTGGTTATTTTCCGGAATGTTGAAAAATACAGCCTGCAAGAACCTGCCTTGTGGGCAAACATTTTCACTATGTCCCTAGTTATTTATTTTAATTACTGTTTTGGGCTTTTTTAAACTCTGATGAGGGTTTTTGCTATGGAGGGCTTTGCCCTTCTGGTCTTCAAGAAGAAAAGAGTCTGCTGCTACTAAAGTAAAAAGGCAGTGATTGAGGATCTACACATTCCTGTCACCAGGCAAATGAGGACCCACTGAATTCAGATAAATACCCCTGGCCCTTGAGGAGGGGAACTTCAATAAATCTCAGCTTCATCCTGATTACAGACCACGCCAAAAGCGATCATTTACAACAGCGCTGGGTGAGATCAATAGCTGGATGCAAGGAGAATTTTTCTGGGAGTGTTCCTCTTGCTGGGCAGGGTGGGCCTGCTGCTGGGCTCCTGCTCCTGCTCCTGCTGCTGGGCTCCTGCCGAAAAGCAGCGTGAGGACGGGGAGGTGTCAGAGCCATGATGTGCTGAGCGGGCATGTCCTCCCACGCACTTGCATCAAGTCATGGAGTTGCAACCCATCTGCCAGGATGCTTTTTGGCAGCCGTGAGGGGCCTCTAGGGAATTCTTTCTGAAATGTTTAAACCCTGGCATAAACTCCAAACCTGGAAATCTTAAGAACACCTGTGGCTTGGGTGCACGTGAAGTACTCTTATTCCCCCTCACACACAATGAGTTAAGCACGCTGACTTAAACAACAGAACGTCTATTGCAAAAGGGAGAGGGGAACAAAAGAAAGAAAGAAAGAAAATAAGGGCATATTAATAATCCCCTATGGCTCTCTACCAGCCTCCAGAGCATGCTGGCCATAGTCCAAACTTTCCCTCAGCAAGGGTGAGTGACAGCACGGGTGACAAGTCACTGCTTTCCTCCTCTGGCCCACTGATCCCCAGGGAGGTACAACATTTCCACAGCTACCGCAGCTCTGGGTGTCAGGCTTCACTGCCTCGGCCAAGAAACCACTGCTCATGATCCTGTTGCTCACCCAGCTATGGCTGCTGGCCTTGCTTGATACCCGTTGCTCTCCCCGTGAGGTCAGTCACACAGCTCCCTGAGAGCCCTGCGCTGCCAGCGTGTTCTCCATCCACCAGGCATTTGCCCTGGCACCTGCTGTTCTCCACTTCACTGCTTTGACTCCCAGGAGCTCAGTTCCAGGGCTGCCTTTGCCTCCCTGCTCCTCAAAGGCAGCACTTGTGGCATCAGGCTGTGGTGGCATCTCCTCCTGGGGACTCTGGGGGAGTGAAGATGCCCAAGTTTTTCATGGACCCACCCCTACCTTTACTGCCTTCTCAGCTTTAATAGAAGCAACCTACCTGGAGATTAAATCCATTGTCCTTTCCTTTTCAAGTCTCCAAGAAATGCTGAAAGAGCCCTCCCACCCCTGGGGCCCCTGGGCTTTTCCTGAAGCTCTTCGCCAGAAGCTGCTGCCTTCCTGCAGACCTCGGGCCCCACCTTCCCACCATAGCTGCTCTCCCTGATTGCTTGCTTGCTTTTGCCAAAAGCAGATAAAACATGAATCCATTTCTTTCTCTAGGGAAAAAAAAATAACAACAACAACAAAAAAAGCCGTGATTATCAGTAACTGTCACAGCTCTGGTGCCACATTCATCGTGGCCCATGACAGCCATATTCAGAAGGAAGCATGAGGTTAAGTCTTTAGCTGGCTGGGGGAGGCTGCTGAAAATGTGAGCATGAAGGGGACATTTCTAATGTCCCTGTGTGGTGCCGGAGGGAAAAGCAGAGTCCATGCATTTCTTCCTGGGCTTACAACTGGCTTCCCGCTACGCTCAGCAGCAAGGCTTTAAGTTAAGCAAAGACTGGTTACCATATGGTTAACATGTATAAACTTATAAACTTTACCCAGCTGAAAAGAACATGGAGGGACAGAGCTGGTGGATAAAGGAACCAAAGAGCAGTTCAGAATGAGAAACTTCCTCACAGGGGTGACACAATCACAGGTCAAACCGTCCCAGGTGTTCAAACATCCCCGTGACTGATCCTGTCCAGCAAATGCCTATAAAATGGATTATCTGTCACCGAGAGCTGAAAAAACAGGACAGTCACCTTCACATGTAGAGCTATAACCTTTGCCTTTGCTCAGCTCCAGTTTGTACCTACGTGCCTTGTGACGTGCTGTACCCGATAGATACGTGGGATGAAGGATTCCAGCGTGCAGTGACCCATACAGGTGTCTGGATGGCTTTGAAATCTGCCTACTCGCTAACTAGTTTTTGTCTCGGGGCATGGCAAGATGTACAACCTTAAATAAATGTCCTCCCCTCAAGAAAAAGGTTTATTTTGTTCCACCAAGGAAAACAGAGGAAAACAAGGAGAATGCAGATCCCGTGGATCCCCATAACTGATACTTTGTCTCCCGGAGGACGTGGTAACTGCTGAGACTGCGGGAGTATTATCTTGTTTTCAGAGAGCTCTCTGATGAGGAATTCAGTACTATAGCTGTGGCACGGCACGAGACACGTGGTTGGGATGTAAAAAAGTGAAAAATAGGGCCTGAAGAGCTAGAATGTCTGTGATGAAGCTCCTCCTTCAGCAAAATGGGAAGTATTAAAGCTCTGAATATCAATCAGCACTTCCCACAGGCAGTGGGATTCACTGGCAGGATCCACCAGTGTCTCTGAGACATCGAATCCTTTCCTTAAATTAAAATTTTGACCAACTAGAGGCAGAGCAAATTACTAAGGTAATCAAAAATGAGTGACATTACTCTTTTAAAACAAATCTGCAAAGTGAAATTCACTGTAGGATGCATGAAAACTCCATCAGTTCTGTTTTTTATGTAAATGAACCCCCCAAACACTTGCAAATCACAGCAAATTGTAAAAATGCACCACAGAGTTCCAAGTTTACAGTTCAATAATAGTGTACAGTACAATAATAATAATGTAATAGCAATAATAATAAACATCTATTGCTTTATTACAACTACAGATTGTCTCTGATTGAAAGACATTAAAAACATATGTAAAAATCCAGAGAAAAAACAGAAAGTAGTTTTGCTGTAGCTATTTATGTACAGTGCACTTAGCTTCTCTGAAGCAAATCAGTGGAGAGAAGGGAGGAACAACAGGAAAACCCCCAAATAATAAACAAACCATTTTTAAGATATGTTATGAAACTCTTGAGACTCAATTCTAAGGGCACTCTCTCCTAGAAAGATGACAGCAATTTGATTCCTGCAAAGAACAAGAGAAAAACAGGGACACTCTCCTGCAGTTCAAAATACTAGTTGTAATTTTCAGTCTTTCCTTATCTCTGCCTTCAAGAAACTCAGATTAAGCAAGCGGTGTGCACTACCAGCTAGCACCAGAGGAAAAGGTACACAAATAATCCAGTCTTGGTCAATACTAGTGGCACAGACCAAAACTCCATGGTCATTAAAAGGACATTTCAAATGTTTTTGCCTCTGTTTCACCTCAATATCCTTCTTCACACTGGGGCAGATTGGAGCCTGCAAGCTTCTCAACACCTTTAAGGGATGATTGCAGATGTGTCAGGAAGCAAGAGGTTTTCAGAGAGATCAGTGGATTGCAAAGTTTATTTGTGGGCTGGGCTCTGGAGTCACTGAAGCACTTACCCAATATATCATGGCATTGCTCCTTTAAGTCCCTTCTCCCACTATCTAATACAGTTGGAAGAGTATTTTCAGATAACCCCAAAGTTAGAGTTAGCAGAGACTTGTTCCTGCATCCTGTCCATCTTCCTTCTGTGGAAAGGTTGCTCCTTGCTCTGTAGTTCCCAGCACAGCTTCCATTTTCCCTAAGCAGCAGGTTAGACACCATGTGAGGAAAAGAGCTGAGTGATTGTCATTGAAACAGTAACAATAGCAGAAGGGATGTGTGGAAAAGCAAATGATTCAGGATTTCAGGCACATGAACAGCTCTTTCCCCTGATCTCATGATCTCTTATTTCTGTTATAAACAAGGCACAAGTGAGAACCGAAGGACATCAACAGATGTGGATCATCTGGAACTTAAAATGAGAAGCATGTTTTGAACGCAAAGACATTTATAAGACATATTTCCCAATTCATAGTCCATCACTTTTTTACATATGCAAAACAATGAACATTTCTCTTGGGCAACTATTCTACAGCTCAGTACAGAGGGAACGAATTTTTTCAAACATTCAGCCTTGGTTTTCCATTTCCTATAATTATTCCAGGTTTCTTAGCTATACCCTAATTATACCCCAGGTATATAATTAATACCCTAGGTACTAGCCTAAAATAATCCTCTCCATCCTTTCTGTCTGCACCCATTTAATTCTCCTGGGAAGACAAGATGTTAATAAAATAGATGAACTGTTGTCATTTTTTTCCCAAAGCTTTAATAGAAAAAAGAGAGGACAGCTGAAGGGCAAATAGAAATTCCTACTAATTCTAGCATTTCTTTTTACACAACTCTTAGCTTTTTCTCCAAGATTGTATAAACTGTACATCTTTTCCTCCCAGTTCTCACTTAATCTAAATGCTATTGAACTTACTCTGGTGTTTATACTACAGCTTTACAAAAAGCATTGTGAAAAATAAGATTTACACTCTGGACAACTTTCTGATGGAGATGCTACTCAGTAGCTGGAGAGACACTATATGACCCATTCATTTCTGCCACCTGGATCTCAAGGGGGTGTGAGTGGATAATGTCTTTTTCATCCTGAATGTGCTACAGTCTGATATGTGGAGTGACTTTTCTTCAGTGCCTCTCTCTTATCAGCCAGGAGTTTTCTGCAGCTGTAAATAGGGAAGAGCCCAGGCTGCAGGCTGAAATGGTGATCTGTGAAAGCAGATGGATGAAAACCTTGCTTGTTCTTCTTTTTTTTCACTTGACCAATCAACTCCGTGAGACATGACATTAACACATTGATCAGTTCCCAGAACAGCTTGTGAAACAATCGTTTACTTTTGACCTATCTCAATCATATCTTATCTACACTAGGTCATATAGTCTATCAAATTTATAGCTTAAAATAATGGTAATGCTAATTTAGAACTAGTAAATGCAATGTTACAAAAGGTTAAATTTCAATTTCCCTGGGGTCAAAGGTATTTAAGGATAATCTAGGCATTGGCTTGAAATACAACACAGTTAGCTACCAGATGAAAATGATTTTTCTTGCAGCAATTACCATGGTAGTCCCAGAAGGGGTTTGTTATGTTAAAACAGCACTGAGACTCCAGAACTGTGCACAGGCAAGGTTTTTAGGCTGCTTTGGAGGGCCCGCTGTTTGCTTTTGTTGGCAAGCATAACCTGTGTGTTTATTTTATTCCTTCCTTAACTCACATGGTGAATTTTGTTCTCTGTATGTATGAGAGGATTACAAGCAAGAGATGTTAAAGTTTCTGTTTACCTACAAGGCATGTACAAACAGAGGGCCTGATCCAAACCCCATTATCATCAGTGGAAAGTTGAGTCGTTATCTATGAAAATCTAGCTGCATTTTTCAAGATGCCCAAGTACATATTGGTGTTCTTCAAGAACCATGTTAGAAAGTTTGAAAAATTTTCTTTATGAGAAAAAAAGAGGAAAAAAATTTGTCTTTTTCCTTAATTTCCCTCTGCATAGTGGGTATTTTTTTTAAGAGCGACTTTCTGTTTGACTTAACTTGAGTTTCAAAGTTGTATGTCACCAAAGGTTATGGCCCAGCTCTGGCTGAAGACCAGTTTTTTTCCTGGAAAGATTTATGAAGCCATTTCTGAGTGATTTCTAACAGCATGTAAGACAATTCAATGACCCACTCACCCTGCTGTTGTGCATACTGCTCATAATTTGTTTATTCTGGTGAAAAAAAAATAAAGAATACAAAACAATGTCAGTAACTAATTAGCCAAGGAAAGAAGAGAGAAGACCATAGAACAAGGGGATCAGCCCAACAGCAAGTGCTGCTAAAGAAGCACATTTATATCATACATACTATATAGCATGGCAATAAAGCTTCACACGGTGCATGAAAGACCTCATCACAATCCAGTCAGCAGGAGGTAAACAGAGAAACAGCCTTTGTGTGACACATGAGCACATCCTGTAAAGAGCATATATAGATGGTGAATCTCTCTGAAAACTGATATTTAGCATGCTAAGCAAACAAACAAGCAGCTGAATACATGTAAATTAGATGAATGGCTTGGGTATAGGAGACAGGAACCTCATAAGTCAAATGATTCCCAGCTTCCAGAAGGATTTGCATATAGCGTAAGGAGGGACCTTCTGCAGATGCAGGTTTGCTAGCAGGGTGTGTGCCTGGGGAGCTCCATCTTTGTGGGGTTGACTGATTGGAAGAACAAATTAATAGACTGGGAAGAAAAAAAAATCCACTTTCAAAACTTAAAAATGCAAGTGCCTGGATGCAACATATTCATTTTTTTCACCTGTTAGTAGGTTGGGCTTTTCCAAATGAAACCCTTCTTTTTCCAGCTCAGATATTGGGAGTCAGCAATCAACCAGTGCTTCCTACATGGGGGAGCTGTGAGAAAGAGCACAATTCCTGTGGCTTGGATACTGGAATGGGGTGCTGTCCCTCAGTCATTGTTTGCCTCTGTTGCTCATCTATAAAACAAGCAAAACAACCCCAAGTGGCCTGCAAGTTCTTCATGGTAAGAATTGACCCAAACGTTCATCAGCACTGTCACACTACACACTGTGCCTTGCCTGCTATGTGACTCTGCTTTTCAGACAAAAATAATAACCTTTAGGAGGATGGCTCTTTCACTGCACTTTTGACAGCGTATTGAGTTGTATTCTGTTGATGCTGAGTCAAAACCATGCACTTCCATATTCATTACTGTGCTATTTGGAAGGCTCAAGGACGTGAAGCGAACTTTAAGCTGAGAAGATGTTAACAGAATGTATACATGGAAATCAGTGTTTCTGTCTCCATCTGTTTCTTTGGTCTCAAAAAACACAAGTGCCTCTGTAGCACAGTCAGTACAGTAACAACTTCTGGGCGCAGTGGGCAGATATTTTTCACATCCTTTTTGCAGCAAAACTGCCAATACTAAAACCTTGTCACTGCCATTTATAATGCACTTTTATTTTGTCACATCAAGATATAATTGTTCCAGCCCACTGTCCCGCACTTGCCACCATGACTACTGATCTGAAGCAAAGCTCTCAAGCATACAGAAAACTGGGGAGAGATCCTGCAAACTGAAACATAAGCAGCGCAGATTAAATTAGAATTCTAACAAAACTTACTGAGCTAGACATTGTGACCCCAGTCATTTGGTCTTTCACACCCTCATTTGAGAATCAGGAAAGATAATACAGCTCCAGTGTGAGTGGAAAAGGAGGGAGAGACAATTGAGAAGGTGGATGCACAGCCTGTAGGGTACCACTGTGTCATGGTAGTCATCTAGTAACCTCAAATCTCCCTCCTCCTATAAATCAGTGCCTGTTACAAAAAATCTTTATCTGAAAACTCACTACTGTCTGGCTTTTCTACAGGACATTCTTTGGAGGCTTGGGGACAATCTTCCTAAACTGAGTGACTCTTTCCTTACTCCTCGGTCCGAGCTGGCTTCCAGTGCTAAGGAGGTCCTTGAGATACCTGCGTACACAGTCTCACCATGATGCTGAGATGCTGCCCATTTGGGCTATGTCTCACTGGCACTGTGCTGTCCCCACCATGCAGAAGGCCTGACAAGAGTAGGAAATTTAGCTTGGTTATGATCAGGCTTGTGTTTTTTCGCCAGAGCTGTCATCATCACAATTTATCTCAGCCTCAGACTTGCTCTAAGTTGTCATAAAAAACATCTGGGATTGAAGCTGTGGAGTCAAGGTAGCAGTGATAGTGTTGCTGTTCACCTCTATTCTGTTGAGCTATCACTCACGGGATGAAGAGAGGAGCCAGAGTGGACACGCAGTTTATTATCAGACGAGGCAGACGAATAACCGCTTATAACTTACCAAGTGGCTTCTGCACAATCCTTTGATCTGTGTTACCCACTCTATTGTTAACACCTGTGCAATGCTCAATAAAACACTCCCACAAGCCCTTTTTGGTATCTCCAACGTACAGTCTGTTATATTTCCTGTTGATGATGCAGTACATAACTCATTTAGAGGGGCATGTGAAGTGTTCATGAATGACAAATTAAGATTTAGTTCAAACATCCCTGATGGGGTCTTGGTGCATTTACCAGGTTTATAGATCTGTTTCCTGGGAATGTACCTTATAAAGTTGCATTTGTGGGTTGTTTATTCAATGAACAAAGTGATCCATTATGTTTTTGTCACTGTTTTAGACATGAATGGAGGGTAGGGAAATAATTGCAGTAAATAGCTCTTCTTTCGATTTTCACAAAAGTGAAAGTTGAAGTACAGCAAATGGAATAATCTGTTCAGGATTGCAAGCTGAAGCAAAAAAAAAAATAATAAAAAATTCAAGTGCATTTATTTCTCTCCTCTTTCGTCCATCTTGGGAATCTGGAAAAAAAACTTTATTCTAAAAATCTTATTTTGATAAAATATAGTATGGGAAAATGGGACACAATTTTAAATATAGAAAATTTAGTTGTAGTTATTCCAGGGATTGTGAATGGCAATGGGGAGGAAAGATTAAAATCATGTTTTTCCTCCTGATTCTTTCTCTCAGAAAGTCTCTGGACTCTGGACTTTCTGTTGGTGTCCATTGTGAGAAGTGGTATGACTGGTTTAGTGTTTTCAGCCCAGAGGGCAAAAAGAACTCTTGCCAGTCTCATAAATGCATCCGGTTCTTGATAAATTTCTATTACTATTTTGAAGATCAAGTAGGTTTTGGTAGTGTGCCTCTGGCTTCTGTAAGTGTCAAAGTCTTCTGATTTTTCTCTATTACTAGTAACTACTACCAGTTTCACCACTTACTGAACAGTAAGGTGGAAAACCAAATTATTTAGTTTGCAATGTCACTATGAGTGGGTTTTTTTTAACCAGAATTCCAATGTAATGCACATCTACCAGAGGCCACAGACTAAAGCTCTTGTGTTTCCAGTCAAATCAAATAATTCTTTACACTGGAATCAAGAAAAGATTTATTCAAAGGTCTCAGTCCATGACCCCGAAGAGGCCAGTGGACACAAGCAGGAAGAAAAATAAACATGGTTTTAATTCTTTGTGGACAAGGAAGACACAGAAAGATTATCTTTTTCAGAAGGCCAGAAGAAGCTGAGGGGAGGCGAGTGCTGAAAATGCTTGTTCATGATTGCCACGTGCCACATTTCTTCAGGAAATTTCCGTTTGTGGTTCAATTTTTCACAGATGGCCTCAAGACCTTGAAAATCCTTTATAAAGTAATTTCCTTCAGAAAAATAGACAAAGACAAAACTTTCCAGGCCTCTTCCAGCCCCACTAAAGGGTAAGCATTTATTCTGAGTGCTGTGGGAATAAATGTGCCCATGTACGCGTACAGAATATGCTGCAATAGCACTGGGATCTCTCTGAAATTTGTGTATTTCACATGCTCCCTTCACTTCAGGCTTGGCAAAACTCAAAAATTTTCCCTACTTCACTTCCTAGCACAGGCATAAAATACTCACTGATGTGGGTGAAGATTTGTGTCAAGAGGCAATGTGTTCATTCCCTCTGCCATGGGGAGTTGTTCTGCGAAGTTGTTAGTCTCTGGTAGCTTAGCTGATTCCTTTCCCTGTGTGTTGCAGGAGCATCCAGAAAAGCTTAGAAGATACTTATGATAAAACCCTTTCCATTTGGAGAATAATCATGCCTGGCTCAGAGAAATTCAGTGGATTTAATGTGGTAAAAAGGAAACTTCTTTTTTCTGAGCTCTCACGCTCTCTCAAAACAGATTGATCAATAGAGCAACACAGTAAGAGCGAAGACCTGTTTTCAAAGAGGAAAATATCTTGTGAATAAGCCACTGGCCTGAAACTCAAGAAAATGTCTTTGCTTATCACATGTTTGCTGACAGAGAATCCTTGCAAAATGCTGGATTTCGAAGAACAGATTGCTGAACTCCTACTTTCATCTCGGGAAAACTGCAGCCAATAAATCATAAAACCAGAATTACAGAGACTTTGTTTTGGGGTAAAATCAAAACTAGAATTAAACATTCCACTTTTAGAAGATAAACCTCTAATCCTGGACTTTTGGGCCAGTGAGCTGTAGCCAATAAATAAATTTCACCACTAAAAATGAAGGGCAAATGATTTGGCCCCACTGGGATATCATATTTTCTCCCTTTTGAGCACTGTTCCTGTAGGGCGCCAGATCCAGAGGGGGCTGTGGTCAGATTGTTCTCATATTCTCATATTCTGCTTATTCTCCTCTGGGGTCTTGATAGACCATAGTTAAGATGAATGTGTAAGAACAAAACTTTGCCTTTTGCTTCTGAGGAACATCGAAGGTCTAGGGGCACAGCTCTCATTCCAGACAGTACTGAAATGAAGCATGTTGAAATCCTGTGCGTTTCAAACCCCTCCTGCTTCTCTTTGTAAAAGAAGGTGTAGGACAATAACATTAAGAAGACAAGGGACATACAAGCCTGTATTTAAATAATTTGACATTATATAATTTGGAATTTGCATTTGATCTGTGATCAGGAAGGATTTCTTTTTCCCTGTGTAAGATTGTTAGAGTATTGGGAGATATTTTGCTTTATTTAATAGTAAGATACAGCCTCTTCCAGAGGTATTTTCTTTTAAGAAATGCATTTAAAACTGGCTAGTGCACTGATGAGGTCTCTGTCCTTCCCTGATCTCCTTTTGTGCCACATTCTGATTTTGTGGCTGTTGCCTTTAAGTAAGTGTAGAGGATAGAGGAAAAGACTTTGCAGCTTCTGAACATAAAATGGACGTTCTGCAACCACCCTCCAGACAAAATGTCTCCCACAGGTCCCTGTGACTACAGGGAAATTACATCCCAAATTCCTATGCAGCCTTTAAAAAGAAATTTTGAAATTTAAATATTACTCTTTTTTTTCCCCATAATTGCAGCAAACAGCTGTGATCAACATTCAAGTAGACCAAAGAAAAAGATCTTCCAGTCTTAATATTTTTCCTAACAAGTTAAATATCCGTGACAAATTACAGATATGTGTTACTACAGTTCTCTGTATTGGAATTCATTCCACGCTGTGGATTTTAAACTTACATTGTCAAATTTAGGCATATTGTATTTTTCAAGATACTTGGCGCTTGTTTGTTTCATTCTTCTAACTCAGACGCATTCATTTCCAGAGATTCCTCTTCCATCATAGAAGTGAACTTTTTGTAGCAGAGGCCTCTCAGGCATCATTTTGAAGACAGATACAGAAAGAAATTTAAATTTACATAGGGGAAAAACAAAAAAAAGCCTTTGATGGTTTTTCTTAATAAATAAAAATTATCCCAAGTCTGCAAGAACTCAAGTTTTAAAAGGTCTGCATTTTGAGTTTCCTGTTTTTGAATCCCTGTCGTAGGCATGGAGCCTGGAGTGATGACCCACTGCAAAAGACTAATTTCTGTGGAGATTAAGGATAGGTGCCTCTGACAAGAGTTGTATGAAACCCAAAAACCTTTCCTGCTGTGTAGAGATTGCTTAATATCCTGCTAAATTACACTCCTGTCTCTGAGTACAACTATTAGAGGTGATTCTTAAAGATATTTGGAGACTATGGTTTACGTGTAAGGCAAACAGATTGCATTTGTAACATTTAACACACAATAACAATAATAAAACACACTGACGTGGGTTTTCTCTGTAAACAGTCTCTTCTGAAGATAGAGCCAGTGAAATGTTTTGAGAACTTTGACATTTATAGCTGTATTTATAATCTCTTTTGGATCATTTCCTCGTGGAATCACATGTTTGTGTATTTTAAATTCTCTGGAGAAATAAAAATGTTTAAACAAAATAATGATGTGATAGGCATTTTATGAGGGCTTGTTCAACACACGCACATGTACAAGCAAGGCTGGATTTGTTCTGAGGTAAGTGAGTGGGCGTTTTGGAAATGGGTATCAAGGAGAGAGCCTCTACTGAAATTATTAAAAAGAGGAAAAAAGCAAGCATACCCAGGCCTGTACAGACTCTTGGTGTCTAAGAAGTAACGTGGCCATTGTGACTCTTACTGTACCAATGTATGAAAGAGAGGTAAAGAGAAAGGAGATACACTTATGTTCATATGCATACATATACTTCAACAAGTGTAAATGAATTCACACAGACACACATCGCTTGTATTAGTGTGTAATTCACAGTAGATAATTTATTTGCCAGTCTTTCTACAAATGACACATACGTGAGCAGACTGCTTTTTCCTAAATGTGATTCTCATTCCATGGAATATGAGTAGGTTTTTTCTGTATAGTGAGAGAACAGATAGCTTAGTGACACTGGATATGCAAATTCTGGTCGTGCCCCTCCACTGTTACTGATCACAGATCACATGGTGGTTTTCCTGCTTCTAGATCATCAATACCATCTTGGTAAAAAAAAAAAAGGTTTATTTTACAGGACAAAAAAAATGAGAGATCTGCTTCCAAAGGGAAAGTACAGATTAATAGAATTAGACTTGCATTAGATGTGTGTATTTTCCCTGGGCACTCCCACCTTGTTGAACACACTGTTTGACTACATGTTAAGATTGTCACCCGTGTCCCTCAGCCCACATGAAAGAAACCAGTCATTCCAGCAGGAGATAGGGAAACTGCCTACCCAAACTCAGGAAGAATCCATCCCAGGAGGCCTGCACCAGTGTTGCCTTCAGCATGGCTATTTTTTCATAACCCAGACCTGTATCGCCTGCAGAGTTGGGGGAGGAGGGAAGAAAGGAAGTGGAGGATGAACTCCACGTTCCAAGAGCAATCACATATCTCAGTTCTTCCAAAGTGCTAAAAATTTGTATAAGCACAGAGAAGCAAGTCCATTTTTAAACTCAAGCAAACGCTTGCCCAGAATGTTTTACAATACTCAGTTTAGCTTTCTCTTCTATTTTTTCATACTCAAACAGTATCACAAGCGTGTCAGGAGTGTTTCTAAAAAGAAAAGAAGATACAAAGAGCTTGTGAGCCCTGGAAAACTCTTTCTATGTCAGCTTCAAAATTCTCACCAAAGCTGTGTAAGAAGCTTGCTAGAACAGCACCAGATGCTCAAATGTCTTTGCTAGTTGGAAAATGATAGCAATTCAGGAGCTGCACACAACTCCCATTGAAGTCAGTAGAAAGATTCCCACTGATGTAAGGAGTCATTGGATGAAACCCCAACTTTTAAAAATAAGTTTCCCTGTCTACCAACTAGAGAAAAAAAAAACAGGTATGACTGAAAGTAGAGGCTTTTCCAGAAGGAGTAGTGAATTTTTCAAGTTTAATAGGTGCTCTTGTAATAAAGACCTTTTCTTCTGAGGATTTCATAATACTCAGAAACACAGAGCTATTTGCAAGTCTTCCCTGTAAAATACAGAACTCAATTTTACTTTCCCCCAAATGCTGATTTTGCTCTGATTCTTAGAAGCAAATATATATTTTGTTCTGTGGTATATAGTGAAACCTAGGAGAATGCAGATAGCAGATGAAAAGCACTCAAATTATGGGACAAAAGCCTGCCTTTATTTAGTGTACTATTGTCTGAATATGTGTCTTAAAAGACAAGACCTGCTTTAGCCCCAGCTTGTGGGTGAAGTACAATTGTCACTAAGAAGTAGATAAGGGATGGAATGATTTAAGCGGAAGTCTCTGGGGAATGAAAGAGAAAGCAGAGGGGAGAACTCTAGCATATGAAGCTCATGTAAATAAGCCACTGACCTTTACTTCTGATAGTCTGTTTCTAGTCCAGCTTTTTCTCTTAAGTGGAGCTAGACAAAGGTTGATATGGAGGTTTATTTCCCTGGGACCTGTGTTATGCCCATCAGGTATCCCAAGGGAAAAAAATTGAAAGGTCACAACATAGCTGCTGGCTGTGTTTTAGCTGTGGAAGGGCCCCCAAACTTCACTTGTTTATGGAGTCCTCCTGATGCTTGAAAACTATAATTTGTTGTTGTTTTCACCTCTTAACACATTCTCATCTTGGTTCCAGACCATTCAAAGACTAGGGAATTCCACACTGAGCCAGAATGAACAAGAAGATAGCTTTTGGCAATGGCTTGTCAGCTATATCCTTCTATGTAATTTTTGCAGTTTGTAAGCTGAAATCATATTCCTCCTCTAAACCACTCTGATGCCCCACTACAGGTGTTTAATTACTAAAGTTCCCAGTTACTCTTTAGAAAACAGATCCAGTCCACCAGAATTTTATAACAGATTAGAAAATCCCAGTCTAGTTCTCAGAGAACTGTATGTAGTCACTGGAAAGCATGTCAAGGTAAGAAAAATAATTCATGTGACTCATGGAGACAGTGAGATATTTAATATTTTTAGAGGGCACATCACATGCTTTGAAGAAGTCTTCATACACCGCTATCTGCTAAAAATGATTTTCTGAAGCCTCGTTTCTTCCTTTACCTTCTAACCATGTATCATATTTCTTTTTTCCTTTGCCTATTTGCTCTCTTATCATTCTTCCTTCCATTGTGTTCATATAGCTATATCCTTCTTTTCCTCCTCCTTATCTGTTCATCCACAAAAAAAGGATCTGTCACAATGAATTACATATTTTTGGCAGAGAACATGCAGTTGGCTAAAAGATGTGCTCTTTTGGTTTTTTCGTGGCCAGATCTGTGTGCTGAGTGACATGGAGATTAAAGGCCAAAAATATTTTCTATAAGCCACAAAACCATATGCAGGTTTTATTAGAGATATAAAATGTCTCAGGATTGCAAACTTGATTCTCCAACCCCATCACTGATCAGAAGAAAATATCCCAACCTTTTTTAACTAGGATACATCTACTCAAGTGTATCATAAATGACTGAACTAAGTGAATCAATAAGCACGGGGGGTTTTCATTTATGGATAGAAAGAACTAATCGGTAGTAATATGATTGTTCTCTGTAGAAAATGGGTAAGGTATAGAGTGCTGCCGTTGAGACATAGGCAGCATTAGTCACTGTCAATATTCTCAGAGAGTTCTACTCATTGTGATGAAGCTTTATAAATCTTTGTCATGTCTTCAGTGCAATAGACACTCAAATCTACTTACATTTCAGGTAACATATTAACATAAATAGCCAAGTACCAAATAGGATATCTGACAATTTCCTTTAAAAAATGGAGCTTAGATTATTAGGTGACATTGTGCTGTATTATCTTCCTTTTTTTTCTTCAGTGATCAGTGCGCACAGGGAAGACAAGCAGATATAAGAGATACTCATGGATGGCATTAAAATTAGATTGAACAGTCAAAAAAATATACATCTTTTAAATACAGAGCTCAAGTCTCTTGTATATTAGAGGCACTTCTCACCTGAATTTTTGCTGAATATTATTCAAATAACACGTTTCTTCTTAAAGATATTTATTGTATCCCAGTTGATCATATTCTTATGAGTCTACTCTGGGTCTGATCCTCTTCAGTTGTCAACTGACACAAACCTGTTGATGATAAATAAATTTATGCTAACTCCTATTTTGCCCACAAGGCTTAGACACTGTTGTCTCTTTCACTTTCTGCACCAATCATGGCAACATCTAGAAAACAATGTCCAAGAAGTACAGGAAAATAACTCCTTGTGCCTGGTCTAAGCTATTTTTGAGCCATGTTGCAGAACATTCAGATTTGGTCCCAATTAGTAACAGTCACAAGTGCTGTAAAAATCCACCTACAGTGTCAGTACAGGATTGAGACTGGCCTTTGTTGTGCATCAGCACATTGATTCTCTAATATTATCTCTTTCTCTCCCCTTCCTCCAGCTCTGTCTTTTCAGGCAATGCTACCCACATTTTAAGCATCATGAAATGTCATCAATGGAGTACTTCTCACTATGAAAAGAAGATGAGCTAGTGAGTCAATATATTCTTTTCAGACTATAGCGAGTGTCTGGCCCCATCTGTCAAGGACATGCAGTGTGTATCTCTCTGTCCATTTTAGCTTTAAAATATGATTTTAACAGACATTCCCAGAGGCAAAAGGATTTGATCCATTGCCCCAAGAGGCCTGGGATAAAGGCATACACTGATGTAGAATCATGGACTAAGAAAAGTAAATCTAGGTAGACACTGGGATTTCTTTCTGGAAAAAAACCAACAACAACAACAACCAAGACACAACTGAACAATTTCTTCATTATGACCTCTTAATTTATGAGGCCAATGTACCAGGAAGCAACTAATTGATTCAAGACTTAAATAAGATATGGTGATAAATACCCGGAGTAACTGTGCAGTGAACACATCTAACTGTGTGCATGCAGAAGAGAGGCAGAGAGATAAAAAGTGTGTTTGTACAATTATACTTATGCCCAAAAGTAATTACTGTGTGGCCTGCACTCTGGGCTGGAGGACAAAAATAATCATGTATCTTCCATAAAAATAATAAGGTAATTACTATGTAAACACTGTGTTGCTACATGGTAATTATTGCAGGCCGGGTTTTGCTCCCCATATTCATATTGACTGCTGCTACCAGGTGAACTGGCCCCCACCACCTTAATACCAGAGTGACTATTTGGAAGCCATGTACTGAGTATGAGTAAAGGTGACAGCCTAGTGTAATTAAATGGTCAATGAGCAATTACTATGTAAGTACAGTATAATGGAACTGTGCAAAATAATCTCTAAGCAGGGGAACAAACACATTTAAATATTGTGTTATTAGAGTCAACCTGTCCTGCTTCCCTTGTCCGTAAAAATATTTCCTTGCATAGGAAAAAATGCCTTGCTCCCTTTCTGTGCCCCTTGAAAACACTTCTTGGGTTAAAGAGCAGAATAATAACAAAACCACAGAAGCCAAAGATGTACGAGAAAGGATACATTCCTCCCTTTACCACTCTGTTGACCAGGTATGAGTATGCTGGTAGAGCCACCTCTGAGCAGAAGCCAGCCCTACCCAGAAGCAGAAAGGACACTAACCAGCAGAGGTGGGTGGCGTTCAGTATCTTGGGTTCCAGTGTGATTTCTGTGGGAGACTCCATTTGAAAGCTATTCCAATGGGTCTGTGCTTCAATTCCCCAGCCACGAGATCAGAATGGGTTTATTTTCTTTTCATTAGCAATGCTAGGAGAGTGAAATCTATCGCTTAAATGTCAAACACTGAGGAGCTGCAGGGACATCCCATCCATAGGAAGAGTCTTCCTTCACTTTTGTGAGCCTCAAATATATTCATTTGAGCTTTTCAATGCTTGAGATAAATACACTGCCTCTGTTCTTATGTGATTGCTTTTGCAGATCTCAAAGCACTAGGAGAACTTTAATGATATTGGTGATACCATTCCTGCTCTTATTAAAATCAATAGCAACACACCTCTTGATGTTGTAGTAACATAATCATGCCATAGGTTTTATAATATGTCAAGCAGGAAGGTACATATCTCATGCTTTTTCCAGTTACCAAATAATAGCTCTCCTTAGGAGCATCAGGAGTGAATCTGATGTCAGTGGTATGCCTAAGCCACTGTCCCCTACCCCTCATGCAACAGCTAGTTGTCAGAACAGCTAGAAAATGGACAACCAAGAGGCCAAAAACCTCTTAGCACACAACAGCACAACAGAGACATTATAGTGTCTAATTACCAAAGTGTCCTAAAAGGTGTTTGTGTTTTCTGAAGCATTCTGTCACAAGACCATCATCAGGCTCATTATAAATGTAACCCACCAGCATCTAATTGGGATTCCAATATCTTTGAGCTGTGACCTAGAAAGAAAGAGCAGAGCAGAAGAAAGTAGTACAGAAAAAAATCTTGTCATGGTCCTAGAGTAGTAGGGCAAATGCCTGTTCCTATACTGTACATGCATAAAGAGCTCTTTCTCAGCTGCGATTTAATGTTGCTATACCTTCAATTGCAATTACATTGAATCACATTGCAACAAATCTTTGTAATGCCAATCCCATCTTTCCACCTCATTGACAGCTCTGGAGATACATCTGAAATTCATAGTAGCCTCATAGCCTATGGCAAGAGAAATCCATGCTGCTAAAATTTTATTTTAGAATTCAAGCTGGTTTCTCTCAGTCTAGGATGCTCTGGTTTTAATCTTTTGCTGCCTAGCACAGTGTATCAAAATAACCAGCCAATATTGTTAAACTGTCAGGGGTCTTCACTGCTGCTGAATTTACCAGTATAAATAAATACTGTAACTTAAGGAAAAAAAAAAATCCCTCTGGACACAATTTTTGACATTAATAGAATTAAGAGAAGAGGGAAAATGTGTATAAACTTCCACTTGACAACAGCCTTCTCCATTTCTTTTTTTCTTTTTTTGGTACAGAAAGAAAAGGCTTGGGTAGAATATTCAGTCTGATTTACTGCTCAGGCTGATAGGGACTCCAGGCTGGATCCCAAAATTTGAACAACGTTCAAAGGGAGAGATATTTAAAAATCCCAGAAAAAGAGATATTTCCAAATTAATGGCATTGCCCAAATGCCTTGGCTCCTTGCACCCCACCAGGAAGGTTTATTATTTTCTGGTAAAATGTTGCTTGAATGGGGAGTGGTAGTCAGTGATGCGTCAGTGCTGCTCTTTGAAGACATTAAAAAGCTGAATGCACAACAAAGAACAGATGTTCCAGCATGCTTTATTTATGCACCCATCAGCAATCTTCCAATGACCACAAAACACAAGCTTTTTTTTTTTTCTTTTTACTCCTCGCAATATTATTTTCTGATCAACTCACACTCTATTTTTTCCTCCAGCTGAAGTCTTCTGTGAATTGGTGTGTGCGTGCACGCATTTGTGTGTGAGTGTGTGCCTGTGTGCGTACATGTGCCTGTGTATGAGCGTGTGTGTGTGCTTGAAAGTCTGCTTCCATCAAAAGCAGGCTTCTATTGAACTGTCGAACAGGTGTGGATTCTGCAATTAGATCACATTTCAGAGAGAGAGAGACACTGAGGGTAATAATGGCGGTGAATTCTTCATAGTCAGATGCAGCACCATAGCGACCAGTAACAATGAAGAATAATAGGTATTAGTATTAGGGTGATTATTTTTAGTTTATAGAATCATTTGATTGAATACTGCCATAAGGCACCGTTAACGTGTGCACAGCGCTTGCCAGCTGTAGAGCAAACTTGTTTTACTGGCACTTATCTGAAATTCTCATCTCTCCCCCACCCTCTCTGCTCACAATTGGAATGAAAGTAGCGATTAGGAAGTGAGATGTAATGCAGATTAAATGTTATGATGGACTAAGATCTTGATAGGTTATTAAAACTCACTTGCTTTTGGTGTTTTAAAGGAATAGTGTTTGCATATTTTTCCACCGGTCTACATCTTTTGAAGATAAAACAAAGGGAACATTTAAAAAATCATTCATAACCAGGAGGCTTTTTAATAGTGAGCGTCCAAATTTATGACCTTCCTGCGTGTGTTTTACACCTGCGTGTTGTAAATATATATTAAGTATGGAGCAACAGTGTTACCAGGAACAGTGGATCTGATTTAAACAGAACTAAGGCATCCTCACTGCAGTGGGCCAGATCCTCAGTTGATGTAAACTGGCATCTCTCCACTGAACTCAGAGGTGCTACATAAAGTTGTACCAACAGAGGATCTGCAACAAGGGGAGAATGACAGCCTTAATTTGGAATTTCCCTGCATCTGTTGGTATAAATCAGAGGCCTAACATTATTGTCACATAATATTCTGGTGTAGCAGAGGTGCCGTGAATTTTTAAACATAGAGAGAACTGTTGATCTATTGTTCTTCTCATACCCTCCTCCCTCCCTGCTTTTGGCTGGCATTGTAAGAAATCAAGAGTAACGCAGCGTTGGACAACATGGAAAATTCTGATCTTTATTTTTAACAGATCTTGATGTAGATGCTGTTTTCTCCTTAGGCACAGAACTTGGGTTTTGAAGACCCTCATAAGAAAATAACTCTTCCTCTGATGTCACCTGGTGTCATAAATATGCCATTATTCCTTCTGCAATAATAATTGCTATTAACAACAGTAACAGAAGTAGCAGTATTTGATAGCAGCAGTATTTGATAGTGTCCAAAAAGCATACTAATGGCTTCATCAGAGAGGTGAATGTTGTAATCTATTTCTTGTAGACTAAGTAAATAAAGACTAAATCTCACTCAAAGACTTAGCATGCACTATGTAAATATCACATTCCAACTTCACTTCCCTTTGTTTTGTTAACTATAATTATTTTTCAAAAACCATTAAAAAATATTTTTTTCAAAATGCCTTCCATGTTAGATCATGGTTGTTTTATTTGCATTTGATCCCATGAAACAAGAATGGCATTATTACTTTTTTCCTTGACGCTATGACAGTGTCTATGCAGATGTTGCAATAGCAACTTTTCCGTAAGATTCTGAATTGCAATCATACTGTGCATTGACATACTGTTCCATTTATTCATCTGATTGAATACTGCCACAAGGCACAGCTAATATATGTTAACAGTGCACAGTATGCATAGCCTAGTGTTCCTACTTCACAAAAATGCTGGCAAATGCAACAGAGGGTGCAAACTAAAAATCACGTGCTGAATTTTGGCAAAGGTTGGCGTAAAAACACCTCCAAAAGTTACATCCTGTGATGTAAATCTCAGTATGCTTTATATAAGTCACAAAAACAGCAACAGGAACCTGTAGTGT
The DNA here is from genome assembly GCA_013398155.1 of Pedionomus torquatus. Classification (NCBI taxonomy): domain Eukaryota; kingdom Metazoa; phylum Chordata; class Aves; order Charadriiformes; family Pedionomidae; genus Pedionomus; species Pedionomus torquatus. The sequence goes on from VZRU01000430.1 coordinate 126,383, forward strand.
ATGTGTGCACACACAGAGTGCACTGACACAGTAATAAAACCACTATTGAAAATAGTATTTCACGTGTCTTAACTTCTTTCTGTATACAAACCATTTGGATTTTTTCTGCTATTATTTTCTTCAGATTTTGTTTCAATGTTGGGCTTGATGGTTTGAAAGGCACAGTGCTAAATTCACTATGTTTTTTTTTTTTCTTTACACTCCTCAAAATTATGCCATAGTAATTTAATATGCTTTAAAATTTCAATGCTGATGAGGAGTTGTATGCCATTTTTTAGCCCACTGAACAAAAGGCTTACTGAGTCACACATAGCCTATTCAAATAGGAAACGCAGATGCCTGCTAATTTATCTTCTCACATAAAGTCCGTTTACAAATCCGTATAAGAATTGCCCCCATGTCTTTGTAGTACTGCAACCAGAACGGATGCTGTCACTCAGGGGGGACATGTGACCATTAGTGCCACCTCCTTGGGGAGCTCTTTAGCATACTGTCCTCCACTGCTGTAATTAAAACTAACAAGAGCATTCTACAAAGGAAAATAAGAAAATGCAAGGAGAGAAGCCAGCAAGCTGAAGAAAGGAAGTTGAGGGAACATTCCTATACATTCCTGACATGCAGAGGAATGTCAGATTTCTATGGAGGTTATCAGGGAGGAGAAAAATGAGTACACAGACAAGACACACCACTCATTAGGTGAGAAGGTTATTCCCAAACCATCCATTTAAAAACACATTGGTTAGAGAGAAATACTTATTTCTTAAAGGAAAAGGAGAGGAATGCTAGGTATGCCCTGTTGCACTGATAGGAATAAATAGCATAAAAATCCCAATATTTCTCTACTTCTGTCAAAAGGTGATGCTAAAGAAGAAACTAGATATTATAATTAAGGTGGAACATTTTCCCCCTGAGAATAATTTAGCCACCAAATATGCAGTTTGAGGCTGACCACAACTACCCACATATTTAGTTTAAATTCAATGAATAGTTTCAGCCATAAAAAAACCCTCAAAAATAGATGATGAAGTTAAAGCTCTTAAAATACACTGTTTTAATAAGCAATATTTTGACATTCTGTTTTGGAACATTTTGTTTTGAAATGTAGTGAATGAGAATTTTAATGGATCAAAAAATACACAAAAAAAGTTAAGTTTTATCTTGGATTAAAATGAGGCATTTTTTATTTCCAATTCACACTGAAAAAAAAAGAGGGAGGAAGGAATCTGCTTCTGGTCAACTGGAAATATATTTTTACTCCTGGTATTCCAGCTCAGGCAGTGGATCAAAATTTGATTATTTGCTTCTGATGTGACTTAAAGATGCATGCTTGAAACAGGCCATAGCCTTTCCAAAATGTTCAACTCCTGCATCTCTTTGAATAAGCGATAATGGCTTCAACTGAGAAAACAAAGGATGAGTGCAAGAGCTGACACGAGAAGACAAGTGGCTGCTTGTGTTTCTCTATTTAAGAAAAGCCCCAATTTCACAGCTATGGTGATGACATTCTACAACATCTAAAACAAGGCCAGAAAGCCGCAATGGAACAACAAGCTTCTGAAAGCTCTGCTTAGCTAAGTCTTCATATTCCACCTTATTCTGCCAAACTCCCTTTGGGATTTGGCAGGAGTCCAGTGGTTATGGGATTCATACCCTTGTGAAATAGTGCTTTATATAGCACAGGTGATATTTCTCCACTAGGGACAGGACACCTTACCCACGTATCTTTTTTGTACACCTAGTTCTTACAGTGGTTTCTCACCACAGCCCTATATATAAACACAGACAAGTTTGTAAAGAGCTCACATGGAGAAAATGGGAGCACTTGAAGGATGACTGACTTATGACAGGCACTTTAGATCTTGTCTGATTTAAAGAAACTTGTTATAAGCTAGATCTCTGAGAACTGATGGCCTGTTGCCACTGTCATAGTGGTCAGGAGAGTGCTGGGTTTTCAGCACTCTGCATATCCTGTGTGAACATTTTTCAGCAGCAAGATATATTTCTAATCATAGAATCATGCAGGTCGGAAGGGATGTCCAAAGGTCATCTAGTCCAACCTCACCTCAATCACAGGGACACCCCCAACTAGACCAGGTTGACCAGGGCAGGGTTGACAGGGTGATTGAGCATCACCTTGAATATCTCCAGGGAAGGGGCCTCAACCACCTCCCTGGGCAACCTGTTCCAGTGCTCCACCACCCTCATAGTAAAGAACGTGTTTCTAATATCTAATCTAAATCTGCTCTTCTCCAAATTAAAGCCATTGCCCCTTGTCTATCACTGCAGGCCTTTGTAAACAAACTCTCCCCAACTTTCCTGTAGCCACCTTCAGGTATTGGAAGGCAGCGATTAGGTCTCCTCAGAGCCTCCTCTTCTCCAGGCTGAACAACCCCAGCTCACTCAGCCTGTCTTCGTAGCAGAGGTGCTCCAGCCCCTTGATCATATTGTGGCCCTCCTCTGGACCTGATCCATCAGGTGCATATCCTTCCTATATTGAGGGCACACAGTACTGCAGGTGTGGTCTCACCAGAGTAGAGTAAAGCAGCAGAATCAGCTCTCTGGATCTGCTGGCAACACATCTTTGATGCAGCCCAGGATGCCATTGGCCTTCTGGGCTGCAAGTGCACACTGCCTGCTCATGTCTAGCCTTTCGTCCATCAGCACTCCCAAGTCCCTTTTCTCAGTGCTGTTTTCTAATACCTCACCCCCTAGTCTGTATTGATAGCAAGATTTGTTCTGGCCCAGGTGCAGAACCCTGCACTTGCTCTTGTTGAACCTCATGAGGTTCATCTGGGACCATCTCTCCAGGACCCTCTGGATGACATCCTGTCCCTCTGGCATATTGACAACACCACACAGCTTGGTGACATCTGCAAACTTGCTAGTGGTGCGCTCAATCCCTCTGTCTATATCATTGATAAAAATGTTAAACAGTAATGGTCCTAGCACCAACTCTTGAGGGACACTCCTTGTGACTGCTCTCCACCGGGACCTCAGGCCATTGAGCACCACTCTCTGGATGTGACCATCCAGCCAGTTCCTTATCCATTGAACAGTCCACCCATCAAATCCGTATCCCTCCAATTTGTCAAGCAGGATGTTGTGCGGGACCGTGTCATATAAGGTTGTCCCTTATATACTGAAATAGTCATAATGTGAAGTACTAGAAGGCACCTGAACTCCATCTATCCCACAAATGTCTTGTACCAATGTCCAAAGCCTAATAAGTGCATGAAAATGCAGTGTATTGGTGGTAGAGAGGAGAGAGGAGGAAGAGGGAAGGACGTGGCTAAAGAAAAATTAGTGTGGTGAGGAATTGATTTTAGCATTGAAGCTGAGTAGAGTAACTGGACAGTAATAAAGAGGCAGACCTCTTTACAGATGATCCCTGAGGGATATAGGGGTATAGAGAGCAATGAGAGGTGTATTGTAAGCACATCATGACCATCAAGCTGTTTGTGGCAACAGTAGAGCCAGAATTTCACTTCTTTTTCAGTATTTTAAAGTAACTCTTGTAAAGGAATAAGCAGAAAAGGTGTCACTGTTCTAGAATCAAATATATTTCTTTATTGTTCCTCTTTTTTTTTTTTTTTAATGGAAACATATGAAAATAGAAAACAGAGGCTGCCATGATGTTTTTTCTTGATGGAATATAGCATTTTTTGATAAGCCTCATTGTTTTGCTGGTGCCTAGAAAATTAATTCCTTCTAACTTACAGATGAGTTGACCTTTGGCTGAACCAGTCTACTGTCATTTTAAGATTCCATTTTTCATTTATTTCAGGACAGATGCTACCATCTTTACATCTGTTACAAAGTGCTTAATATCTCATGGTGTCCCATCAAAAATATACTACTTAACGTGAATAATTGGACTTCCTAGTTGTTATTTTGAAGAAGCACTGCTTTAGTTGCTTAGCAGTTACTTTCTCTTTCTAAAACAGGTCTGGGTGCTGGTGCATATAGACATACTTGCACTTTATCTATTACCTCTCAAAATAACTTGATGCCTCTAAGAACAGTGCAAAAAAGTGCTCTGTGCCCCAAAGGACTTGTACTTTTTGTTGAATATATAATGCTAGAAGCATATCCGAAGGAATAGGTTAAGAAAGGACTGGGTTGACGCAGTGTAGCCACATGGCTACTTTCTTTTTTGCTACATGCAACCTTGGTCTGCTCTTAGACAGGCAAAATATGTACCTGCAGCAGGCACCAAAGCAAACAGAAACACAGGAGAGTAAGAATGGAAGTAAGACAACATGGTGAAAACAATGTCAAGAGAAGATGATGACATCCACCACTGTGAGAAGAACACGTTGTGAAGTCAGATAAAAAAGTTTGCCTGTTTGAAGTCAGAGGTGTTGACCAAATATACTTAAGATGAGCCTGAGATGGAACAGCAGTAAAAGACTTGATAAACAGTCAAAACCAGCCACCTGACACCTTAAAAACTTGCTATAATTACATTTATCTCACACTAATAATAAAATATGTAGAAATTATCTATATTATTTAGGTTTGTGAGGTATCATTTGTGAAAACATGTAATACCCTAAAAGTTCTGCCATCCACATGTCATTTGAGAAGCAGCTAAAAGCTACTTCACCACACATTGTTTTCACAGCTCACATTATTAATGTGATCACTCTCTAACAGCTGTCTCATGAATCACCACAACCTGACTCCTTGGCAATAAAAGCGGTAATCCCGACCTGTCACCATTTCACCATCACCATCACAAACTTGGATATCATATCCCTGGCTGTTGTGCTGCGCAGTCTGGCATGATGTGCATGTACGTCATGTCTGCGATGACAGGGAAAGTTTGAATCAATAAATCCATTATGAGGAGACAACATGAAGGGGATTGCCATGAACGTATGTGTATTGACATTTAATCTTCCCCTATCAGACTTATTTCCTGTACATGACCACAGAAGTCAAATACATAGAAATACAGTAGAAAAAGGAGGTCTGTGGGTTCTGTGCAATAGATCCGGTCTGACACAAAAGCACATGCTCTTTTTACTAGCTAGAGCTAAACCTAACACTTACCAAGGATGCAGAAATTTAGTTCTGGTTGCTATTTCTAGAATACCGAAACCTTGATTTCACAAATCTTTTTTGCAGGGAAATTATCAGATATTGAGATTGCAGTGGGGAAAAAAAAAAAAAAAAAAAAAAAAGTGGAAATGGAGAGTCAACAGAGTCATTGGAGAGGACCTGAGGAAATAACACTTCTTTTGAATCTGGATCAAGAAAACATACAAACTTTTTTCTCCCAGGGAGAGACAGTATAAGTTCTGGAAAGCGAAAAA
>VZRU01000430.1:131737-146737 GCA_013398155.1 Pedionomus torquatus
AAAGGAACCCAGTCCAAGATACTCACAAATTTTGAAGAACCTTGGGATGAAGATTTTGCTACCTATCCTGAGGATGGAGCATCCTTTATGTCAGCTCATGTTGGTTTATTCCATCCTCGGGCTCAGTCTTTTGTCACTTACAGTATGAAATAGTAGGTCATCCATATCAAGTTCCAAATTTTATTTATTCAGAAGCAGTTAGGTTTTATGATTTAAGGCTCTTAATGGGTGCTGGAAATTTTTGCAGAAGAAAAATGATTGATGAGCAGTAAGGAAATGTATTGCTTTATAGGCAATTTAGATTTTTTTTGTGGAAAAGGTTCCAAATTATTAATATAATCCCCTAAATGTAAAAATGGGGTTCAAAGTCAAGATATATGATATCCAGAGGTGTACAAATCGGCATACACTGACAGTTTTGTTCACTAAAAAAATATACAGGGTGTTTTTACTGCATGAGCAGAACCCCAAAAATACCCAGTCCCAAAGAGCCATTTTTTTGGAAAACATACTGTGGTATTTGTTCAAATCTGTTGTAAAAAGAAAGGAAATGAGAGCAAAGCAATGAAAGGAAAATGAGAAGATGGTGGGCTTTCCCTGTTTAATAATACATAGTCTCTCTTCTTTCACTCCTCCCCCTAGCCAGCTAAAGCAACTGGCAGGTGCAATATTACCCTGCAGATGGACCAGGAGTGGCACACATACAGTTATATATGCCTGGCACACTCGTATTTCCTGCTTTATATCACATGCCAGCTAACCAGGCAGTAGCCAGATTTGAGAGGACATCCCCAACAGTTGTTGTGCATGGAGAGGAACCAGTCTACTGGCAGTACACTATTAAGCCTTCTCCAGAAATAGACTGTGCACTTAAGCCAGGGCAATAATTCTCATTTTCCCCCATCCTTTCACTGTCACTCTTTGTTTCTCTTCTCTTCCTTGTCATAACAAAAGTGGAGATGGTTTTGGATGGGGTGAGTGCACACAAGTGATTCTACAGCACTGACTTGCTCCAAACTTTGCACCAATTTCCCACTGTTCTTTGAGGTATCTCAATCCTAAACCAGCTCCTTTTAGTTTGGGGGTGGGGGAGAATAAAGCAGGTGGAAAGAGAGGAAAGGTGAGTGACACTCCTGTTACTGTTCAAAATCACTGTTCTATTTTATAAAAATACTACCCAGCCACAAAAATGAACCTATATTTCCATGGGAAAGACCCACATTCACTCATAAACTAACTCACAGATTACATTTATAGAAGGTTTTTTGGCATCTAGAGATGCAACTAACTATTTAGTAGGATTTACAAAACCATCTAGATGTAGATTGAGATTTAAGAGTCAAAGTTTGTATGAATCAGATTTACAAAATCACATGTCTCTAGGATACTAAGTACTTTGTTAAACCCGTTCTGGTGTCATTGCAAAAGTGCCTGTTTTGCTTAAGATCTTCTCCAACACTCTTCATAATTCCTGTAATTTGGAGAGGGGAAAGGAGGACACAACTGCTGTGTGCATCTGTGAAAAAGGTGGCAAAATGGTGGGCTAAATTTTCTAACAAAGGCACTGGAAAGCCAATGTCACCAGCTCCCTGGAAGTTCTTCCTCCAATTGAAGCCCTGAACAGTGGAAAATTAGTCGACCAACTAACTCTCAGAGCCCCTCCACTCCCCACTGAAAGGCGTACCCAAGAAGAAAATAGGTGGACCCAGCAGGGATGCTCACAGGCGTCTCAAAGCAAACTCAACTGCCCTTTATGCAACATGCTCTCTTTGGAAAGATGAGCTCTCTAGAAGGAGAATATTTAAGGAAATATCCCATCAAAGCAGGCTTCAGCCAGTCTCAAAGCAGGAGAGATTTTGTTAAAAAAAAAATTAGCACTAAAAGTAAAAGAAAGGGAAAAAAAAGACAAAAAAGAGCACAAAAAGTTTGAACATGGCAATAAAAAAGAACAAAACAACAACAAAATTGTGTTCCTTTAAATCCTGACATTTATCACACCATGGGATTTACTTTTACTGCAGTATTTAAAGGATTTCCTACTCTTAGACTTGGGAATACTGCAAATAGCACAGTAAATTTAACTGCTATGAGCAGTAAATGTCAAGATTTTAATGGTGCCTACTGTATGTCAGTTGGTTATACAGTCACCCGTATGTGTTAACACGTAAGACCTGATTCTGGTCTCAGTTATAGCTGTGTAAACCGGGAGCAAGTGCACTTAAAGTTCCCATCACATGAAACCCATGTGAAATCAGAATTCAGGTCTGTATCCAAAATCTAGTTTGGAAGAAAACTTGAAAAAAAAAATCCAGAAAAAAAGAAGTCCTCCTTGAAATCAAAGGACTGGCATGGGATGCCAGGATCCAACATTCAGTTCCCATTGTAGAAATGTTATTCATGTGGGCAAGGATTGGCCATCCCTTGTTTTGCACATATCTCTCATGTAAATAAGAAATTTATAAGGGCAGAGCTGATGCTTTTCTATCAGAAAAAGATTCCACCTCAATACGCCATCAATTAGAGAATCACACAAAAATGAATTAACTTCTACAGTACCCAAAGGACTTCTTTTTCCCTCTGTAAGCCCGAGTCATATAATACCCTGAACAGCATGCTTGTGATTTAGAGAAGATCCTTTACTCCACCTCACTGCTTCTTTCCATAAAACAGCATAAAGCCATGGAGGACACTAAAATCACGTGCACCCAGGTATCACTGTCTGAGGATGCATTTCTGTTAAAAAAGCATGCTTAAGTTTGCTGAATGGACCTGAACTGTATTGAATGACAGCTCTGTGAAGGCAAAGGATCTTCTTTCATGTTGAAAGAGCTTTTATCAAAAACATCCTCTGAGGTCAACACCAAAGATAAGCCTGTTGCAGTTGACCCTTGGAGAGACACCATGCAAAGCCACTGGCCCCTGCCCACAATCTTCATAGGATGTCACACATACTCTTACCCCCTGCCTCCTCCCAAGCCAGCAGCCTGCAGCACACACTCCCTCTGAGGAGGGAGCACACACTCCCTTCCTTGAGATGGCTCAAATGTCCAGCCACACTATAGGTAACAAACTGGAAAATCATTTTGAAGTATCTTAAACTCTTAAAGCATACTGTGGCTTTCTCAGAAATATATTTTTTTCTGATATTAAAAAATAGATGTTAGATACAATCTTGAGATTTGATTCCAAAGTTTTGGTACGGTTAACTACATTTTCTTAGACATACCCCAGCTCTATTTCCCAACAGAGGTTATTTCAGATCTTTCTATTTTCAGTCTGCCACACACTAAGTACTCATCATTTTATGACACATAGTTACATGGACTAAGATAATGGTAATTATATCTCATACTTCAAAGCAATTACCCAATGAGGTGAGGAAGGGCTCCTTCTTCCACATTCCACAATGGAGTATTTGCAGCATGGAGCTATTCACCTTTCTGAGATGCATTAGCTATTGGTCAGAGTCAGAAGCAAGATACCAGATTTAATGGATTAAAGGTCTGATCCATTATCACACATCTTATAATTATCCAGAAGCATAAGTCTTTACAGTAATTAATCAGTAAGAGATTAGTGAATATTCCCAGTGGGAAGATACTAAGTCGGAGAAATAAGTGTAGTTTGGTGATGTCCTTAATTAGATATTGACTCGTTATCCAGAATGTTTGTGTTTTCAGACATGATGGTCGCATACCAAAAAAAAATCATATTTGCTTGCAGTCTTTAAAGAATATAAGGTAATTATTCCAGACATTAACATATGAAATATATAGACTCTGTGATAGGGGATTCTGTTTTCAGCTTCTCTGAGGTAGGGATATACATTTGTGGCTGCTCTGGATGCAGTCAGAAAAGGGAGGGGGTGGTTGTGCGCAACACAGAAGTTCTGCCACTCTGGCTCTCAGAGGAGCTCCAAATCAGAGAAAAAGGGGTTCCCAACCCTGTTACAGGACCTGGACCAATCTGCCAACATATGGATGGCTGGGCAGCCTCAATGCTCATCTCAGGAAATCCGAAGGACCACAGAAAAGATGAAGAATACATGCAAACAAGGAAAAATAATTCCCTTGATATCGGCTTCTGACTGTCAAAAGCTTGCAACGCCACATGATGATGATGTGGGGTTTCTGCCCCTAGTTGCCCTAATATCCAGCAGTTTCCCTCTGTGAAGCAACTCAGTCCTCACATTTTGAGCCCAACGCCTGCAAACTGCAGAACTGGGAGTCCAGTGAGACCTTACCAGTCGCTGAATGGAGGTGGGATTTCCGCATTATGACCTTCCTGTATCCTATCCTAACACAAAGACTATTGCATTGGGTTAACTCAGCTTTGGTTCCCACTCCCAGGGGCTGAGCAGAGTCATCGCTGCCTATGCACAAATTTTCAGAATCCTATTTTTCACCCTAGCAGATAGTACCTATGAGATATCATCCTATTAGGTCTAGCCATGTGGTACATGTCTTTTGCATAAGAACAGAGGTGCTCAATCTTTTCTACCAATATCTTCCTTGATATTGGTTTTATTTGGGATTTTTACACAAGGCAACTCAAAAGGAAACAGGTTTTCATATTTCACAGCCCCTAAGGAGACAGAGCTAGAAGTGCGTCTCGAGCCTCCTCCACGCCTCGTCTCACTCGCAAAGGAACGGGGCAACACTGTGATGAGGTCTGTTAAAGGCTCCCTCAGCTCTTTAGTCGCCTCCTCTCATTCCTGACATTGTGTCCCCTTCTGTGTGGCACCATCGCACATTTCCTATGCTCCAAATAACTTCTCACTCCTCCCTCAACTCCCTCCTTTGAGGAACCTTCCTTCCTTTTTCTCCTCATCAGTCATCTCAACTCTCTCCCCCCCACAGAGCTGTGAGCTTATTGAAACATGGAATATGCCGTATTCTCAAAGTAGTCTATAAACATGTTTAATAACAATCTTTTTCAACCCTTGATCTTTCCTGGATGAATCCCACTTAATCCTCACTGAGATTTTTATGAATGGTTTTTCCCTACCCTTCGAGGCAACATCTTTCTGCTAATATTTTTATGTCAGCAACTAAGTGGGAGATAGACTGTGGCTGCTAAAAATAAAGAATAAAAGACAAAAAAATACTAATTACTCAGATCAAAACAAAATCTGGAGAAGTGAGTCATAACTCAAAAGAAAGCAAAGAATGTCTTGCTTTTCACTGGGAAAGGAAAAAATACAGAAAATTAAATTCTGCTCCTCTTACACTTACGGGATTATTGTCATCTTTAACTTAACCAAACTAGATCTTACTGCAGCTCGCACTTCTGCTCTGCAAGTAAGAAATGAAAGATGTCAGTAAAACACACATGAGTTGCAAGGCAAAGAAGCCAAACAGCTTGAGCTTTTCCAAATGAAATAGATGAAATTGCCACAGTACTAAATAAAAGGATTTAATCAAAGCAGAGAACACAAGCTACTTCAGACTACGGAAAGCCAGTGAGATAATACAACTGGTGGAAAGCTGTCTGCTTGTACATTGTGCCAGTTACTGAACTAGCATGCACCAAAATAATTTGTAAATAATATCTCTTGTTTTGGGTTCCTATTTTAAGGAAAAATTCAGCCTGTAAACTATAAACATTTCTGGATCCATTCTTAACGCAACTGCACTGCAGCATTTGGAACTAAGTCTTTTATGCATTATTTAGTGTTTCAACGATGGAAAAAATACTTTCATAATATAGTAACTTAGATGTCTGAGATAATGTTCATGGGTCAAGTTCATAGATGATGTGAAGAATGATGTAAGATATATATGAGACCTGTTGTATCTTACTCCTGCTGTAGTTTTTCTAAATACAAATCAACTTTTCCTAATTTACTGATCATTGAATTATTAGCTTTTTAAATGTTCCTGTATGCATGTGGGTGCTTTTTTTGGCTATTATCAAAGACTTCATGTAGGTCTTGTGTCCCAAGACAGTATTGAATGACTTTGAAGTTGAGAAATGATTGAAATCTGCTCATCAAAATGTCACTTAAAGCAATCAATAATCAAAAATCACTTCTAGCTATTATTTATTTAACAGTTTATGGAAAATGACAATTTCAGAGAGGCAGGCAGTTCGCTGAAATTATCTCCTCAAGAAAAATAGGCACACAGACTGTTGGAGAGGTGGGTGACCACAGAGTAAATAAACTCACTTAGCACAGAACAGCTATACCCATCAGACAATAAGATGAACTATGTATTGTTTGTGGGTTATTTGTACATGCCATTACTAGAGAGGTATGTCTTTAACTTGCTGAATCTTTGTCTGCTCAGTGCCTTAACTGCTATCATTACAAACATTTACTCCTTCTCTAATATATTATCAAATCGCAACAATTTTCATAATAAATCCTTTGCCTCTGATATAAATAGTTTATTCTTGCAAATAACAAAAAATAGGATGAATTAAATGTTTGTTTTTTTTTTTTTAAGAGATATATGCTGAGAAGAATCATAGAATCATAGAATGGTTAGAGTTGGAAGGGACCTTAAAGACCATTGAGTTCCAACCCCCCTGCCATGGGCAGGGACACCTCCCACTAGAGCAGGTTGCTGAGATCATGACCTCAAGACTGAGGTCATGATCAATTTTAAAAAAATGTGCTCCTGAAACCAACCCAGGTTACATTTTTTGAAATCAGTTTGTTGATTCCATTCTGCAAATATGCAATCTGTCTTTAACTTGGAGAGTGCTTCCAAACTGGCAGCCTAAATATCAGCTACAAAAGACTGTGCCATCATTGAAAAAGAAGACCTCGGTCCTGGTGCCCTGCTGGTCAAGATCTGTTAAGGAAGACAGCTGTGTAATGAAGACCTGCTATTGTTGCTCCATAGAACAGCGTTCATTTCTGGTTAACAGGATGGTCAAAGCCAAGTTTGGAACCACAGTCAAGTTAATGCGAAGAGATGGAGTACCTCACAGGAAAGTACTGCTGATGTTTTGGAGGAGCAGAAAGAATGAGAGTGAACACTGGTAGGTCAGATATACGGAAGGTAGCTGATTAGGATATACTCTCCTATGCATCAGTGAAACAACTGAACAGTTTTTTTATTAAACAATATTATGAACTCTCTGATCATAATAGCAGCTGCTATTTGTATCCCAGTAGATTAATATGCTCTGTTTTCCCTATTAAGGCATGTGTGGGACAATTTTTTTTGGGAGGGGGAGAAATTGCAGTGAGAAAATATGCCAGGATTCCATATTTCAAACAATATGTTACCAAACACTTTAAACAAAAAATCTTTTTTATTTTGTAGCTATGTTCCATATTACAAGCGACTCATACAAGATGAAGAAGCTTCCTATCTATATTACACAATAGATTTGCTCAGAAAAGGCTTACTTTTCAAAGAAAAGTGGGTGGGAGACATACCCATAAGTATCAACAGCTGTGTGCCTAGCTTGCTTATTTATAAACTCATGAGTACACCAGAGAGTAGAGGTACTACCAAGAAAGTATGGATTTGGGGGAAGGAAAGAACTATCCTGGTAAAAAAAAAGGAGGCCACAGCTGCCACTTACACCTGCCAAGTCATATTCACATCTCATCATTTGGTAAAGTCATATTGCAACACAGTTCTCCCACCCAAATCTCAGTTGTATTAGGTCCCTTATGTTTCAGTCGCCATTCATGTATGCCCATATTTGTACATTTATGTGTCTAGCTGTAGTAGACATGGATTCTGGATAATTATTAGTTTTGAAAGGGTTTTTAATTTTGGAAGATGCAGTAGCAAAAATATTGTCAGACTCATATTCCAATTTAAATATTAGAATGATGTTTCGTTGTCTTTCAGTATAAAAAAAATTAGAAGAGATTATGATTTTTTTAAAATGATGCTACTTTGATGGGATATTGCAAAGAGAATAAGGCACTTTCCTTTAAACTGATTTTCAAAGCTATATCTGAGATCTATATCTGCTGTTTATGGATCACAACTAACTTTATAGTCATGTATAAACTGTACTTCTGAGTGCTGTAAGAGGTATCCCCTGTCTCACAATAAAAATATTATGGAACATTATATTTCCATATAGTAATGGCACTCTTATTTTACTAGTAGGAAAGGTATTGTACTAATTTAATTGACTAACATAAAAGTCTCACAAGCAAGATCAATATTTTATTTTCTCAACAGTTTTTGTCAATGAAGATTTAATTTCCCATGCAGAAAAGGTGTCTGTATAGCTCATGGATATAAGTGGGGTGTGGCCCTTTCTGTTGGAGCCCTGAGGCTTCTACTTCTCCCCATGACCCAGACCCATGGGAGCATCAAAGCCAAAATACAAGCCTAGATGTTAGTAAGTAGGGGTTTTATTTGCAACCCTATAATAAACTTATCCCTTGACCCCAAATCATAGAAAATCTGTATGTTTTAGTTTATGGCTGAACTACAGACTTCTTATAGCTTAGCTGTGTTGGTAGGGATGTGAGGATAACAAAATATAAGCAAAATGGAAAATAATATGACAGCCTATTTCACAGGTTTGACATCAGAAGACAGACACTTCTGTAGAAGGGCAAATACTACCCTAATCTCTGTTGTAAATCTAGATGGGGTTTTTTGATTTTTTTTACACAGAAACACACACAAGTTAGCCTAAATACAGCATTGTTTAAAGACAATAAATTTAGAATGCTGCAAATCTGCAATTATAATTCAGAACCTCGGCACAATGGACAGATATGTGAACTTTCCCTGAACCTAAAACCAAGTGCTGCTTGAGAGAAATTTTCAGCTGATCTGGGTCAACCACTGACGCTGTGTGGAAGCCGTTGACAGTTCAGCGGCCACAGTCAAGTTTCACATTGAATTTCTGCACTAGCTCAAAATGAAAACTCCCTGAAAATTCAGAGTTTGGAATTTAGAGCTACAACTTCACAAACCTCTAATTAGACTATAATCTGTCCATAGAAGAGATTTATTTACTGTTGTGTTAATCCCTGCAGGCTCCTCATCTAAAGGAAAAATAAAATGTCCTTCCCACCTGTACTCACAGCCTGCTCCAGCAGACAGAACTAGGCACAGGTTTTCCAGGTTAATGTTACCGTAGGCAAAGAAGAATACTAAAACTCGTCAAAATGTTTTAACAATAAAGTCAGAGATACAAACATAGTCTCATTGTACAGAATGAATGGAGAAAGCAGTGAGGTCTGAAGCAAGTGAGGTCTGATGGAGATGGAAAAGCTACAGCCCCTTTGGCCATTTCAGTGGGTTGTCTCCTGAGAAGACACTCCCACCTGGCAAATTATGCTAATAATAACAATTATTATAATTAGATACATAATTACTTCTCACTTATCATTAATAACAAATGCTAATAAAGCTGAAGCCTGAAAATAATATTAAAATCACATTGCCTTTTGCACCTCAACAACATATTTGTTTATCATTCTTTTAATTTTAGAACATACCTTGTGACTCTGAAGGTGCAGATGTGAGAGGGGAGAGAGCAGTAGCTGAAGAGCATCTCCTTCTGCTTTGTGATACATAAAAGGACTTGAAGAAGTCATAAGCCTGGCTGCAAATACATCTGAGGGGAACATTTTGGAAAGCTGGTTCCTAGAGGGAGAATAAAGACGTCTTGCAAGAACTGACAAAGACCCTTCACTTGCCCACAGTGTGTTAGGCCCCAGGAGGGCCCACCGGCCCCGAGCAGCCCCACACAGCTGGGGGCCCCATGTCAGCAGAGTCCAGGGGCTGCCCGAGCAGCCGAGCCCAATCCCCTCCACGGGCTGGTGGCCTGGCAAGCCCTTGCTGCACCCTGACACCACCACTGCATTCCACCTCTGCGTGTCACCAGTGGTGTGGGGGAACAGACTTGTTCCTTTCAGACCTTAGTTTCTTCCCCTACAAAACAAAGCTGAAATCTCTAGAGCTGGGTCTCTGGCAGCATCTTCAGGCCAAATTCTCTACTAAGACACTCAGTAGCTTGCAACATGAAGACTTTTAAGTACAGTTAACTAACTCTTCTATCGACAAACTCTGTTTTTGCCTATTTTGGTTTTTGTTTTACATCCTGATACACCGCTCTCATGTTTGTTCAGGCCAGACAGAGATGTCTTTAAACTACCTAGGAGTTCAATATCAACACAGATTCTCAACCTGGCTCTTAAAAACTCTTTATATGTATCCTCAAAGTTGTATTTTTGTATCCCTGGACTTGATAAATAGCCTGTGTGGTGAGGTGGGAAAGGTGTTCATAATTTCCAGCTGAAGTATTGCCTGGTGAAGTGTCAGCTTGGGTTACATAACTCATATATAAACAGACTTTTTGTGGCTGGTAGGAGAATAATTGGTTCACCTCGTCTATTCCCCTACCTCACACAGCTGCATTGGCCTCTTATTTCATTATTCAGTACAGCTTGCAATGACCACCACATTCTTTACAAAATAGCAGTTCTAACATTAAGAAAAATTTCCTAGATTAAGAAGATATAGTCAGCATTTAAACCCTAAAATCTCTTCAGGAAGATACAAAGTGTTTATTGGACTATTACGTTACCCTGAGTTTGGTCAAATCTGAGCCTTCAGGGCCACTGTCATGGGAGAAAGGTTAGTGTGGAGCCATTGGCCTGGGACTCAGAGAGACATTTAGCAGCTTTAAAGCTCTAGAGATCCCTCAGCCAGACGCTTTGAGTGCAGTGGGATTACTTTGTGCATTAAGCATGAGATAGCCTCCTCTGATTTCAGAGCTGGGTAAACAAGCTCATGTGGAGAACCAGTACAGCATAGCCAGTCAGCTGAAAATCTATGCTTTTCCTTACTACATACTAGTCTTTTCAGGCAAGTAAACAAAAACCTTAGACATGTTAGGTACTACAGTCATAATAAATCATTACAACTTCCCAGCGAAAGACGTTAAGAGGAGTGAGTTAAACCATTACTAGTACCAGTTGGAGTGCCCTAACAGTAAGGATTCAAGAAAGGTAACAAGGTTCCTGTATGAACTTTTCATTGCATGAACCTTGCAATGCTAGTAGTTGCTTATTCAGTGTTTCCTTATTTCTGTCTGTATGGGAGATGGCAATGCTATCATGTGGAGAGACAGCACTTTCATGTGCAAAATACACCAATGTGGTGTAGTGGTTCAACCTGCAGGGATTTCACCATCATTTCAGGCAATTTTCTTAACCTTTCTGGGACAGGAAGTAGAACAAGAGAGAAACAACTCACCCTACCACTGGGATCCCAAGTCTTTGATGAGCCACTAGTGACTATATGTAGTTCTTCTTCCCAGCTGAAGAAACAGACACCTGTAGAAAGAAAATATTGAAGGCAATATGCTGCCTGACACATACAGTTGAGAGTTACTGCCATAAGCAATACCATGCTGATATTGCAAAGTGCATATATGCTTCACAAACAGAATATTTTACCATGAATCAAGTCTTCTAAAATCTCCACATATGCACGCGTCAGGCACCTCTACACACTCTCATTCTCCATTCTCATCTTTTCAACATCATCTTCAACTCTTCCAGTTCTCCTTTTCCACTATTGAAAGGAAGGAACCCTCCCGATGTTTGTCAGAGCTAGAATCCTTTTTGGAGTCTTCCATCTGCCATTTCTTTGAGTCTTTTCAGGCTACCTATATCATACAAGTAAATTATATTTTTTTTAATTAGTCTGAAATTATAAAGTAATAAATATGGTATTCATTTCTTTCTGCTTTTCACTTGGACACTTACAGGTGTATCACTGACAGATTTTTTCATTTTTCCAGATTGTAAAGTGAAGAAAATATTTCAATCTCCTCTACACGCTCTGGAGATGAGCAACATTAAACACATGGCTGATACTTGTCTAGAAGCAAGAAAGCGTCAGTAGCTGTACTGATTGCATGAGAAGGAACATGCCTGTGTAAAGTGTACACATCGGTGAAAACCACTCTGTGTCTGCTCATTTCAAATGGGGAGCCTTTCCAAAAGAGCAAAGGAGAATTTTTACATCATTGAACTGTCCCTTCAAGACTTGTACTAGACTTGTACAAGACTTGTTACCTGAATTTAAATCACAATCAACTTTCTTACACCCATATTAAAAAAAAAAAAAAAAAGTGGATAGAAAAAGATCTCATTCTATTAACCTTCAGCTTAAAGCTTAATTCCCTCAAATATTTGAGAGTGCAACATGAAATTTTACAAATATCAATGGAATAGGAAAGGTAACAGGAGATGCCTCTGTGGCCAAGTAAATGTTTTGAAAACCCCAAAGTTTCCTGCATCGTTTTCTTATACTGATTTCCATGTATAGTTTGTAATAACAAATTATTTCCTCTTTCAGGTGTCCAATCAAAAGTTACATGAAGTCCCCTATCCCAATTCCCCAACTGCATCATAGAGAGCAATATAATAAGGCCCCATTGACAAAAATATTCCTTGATTGCAAGGATTGTCGATATCCTGAAAATGAGTTTTCACAACACTAGAGGTGCACTTCAGCTCACTTTGCCAGGTGTTTGCATTGCAGTGATAATTTCCAGCACTGTGCTGGCTGCTGAATATGGCCCAAAATTGGAATCACCCCCGCTGGAGTATTCAGTTTGCTTAGAAAAACCAGAGAAAAGAGTAGAACAGACTACCATCACAAGAAAAAGAGCAGAGCACCTCAAATGCAAGCTGCATCACAGCAAGCATGCAGGAGTCATCCTTACAGCTTTAGACCAGCAGAAGTTTCTATGCTGATGTACAGGAAAGCTCAGGGAGAATCTCAGAATCCAGTCTTCTCTTTAGTTCAAATTTGTATTCTGGGGAAACCTTGAGGTAAACTCAGACGCTCATGTTTGCACACACAGAGTCTTTCCCTTCTCCACTAAGGTATTTCCACAAATGCCTCCCTTAATCTGAATCTGTCTTTATGTGTGTGTTTGATAGTGACTTTCCATCATCCTAAGCAGCTGGTGGGTCCTTATGTACAGTTTACTGATGAAGGAAAATTTCCTCCTGTGTATGCAGAAAAAAGGTAGAGAAACAGGTAAGAGAGAGGCTTAGTTCATCATGGTAGGAAGGAAGAGAGCATTTTGCCTCTCACAAAACTTTGCTTCATGTAGGCATGTGCGTCACCCTAGATGCTATACGTGAAGCCCTGCAAAGGTGACTGTTTGCACTTGCACTGAGTGCAGGCTGCCCATACAAAATGCCAGAAGTCATCACACACCTGAAAATAGCTGCCCCACACAGAAGCTATTTCCACTTCCTTTACTCTAGTCTTCTTCTCAGGTCATCATTGCACCAGCTGCCCACAGTTATAAAGGGGTGATGAGGGAAGGCATAGTCCTAAAGCTGGAATGAAGACAGGAAAAACCTGCCTCTGAATGTGTTATGCTGTGAGCACACCAACCAAACTGCTCCTATTTGTGCCTCTAGTCAGAGTACCAGAAATAGTACTGCCTAAATGGAGATTTGCTGTTCATATCAATTTATTGACAGAAAGCAAGTTGAATTCCTCCTTTCTGCTGTCAATTCTCTCTCACATAATCAAAAAATATCCTCTTGATATGACCTTAACTGCTTTGAGCAGCGTTCCCTTCTCCAAAGCCATGATGTTGAAAAGCAACCAGGGATTTCAGACACACTTTCTTCAAGTTACCTGATTTGAATGATGGGAAGCTTGATTTTCAGTAGCTACTCTTTAAAATGTTTCAAAAAAGTTGCAGCTTTCAAGTTGTGCAAATAACAGTTGACATTAAAAGTGAAAGTCACGTTTGAAAATATTGTCCCTTGTATTATGTGCAAATGATGACCAATCAGTTAGAAACTGTAAGTCTGAGGTTTTGGTGGTAGTTTGTTTTTTGTGTTTTGTGTTTTAATTGACCGTTGTCTATTTTAAAGGAGTTTATATTTTCACTGCTTTGATATGATAACTCCAGTTTTGAAAAAGGTTTATTCCCTAGCGAAGGCAGGGAGACTCATGTTCATTTGTGCAGGCTACACAAATCCAGACTCTGGCCCCCAGTCCCTAAGGCGCAGCTACATTGCTGGTAGAGTTACCCTGCACCAGCTGCAGGAACACTAATCTCCAAATTGTCAACGAAGCACAGGCACCCCAGAGCCCCCTGTCCCAAGAGCTCTGCATGGAGAAGTTTGAGCTGACTGTGTCTGCCGGTTGCTCGCTCTGGGAGCCGTAGCCCATTGCATAATGCAGCAGCACCGTATGTTTGTGTATCTTCATAACCTGGAAAAGTGAGCATTGCCCTTAATCACTGGCATTTATGATTCATAAAGAAATGGTAGAAATGCGAGTAAGGAATAAATGATATAAACAAAAGATGTCTGTGCCCGCTGACATTGTCACTAGAATCAATCTCTTCTCCTGCAGACACCGCTCTGCACTGGGACTGCAGGCCTAGCTTAATGCAGCCTGATTGCAGCTGTGTCTGCTTTGGTTTCCTAAAAGAACTTGCAAGTCTAGCATGGTGACTTGTCATCTGCAAGCCGGGAGTTTTATTCACAGTTTGCTAGAAGCCACATTGAATAGCAACATCAGTCTGGAGATCAGCTTCTGCAGCAATGTTCTTATCCTTAAGCCTGTGCAGATGGGTGATTCCCTGTGTGCTTGCTTTAATGGCTGTGCTGCTGAAGACACTAATATTCTAAGACATATCTCTCCAGGGGGCTCTTGATATGAGAGTAAAATGAAATTTGTGTCCAGTTTGCCCGGGCCTCACCAATGCCCTAACAGCAGGATGCTGTATTAGAAAGACACCCTTCACGGGTGCACATTTCACAGACAGACTGTCAGAAAAACCTGAAACACACACATTATTTAACCAAGCTTGTAAACAGCAACTTCTCCAAACAACTAGAAATATTTACACTTCCTATTTTCTTGGAGTTCAGAAATCTGTGGCTTTGTTAGTAGTGCCTCCTGTGAGGTTATTGAGAAATTAATTCTACTGTCAATGGGTATAGACAGAGCTTTGCTATAAACACTCACCCAAATAATATGTATTTTGTCTTCCTTTCCTCCCTTGAAG
>VZRU01000430.1:151737-154683 GCA_013398155.1 Pedionomus torquatus
AGTTTTCACAGAACGTTTCCTTGTTTTACGGCTAATATTTTACTGCAGAGAAGTAATTTTTTTTAAAAAAAACAACAACAAAAAAATACCCAAAACCACAAATATCATTGTTCTGAGATAGCTGAACCTGAGGCTGTTAATTCATTTTTTATTTTGCATTTTGGGATTTTCTGGGGGGTGCTGACTCTGAACAAAAGGTACGAAATAAAGTTGGAATAGGATGTAGCCATACAATAGGTGAGAAAGTTATTTGTATAAAAGCCCTCTAGAATAGCATTGAGTAGTAACATTATTGGGAACCAAAGAAATTGCTCGATATCTGGGCTGCCATTCTTCCTCAGGGAAACTGTATTTAACAAAAAAAAAAAAAAAAAAAAAGAAAGACACAAAGCACACATAAGTGCCTCTCATAACGTGAAAGATTTCTGTTTAATTTTGTTTAAGTGTTCTGTGCTATCAGTTGCTGCTTGAATTAAATGAAAAGCAATTTCAGTGGTAAACTGAACCCTTAAATGTAAGAAAAAATTTCCATTTTCTTTTGAGCTATGATCTTAAATTATAGCAGTGCCCACTAGAGCTCTTTGAGCTCAGGTTGTGTTGGTGTGTTTGTTATAATAAACCCTTTACTTAAGCAGGATTATGACTTGGCCACAACAATACCTTTCAGAATAAAAGGTGACAGGCAAACTGTTAGTCAGAGAAAGACTTTTTTAAAAAAATTATTTAAGATAAAATCCTCCTAAGTTTATCACTTTAAAGTGGATATTGTTAACATCGTTACTTATTAAAATAAACAGATTTTGACAGCTGCCTCGTTTGATCACAAGTACAATTAGGACTTTTAAATGATCTTTATTTTGAGTCTCATTTTTGAAACACAACACAGAACGTGTCCATTGTGAGAAGCATTTGTAATAGCTGAGTGAAAATCCAATGGTGATTTTTAGTATGTGAGTAAGTGAAATAAATTAAGATGACAAGTCAACAACAAAAAACCTTTCCAAATTATTTTTCCACTGCTTGAAAACCAGCCTCATCCCAAAGTAATAGTGAATGGTTTATATCCGTCCTCAACCATTAGAGCCATACAGGAATCTTCTTAAACATAGGCTCTAATTTTAAAAAAGTATAATCTTATACTTGAAGCTGAATTTAAATAGTCACAGCTGATGTAAAATGTCCCTCACTGGTACGTGGCAGCCATTTTAGGTATTCAGGTTGTTTTGTTGTTTCCTACGAGTATTTATGCAATACAAGTACAAATACTTGAAATATGGTGAATCCCATCAACATATCACAAATAGAGTACCATTTCTGGATAACAAGTGAATTTCTGATTTTCCTTCTAAAATAAGATCTTGACATTTTTAAATAAGGTTAGAAAAAATAACTTAAGAAGAAGATCAAGCATAGAAATATAGGACCAATATCCAAACCTTCCCTAGGAATGTTTTGACTTTTCATCACACTAAGGCGCTTGAAGCTTTTTGAAACATTTGTTAATTAATGTCTGTAAGAAAAGGATGAAAAGTAGATATTATCCCCATTTCACAGATGAAGAAACTGATATTCAATGACCTGTTTGGGGCCACTCAGGAAGCCTGTGAAAGGTCTAAATATGGACACTTTGCCACATAGCTCCTCGTGCTGCTCCTTTCTTCCCCAAACACATCCCACCTCCTCAGGACTGAGCAGAACAAATCCTTGTAATGGGAGTTTATAAGAACAAAGATGGTGCATGTTCAACTAATGACAGCATATAGCTTTCTTGTAGCACCACCTTGGGAAAATATTTCTTAAACTAGGTCTGACTACTAATTGTGTAAGCAGCACTATGGTTTCTAGCTCTGTAGTAGCTGAACTCAGAAATATGACAGTTTTCAGACTTTGTCCTCTTGAGCCACAGCTATAGCCTATAATGGTTGTGATTTTAACTACCTATTTGGGAGGTAAGAAAGAAGAACAGGAAAAATATAGGAGTCTGAAGAATTAAAGGTAATTTCTGTGTTAATTCCAAGTTACTTGGAGTTGTGTTGTGTGAATCCTAACCAAATAATGAATGGGTGAGATTTAGAGGTTCAGCTTGAATACCTTCCCACAGCTGCTTATACAGCCCAGGCTGCAATGCAGTTGTGTATTTCCCGGTTACTGCTTTTTGATCTGACTCAAGATCATTTGTCCCATATTACCCCAGATCCATTTTAAGACAAGGCAAAATGTACTACTTGCTTCTAGCTCAGAATTCAAGTTCATTCCTGCCTGTCTTCAGCCTATTCTCGACTGCCTCTTTTCTACCTTGGCAAACCCAAACCATTACACTTTTAAGACCCTTCATGGCTATGGATCCCCACAAATGATCTTTTCTTCTGCATTAATGCATATATTCTCACCTCAGCAGTGCCAGTGGTGGAAGTCCTCATTCTTCATGAACTAAAGCTTCTTGGAAGTACCCTTACACTTTTTATATGACCAGCTCTTATGCTTTGGAGGAGTTTCTTACAAAGTCTGCACAGCCATTGCCTCATATTCATTCAGCTCTTGCCTTGAAAGTCACCTACGCTGCAATGCTGATAAAGCACCCAACAGTAGTTTCCATGTTGTGACTTGTTCCTATTATGATGATAATGATTTCCCTGTTATCTGATGCACCACCATTGTGTTGTGGTCACCAATTTTCCTGCTCCTATTCATAGACCCTCCCTGAAAACTCGTTTAACTCAGTGTAAAGGATCCCACTACTTTCAAAGCTGTGAATCAGGCTCCTGGATGCTAGGTATCTTTTATTTTCTAGGTACACTTAGGTGCACAGTGGGGACCCTGTCCAAGGTTATTGTACATCTGACAGTATTTGACCCTTCTTCTAGACTGCATCTCCATAGTACCCAAATTCCTTTTGGCCCTTGGTGAAGGGTGAAGATCTGCCACTGAACACTTCCACCCCCCCCC
>VZRU01000430.1:154704-196233 GCA_013398155.1 Pedionomus torquatus
TTTAAAAATAAATTTAAAATGAAGAGGGTGGTTCTTTAGACTTTGTTTTGAGGATTACTAAACTTTGTTCCATTGCAGATCTCCTATTACCCTAATCCATTTATCCATTTCTACGTTAAATGTTCACTTAGGTAGTCACTCAACTAATTAAACTGACTTTCAATCTGAATAGCCCCAATCAAATGGGCATTTCAAGTCCAAAGCCACTGTAGGACTTAATTTTTTTTCAAGACCTACCCCAAAATAGAAACACAAAAGCCTCTCAAACCTGGGTCAGAACGAGTCCATTTCTGGAAGTGATCTCATTAAGACATAGGGCTGTGCAGACTGACACAGAAATTTCTATTTAAGTTCTAACACCGACTCCATATTTCTGCACCAAATAGTTTGAAGGAAATGCATACTTCAGATGTCGGTGGGATAACGGGAGGCCCCCGTGCAAAGACACAGAGAGGACCCGCTTCCACCGCCTCCCTGTTCCAGGCAGAGGTAACCCAGAAAGGTCCTCCTTATCTCCCTGTCAACCATCAGAGAAAGAATAGCAAATTTTAAAATCAGTTCTGGAAGAGTTTGCAAGTTGGCACAAGAGCCTGTAATGGCTCTAAACCTTTAACATTATTTTAAGGCTATATTTAAACATATATGTGTCATTTAAAATAACTCCCATGCCCTCCTCCCGTTTGCTATTATTCATTTCAGCACCGATGCAACAGCCAAATGGTTTACCAGCCTGTGTCGCTAACACTTGCATAATAACTTGAGATCTCACAACCCCTCTATTTATCAAGCAACAATGTTACCAAAAATAACTATATGCATAGCTATAAGGGGAGCTGGGGAGGGGGAGAGGGGAAAAGGGGATGGGGAGATTTGTCAATACAATTTGAAACCTGCAATAAAGCGCTAGCGCTGAAGCTTTAGCAGTGCACAAGTCACTTTTCCTGATGGGGCGCTTATCACAAGGTGGAGCTGGAAAAAGAGGAGCTGTTGCAGGCCCTTGCCTGTGCTTGGAGAGACGCCAGGACCGCCAGGTCAGAGCAGGGTCCAGAGATGCCATCACACATGCCACTGTCCCCCCCCCCCCCCCCCCGCAGCAAGAAAAAGGGGGGAGGTTTCTNCCCCCAGCAGCAGCAAGTAAAATGGGGGAGATTTCTTAGGCAAGAGTCACAATAATCGACATAACAAACCCACAGAAGCCCCTTCCCCACGGCATCTTCACAACAGGGCAGCGATCTTCATCTCCCTTGCTGTGCTCCTACTCTTAATACTGTTAATTCACAACAGATTGACTGGGGTTTAGTGCAAAATGCAGTAGGTTAATCAAGAAGGAATGTCACTGTTGTGTCCATTGTCCACTTACTGTAAGTGTTTCTCGTGCCTGTGTCTGTGCGTGTGTGGCTTTCTTTTCAAAGCCTGAGCATTCCTGGGGGTGAGAGGGAAGGAGGAAGGGAGGCAGCAGCTCTTTAGAAAGGCTGCTTCATCTGTGAAGTTTACAAAATACCATCAGCATTGCTGAACTAATGAATAACAAGAATGTGTTGTCTCTAGCTTTTATGCAGACTGTTCTGAAAAGATTCAAAACTGTGTGGGACCCGCAGTGTTGATCTGCCTATTCCAGGTACAGCTTCAATGATTTTTATCTCAGCTTGGAACACAGAGTGTGTTCTGATACTAATACTGATAAAAGCATAAAGGCTGATGCCATCTGCCATGGCAACTATCAAGATGGCAGCTGCTTTTCATCAGCTTTATCTGAACTTTGCATTAATGGGAATTCAGACACTGTGGGTGCGTTTTCAAAAAGGACATAAAAATGATAGCACTCCTCTGAATAAAACCAATTCGTCAAATATCAACCTACTCTCATCTCCTTTATCTTTCTGGTAAGAAAAACGAAAAGGGGGGGAAAATTCCATGTGTGCTCTCTTTAGATCACCTTGTCTCTTCATCAGCCCTAGTCTCTGATGCCAGTGGTATTAGACGCTTCCACTCACACAGAAGCAGCAGCAGGGCTGTAACCCTAAGAGGCTCTGACTTTGAATCCCAGCACTGGCATCGATGCTACAAATGGGATTCAAATGTGCAGTGTCTGAGGGCAGTGCAATCAACAAAATAGCACGCTAGTGTTCAGAGCCTACCGCAGGTAATAATAGAGGCTTTTCCCAAAGAAAGGAAAAAGGAACACAAAAAAAAAAAAAAAAAAAAAAAAANAAAAAGAAAGAAAAGGAATAAAAGGGGGGGAAGAGAAATAAGGAGAGGAAAAAAAATGTACTAATAGTAATTCTAAGGGGCTTTTTGTTTTCCTCAGCAACAGTTTAAAGCAGGTACACCTTCTCCATGTTCATTAGCAGTGCTAGAACATGACAATTCACTACAGAAAAGATTCTAATTGCAGCACACAAGCTTTGTGTTGCTGGCTATAAAAGTATATACAAAATATAAATATAAGATGGTAGTATACTAACATATTAGAATGCTGTTACACTTCTACTGATTTTGCTATTTTCCAGAAGGTTATTTTCCCTGAATTTTTTCCTCTGCTAATTAAATCTTTATTTGATTTATTTTTTTGGTTTAACTTAGCATCTGGCTCTTTCCTTCTCAGAATAAATTTTATTGAATTTTAAGTAGATATAGATATATAATGGATGTATCTAAACAAAAAATATAGAAAACAACGATGCTAAACTGTACATACACTGGAATCCAAAAATTTACAAAATGTTCTCAAAAGAGTGTTTGTTGCTCCTACAGATTGCTTTGGCAAGTAAGACTGAAATGCTTGAATGTTAGTGAAAGAAAGCCTAATTAGAAAACAGAAAGCAGAATTAGACATACAAAGTGAGTTAGACGTAGAGAGGACAAGGACCAGAAACAGGATTGTGCAAGACACTGTGTGACTTCAGTTTTCCAAGAAGTCAGTGGCAGTGGAGGGAGCTCTCTGGCATCGCAAGTCAAGCCCCAAGGGACTGAGTTTACTTGAAGCAAGAATAGCAGACCAAATCATCGGCTCCTGTAAATCAGCTTAGTGCCACAGCAGTCAAAGCTGGGGCCTGAGCTGGGCCAAAGGCAGTGGCAGCTTGCTGACTTGCTCATCATGACTGTTTGGCCCAGAAACTGTCAAGGTTGATAGGAATCCACAGTTCCACATCTAAATTAAAATTATTAACTGTATTAGTAATAGTGCTGTCCATTATAAAATATTTTTATGCCTTCTCAATATTTGGATCTGGAAAAAATATTATCAAATACCTGATTCTGCAATAACATGATAGTTGGAAGCTAGGGAGGAGAGACATGGCTGAGACTGAGAAAAGAGATTATTACGTTTTCCCTCTGCAACCCACCATTTCAAATATGCACTCATTTTCTCTTTCTGTTGTTTTGTTATGTACTAAATGAGGCTAGAAGGCAGGGTAAGACAACCTTCATTTTCAACAATGTGAAAAGCAAGAGGAAAAAAACATCTACTAAATTTCAGTAATGCAGCAAACTAGTGTACAAAAATCCAAGCTTTCTCCGGATTTTGTTTTCCAGTGCTTCCAGTCAAACCAAGAACCTCAGTTACTGCTGAGACACTGCTGGCACTTGAATTAAGGGAGTTCTGTAAATTCAAATGCATTTCATCACAGTAAAATGCCACTGCCTAAGACTAAAACATAAAAAATTATTAACTGATATCTTTATGTCTTTTAGGGTGATGAGAAGCTGCAAGGCCAATATCACATAGAGGTCTTATTGTCTTCCAGTAGCTTTCTCCAAATTATGTTTAAGATACCTAGAAGGAATATGAAGAACTTGAGGAACTTGAACAATTAGGAGTTTCAACTCTGAAACTTCCCTTATTGTTATTACAGAAACAGGTGATTTTTTCGTCCCGGACCTATCAGTCGAACAGCATTTCTAGGCACTAAAACTATTTTTTTCTAAAAAATAAACAAAACAAAAATTGTCTTGCACTAGAAAGTAACACCAAATAAAACAAAAGCATAGAAAAAAAATGAAGCTAGGAAAACAAAAGTAGAGCTGACACCACGCAAGACACTTAGGATACAATTCTGTGTGTGAAAAAGTCGATTTATCTCTCCCCTTGCAAGAACATTTTATTAATGTTTAATGCCCACAGCAAAAGATAAACACTTTCTGGAATGGGGTGAATGAGAGTGTACAAAGAGTCACCACGTTGCTCTGCAGTGGCTACTCTTCTTGGGAGCTAGGAGGGCATTGACTTTTCAGTAAAGAAAGCAACAGGGAGAATTTTAAGTCTTACCAAAAGAAGGACAATTCCACTCTCTAATAAACCCACCTTCATAATCTTTATTATTCTTTATGACTCTATGATTTTACTGTTGCCATCCATTGTTTTTTATCATTTGAAGGCAACCAAACTTTTGCCATTAATTTCCAGGCAAGCAGGCGTGCTGAAAAATGTCATGGCTTATGAAACTTTTTTCCTAACGCATAGACACAACAGAGGGTTCTGAGAATAAAGTGTTCACAAAAGACCTCCACCCACCCTGTCCAGCATCTAGAAGAATGATCAAAGAGTTGTGGCAAATAAAGCATTATATCAGCAGTTGAAGAAGAAAAGAAAATCATTAGCTGTGCAAATGGATCATAAGCAGCTGACCAGCAGGCCACGTTTTTAATAATGGGCCCAACACTGAAAAGGCTATTACAGACACTGCAAAGGTACAGATGAGGGTGGCCAAAATGATACTAGAACTTAAGGATCTGAGTTATTTGAAACTTTGGAAACAGTTGCTCCATACTCTTCAGTAAGAAAAAGAGACAAAATAAATACAGAGAATTGCAGAATGGAGAATTCCACTACCTAAAAGAGACGACAGACTGTCAAGTCAGAAAAATAAAGTCAGTGAGAAGCAGACTATTGAAAGTGACATGATTAAACTCTATTAAAGTCCCTACAGAAGTCAGTACTCTTTGCCACCAGTTCACTTGATTTACAATGCTGTTCCTGGAGTGTGTTATCTTTAAAAGATGGAAGAGCAAATATATAGGGTTTGTTCATTAAAATTACACATTGCATAGTCTTTACAAACTGCATAGCAGGTAAGTATTTGGAAAATAATATCAATAAGAATAGTATTGCTAATAAAATTATGCTGAAATTGGTGAAGGTACCTTAGCTCAAAGCAGTATAAGGACTAGACCTGCACGATGAAACTGAGTATGGACTTTTCCATTAAAAAAAATAAAATTCCAATAGATATGTTATCACCTTAGTACTCACAATGCCCTATCGCCAGAGTACAAGCTGCTGCAATATACTTCATTCCGCTTCAATGGGCCAAACCTTAAGTGGGATTTAGGTAAGCATCTGCATTCTTTTGCACCTAAATGGCTTCGAAAATATGGTGCAACTGGTCCAGGTCACTCTCCTGATACATAATCTGCTTTGACAGCGTGCTCCTTAGCAGAGATACAAAGTGCAGTAATATACAAACACACAGGACTGAGCTTTAAATAAGGCAGATTTTATAGACTGTTGTGGTTAAAGTTGGAGATCTTGAGATGTAGCACTGTGCTGTTCTCATTAAAACACTGATAAATTGTATTTACACTTACTTTTCTCTCAAATTTCTCTCTCTTTAAATTTACAAACTAGAAGATTTAGTGCTATACACTGGCCCAGAAAGGAAGAAGCCTGGAGGTCTCTGCTGTATCTTCTCCTTTCTCATGAAGAGGCCTTTCATGACCTCTGTGCCTCTGCCCACAGCCTTATGCGATGTCAGGGCTGTCTGCACGTAGCAAGGAGTCTCATTCCAGCTCAGCAGGACTGCATGCACACAGAAGTATAAAATACTGCTGTCTATTATTAATAATGGCAAAAAAATCTGATGCCTGGCATTGAAATTATTTTGACATATTAATATCGCATTGTAACTGTGTCACCAAAGGGAGGCCTCTGCGTGTTCCTGCTCTTCAATTAGTCTGCGGTTGTAATGGTGTGGTAATGGGTTCTCCATAGAGTTACGCTGAAATTGCTTTCCCCATCCTCATCTGATATCAGAATGGCATTGGAGCAGGGTCTTCATAGACATGCCTTGCAGTCATCATTCATCATCGTGAAATTGGTATTCCGCTAAATAAACTTCCCGAGACTTTTTAAATTTGATATGAACTCATCGTTCAAGCAAACTGAAAGTTGGTGTGACATGGAAAAACATGAGGAGAAGGAAGTTGAGCTGCTGTTTTGCAAATGCAAATACTGTGACTGCTATGGAGTCTTTACAGTACTCAGGGCCTAAGTCCATTCAAAGGATTAAAAATTTAATCCTGAAGTCTTTTTGCAGGGAAAATGCACAAGTGTTTCACATACTATAATTGATTTCAAATAAAATATTCCACAGCTTATTTTGTGGCTTGGAAAAAAAAGGTGAAAACATAAATGTGTTTACATCAAATATACTACTGAGTGGACTCCTCACACACACTTCTTGTGAGGCCATGACTGCAATGGCTCTAAAGTTGGAGAGGTAGCCACTTGGAGTTTTATTTAGAGGAAACAAGTTATTTCAGTGCTTCCACAACCAGATTTCAAAGATCACTTATAAAAGATTCCGAGGGTCAAGTCACTTAGCTTCCTTAGAAAGCTGTACTTTATCTGTATCTTGTCCATATGTGTGCATTATTGAGAAATAAAGCAGGGGGTATGTAGTAAAAGATCAATAGTTACTCTATATTTATCTCATATGGACAACTTTCTGCACAAAAGATGCTTTTATGCAGTTCAGAACATGTTTAAAACAGACCAAATTTAATTAATCAACAGGTGCTCTGCACTGGGATAAGAGCATCTGTCCAGGGCCTTGAAGATAAACTGTTGTAAATGTTTCCCTCAATACTCAGTCTGTTTCATCATGAAAGACTAGCAGTGAATTTTGGCTTCAGTATCTCTTACACTTCTCATATACCATGTTTTCTAAGGAAGAGGTCTATTTTATTTTTTTTTATACAGGTGCATCTGAGAGGCGGATCAGATACCACAACTGAGATTCATAGCTGTTATTACAAACAGATTTCAAAATCTTAGTGCAACTCATGCATAAAAACTCAGAATACAACATCTATGAGCCAGGGATGAGTGATATTGGAGATGACAGCAATGATATAATCCAGTAGCAATGGTGAGCCAAAGCCAGCATTATTGCTGTTCCTCATCAAGGTCAGGCACCATGCTCTGTGGACAATGCACAGTCCCTTTCCATGGGAGAACATGGAAAGATCATGCTTGGTCCTACACCACAGAAGATCACAGCCTGGACTTGCTTTTCTCAGGCTTTGCATTTAAAAAGTGATGGATGATCACAGATGACCATCAGAGGGAAAGGAAGGGAGAACTAAAAGGGGCGTTTAGTAATGGGGGGGTGGACAGGATTGGATTTCCCTCACCTTTGGCACTTACTGCAATGACATCCTGTGCTTGGGTTGGAGCATTCTGACTCAATGGCATCGTGGACTCCCTTTGTACATTTAGAGGAATGGCACAGCATAATAAAGCATGAAGAATTAAAGCAGTAACTTTCAACAGTTTTCGAGGAAAAGGTGCTGTTGGTAGCAGCTAAGGAGAAAGGGGGAAAAAAAACCCAAACAAGGCAGAAGACACTATTTCCGCAGGTAACATGATCACAGCTCCAGGAGCACAAAGTACTTAATGATACCCCAGGCTTTGACAAGGGTTTTTGGCATTCCTGGAGGAGACAGCATAGTGAGCCATGACTCACACCACCTGCCCACCATGAAAACTGTCACAGCCCGCCTCGAGGTTTAAAATCAATAAGTGCTTGTGTCTTTAGGTCACAAACATTTTCTATATCATTTACATAAAGAGTCTGCAACAGAAGAAACAATAAAGATGCCTATTTTCTCAAGTTACTGCAAAAAAAAAATAAATTGAACAATCAAGAGGAATTTCACCTGTTACAACACAGAGACAAAGTAGAAGTTATTTTTTTTACTGGTGGAGATCACGCTGGGCCTAGAATTTAAGATACAGATTGATTGATCTCTTTAATCTAATATTTGTTCATGGGGAGGCTGTTATCTTTATTGTGGTGACACCTGCTAGTGTCGTTATAGTTAAAGGCTTACTGTATTTCTATTATAAATGCTGGTTTGGGGTTTAATATATCAGCAGGTTTGCATTGCATCGGGCTAAACACTGGCCTAGGAGTTGTCAATCCTAAGGCACACAGGCAATTTTTTTAAGCCCAAAACTGATTCTGTTCAGGGCTTTTTTTCTTTAATAGAATTGCTAAAATACTGAGGAAGGAGGAAACAGTTGAAGTAGCATGGATTTCAATAAGCAGCTGATATAAAACCTCACTCTCAAAGCTTTATATTCAATACAAATTAAAATCAATGTGTGAAGATGCTGTCACCTGACTTGACAAACAGGCCTATAAACCACCCAGAGATGTAGTTTCAGAAGTGATGTGACACATCTTGGGGTCTACCGAGGCCACTTTGAACCACCCTGCTAATTCAGAATGGTCCGAATGCCAGCAGAGCTGCTTTAAGAGTGTTCTGCATAAGGGAACGCTCCAGTGGCACAGGCTGCTGCCTCATATGCACTAACTGCTGGTAGAGGGGTAAGCAACAGTAAGAAAAAAAATAACAGTAAATGTTTCTGTTTGCTGAAGTGGGTAAACTGGTCGCTGTGCAGTTTAGTTTACTTTGAATTACACTGCTGGGGGTAATGCTGTGTCGCTCGGAGCACAGAGCGACAGTCGGGGCATTTCTGGGCTCAGGCAGAGAGTGTAAATGGGGGTGGACCTGGGGCTGCTCCAGCCTCTGTGAAAAACTGCAGCAGCATTTAACTGCATGTCAGAAGAGGGTAACAAAGGCACCCAGAGGTTAATTTAGAGCATCTTTCTAAGTGGAATAAATGATTCTAGGCAAATCACCATGCTGACATGGAAAACACTACTTCTACGACAAGATCTAGCCCTCTTAGTCTTCTCTGTCTTTCTCTTTAAGTTAAATTTTCTAAGTTCCCTTCCACTCCCATGTCAGTTTTCACAGCTCCACTACGTGCGTTTCCACCGTCTCACTCCATTTCTGCACAGCCCACTATCCTCTGTCTTTTTACAGAGATGAGCAGGTCTCGAATATGATAATATGCCACATGGTAAGAAATTCTCTCTAAAAAAGCTGGCACCTACATTCTGGGTACAAATCACGTGTGCTTATCTCACTTTCATACACAGTGTGGGTGCTGGTGTGCATGTGCCCACACAGATTCAGTGGGCTAATATCCAAAACTTACCCTCTCCATAGGATCTTCCTCTATTTTTAATTCAGACTTGAGCCTGAGCTTTCCCCTAAGCTGGCTACTTCTAAGGATCACTCCCTAAACTTCTCTCCATAGCCTCTCCCTGGTCTTGGCACCTGAGTTATGCTCAGGAGACCTGCCCGATCTGCTGCCAGGATGAGTCAGACATGGGAATGTATCATCACGCAGGTCCAAGCGCACCATTTGCTTTTGCACGTGTATCCGCAATTAAAGACATCCATTTTACATTCAAAATACAAAAAACTGGGGAACAGAACAACACCAGCTCTGCAGAAAATGTCATCCTCTTTCATAACCCCACAACACAGCTCGGCAGTTTATCTGTACAGGGTGGATGAAGTGGGAAAACATCCCACCCTAGACTGTCTATTCTCCTGTTCTACCTCTAAATGAAATAGTGTGCTCTTTCCTGTCATTTTTGTGTTTTCATATGTACATACACACACATCGGTGCACATGCCTGCATTTTTTATATTCAAACCGATGAACTAGATTTTTACATGCTTTTTACCTCGTTCTCTATCTTCAGATTCTTCGCGTAGTTTCTACTTCTCCAGGAATTTCACCAATTCATCACAGTGAACATGGTTATTTTTTAATTGCTATCCATACTGTAGTAAATATAAATGACAAAAATCATCAAACATATGTTGCCTAAGTTGTATAAATATGCATATATGTTAAAGATGTGGTAGCAGGCAGGTGCACAGGAAATCTTCATAAAGTTAACAGCTACTGCAGCAATAATAAACTGATGTTACCCTTTCAAATGCTAGTCAGGATTTTGCAAGCATTAGCCACCACCGTGTGATTTGAGCAGCTCCACTAATACAGATATAGTCAAGCTGGCAACTTCTCCCCCTTCGTCTCCCCCTCCCCGTCTCCCCCTTTCCTCTCACAAAGAAATAGAATGAGTTTATTAAAGTATAGATGCCATTTTCATCTCGCGGCGTTAACTGTGTTGTCTGTATCCCAAAGGTACTGAGCCAGTCAGCACAAACAGCTGTGCCACCTACTTGCAACAGTTGTACACCCACCGCAAAGCACGGGTAGGAGGAGCAGGTTAAAGCGAACCGTAAAGCTGCTGGTGTGTACCTCACTTTGCAGTTTACCCATTAGCTCGAGGGAAATTTCATCCCTTTGGAGAATATGCATTGTATGTAGAGCTCGTAGCAAAGAGTATTCTTTTGCTCTCATCTCCTATAAACCACCTACTGCATTTTTATGTTCTACAATCACATACACCAAAACAGTGTTTAGCAAATTAACATCAAGCTAAATAAAAGGCATATCAACCAACTTAGCAGGCAGCTTTTAGATGCTTCTGTACCGAGGATGTTGGGTGATCTGTAGGCTAAGATAGCTGTATTTCCCTCATATTCTCATTATTTGCTTTTAGTATAATTGGATGAGTTTAACAGGAAAATTAATTCATTTTCACGGGTTTTATCAGTAGCCCTGATTACTGCAACATGAACGAATAAGGCAAGCTGATGGAAGAAGGCACCGATTCAGCACATCTCCAAGGGCAGCCTACACAGTCAGGGTTTCTGTAGATACTTCATGATATGACAAAGCCGCCCTTCCACCCCTTCCCTTCATGAGGTGAGTCCCCACCTGAAGAAGCTCACCGTGCAAACCACAGACAAGTACATTGCATGACTGTGTGTGCACACACACGTGTGTGTGTGTGTGTTGGGGAGAGGCATACACATGGCTGCTTCTGTGCAAGTGCAGTGGACTTTTTACTTCCACTGCAGATAAATGGGCTTCATTTGTTTTCTATGAGAGTCAATGAAAGCATATTTCTTCTTCTCTGTCTCAGGACTGGTCTCGCCTGTTGTAGGCCAGCTGTGATATGTTTGTTCAGCCCAGCTTTTGTCTCAGAGATGAGATGTGACAGGATGTAAAGAAATAAGAGAAGCAGCACATGTACATGCATGCATTAATACAGTTGTGCAGTTGTCTGCTGCTTCTAGGTCCTGCTACCTCTAACAGCAAGTGTCTCACAAAGCAACGTAGCAAACCGAAACCTCCACAGCACAAACAGAACACCTGCAGTTTTTCAAAGTGATGTTTATTTGAGGACAGCACCTATGTATCAGCGAACGTCTAGACCTTGTAATCCTGATCTCTGATAAAATAATAGGAACACAATCAGCACTAAGCATTCATTTAGGAAAAAAAATACTTTTAACTACAGCACAATTAGTTGTGAGTTTCTTCCTGCCTCTTCAATATAATTAACTAGGGCTTTATCTTACCATTATCCTTGTATGCATTAGGGACTCAATCTAGGAACTTCTTCCTCACAGGACTCTAATATACTCTTATCTTTTTGTATTAATTGAGTTATCTCATACTGTCACCGAGGCAGTAGCTGAAACGGAGATGCAGAAAGAGAATTGCAATCACTCCTGAATGTTACTTGAACTCTGACAACTTCAACTGGGGCAGTGTTTCATCACTCCAGGGGTCTGGTTTCCTGGTCCCTGGAGTACGGGCAGGGAAATCCCACTGTTCAGGACAGCTCCATTAACCCACTCAAATCAGATTAGAATTGCTTGACAACCAGTTGTCTCAGTTTTTTCACCTATGACCTCCTCTGATCTTCCCAAAGACATTTGCAGCGAACCTCCCTGGCACACAACAATGCCCAAACGGTGCTGTATCAACAAGCTCTGTGCAGGCAACAAGTGAGACTAAAAGCACATAACAAGAAACTAACATGCTTCATTTCTGTGTTGTCTGCATCATGCTATCTTC
Organism: Pedionomus torquatus; assembly: GCA_013398155.1. NCBI lineage: Eukaryota > Metazoa > Chordata > Aves > Charadriiformes > Pedionomidae > Pedionomus > Pedionomus torquatus. The sequence goes on from VZRU01000430.1 coordinate 166,790, forward strand.
TGCCCTCAGTATATGTTTTCTTGAAGCTATACTGAATACTCTGACTTTTCATTTTTCATTGTTGCTAAAATCCACTCCACACACCCAAAAAATGACTGCTCTAGTACAATTATAGTCACACACGTGACACTAATCTTTGAAGCCATACTATTTAATGCAATGTTGAGAAAGGATAGTAAGTTGAAAAGCAGGAAAAATGAGAGTTGCAGGGTTCAGGTCTGCAATGATACACAGCTGGAGCAAGACCAAAAGAGCAATGCTACCAACTAAAGCAACAGGCCTGACCAAACCGTCATCTTCCATTCAGAAACACCTGCCGTGCTTACTTTTATCATGACCTGCTGAAGTGGACCTGTCAAAGTGTCAGTCTTCCTAGACTGATGCGTGATCATATATTGGATTGTTTAAATTAGTAAAAGCCAAGAAATTCAAGAGCACCAGATCCCAGGGTCTGCCTTTAATTTATAAACACGGAATCACAGAATTGTCAGAGTTGGAAAGGACTTCTAGAGATCATCTAGGTCCAACTCCTCTGCTAAAGCAGGATCGCCCAGAGCACATTACTCAGGACTGAATCCAGCATAACCCCATTTAAACTGGTGGACTGTTGTATTTCACACAAGCCAAAGAGGAGGCTTGTAGGAGGGACAATATACACAGGACTAGCGTCAACTATGAACACTCAAGAACTGAGATAAGCAGGGTACAAGTAGCCATAAAATAACATTGTTAGCAGCCCTCATTTTAATGCTGAGGACCTCGTCATGCAGTCTATCCTGTCCAAATGGCTGGAAATGTGCTATTTCAGTTTCAGATGCAATTGAGAGAAACATTTTTTTTTTGCCTGGACACAGGTAGATATTAACTCGCATATTCACATATCGGCAAATGAAGTTTCTGCTCTTAGAGGGAAATGTACTGGGAGTCACTGGGAACCCCCTGACCTCAGCATTTCTCTTTCAGGATACTTCCCTGTGCTCTCCTTGTATAACTCAATATGTCTCCTTATTAAGAGAATGACTTGGCTCCAGAATAATACACACAAATTAAATGTTCAATTAGCAAGATCAAGCAGTCACAACCGATTCATTTAGATATGATCTAGAAACAAACAAACAAAAAAGCTATTGCCTTAAAGATAAAGAAAGGCTTATTTTCCTACATGGATATGCTCAAAAGTAATAGGAGAGGGACTTAGACAAATGGACTGGCTCCAAATAATAAAGTACCAGTTTAAGAAAAACACACAGGCCAAGATTACAGCAAATTATACACTCCTGTACCCAAGCAGCATTCACACTCTTGAATTAGAAATATGCGTGCTTAGCTCCAAGGATCAGCACAGAGCCCTTAGCCTATAATATTTCCTAAGCAAAGAAAACTGTACTTTTCACTTCTTTTATCTGCAAACGGCTCTACTATTTCTTATTAAACTTTCAGTAGAAAATTTGGTCTGTGACTGACAGCAAACACAGTTTCTGCTCAAAAGGGAGAAGTTTAAGAAAATTATAATAATTGACCTCTTCTCTGAGAAACAATTAGGCAAGTTGAAATATAGGTATCATGATGCCCTCAGTCTGTAGTTCCTAGAAAGAACGCATTTCTAATGGTAACCTGAGAACATTAGTATATAAACTGTACCAAGACCTGAACAGAGGCCCTCCCCACATCATTTTATATCAAGCAGGGAGAAGAAAGGACAGAGCTGTATCTCTGTTCTCATTCATTAATCTGTCTGCCCACTTCATGGATGTCAAGGAAATAAGGTTAAGCCTGAGGGCTAGACTCTGGTTTCCCTTACCACTACACCCTGTCACCCAGATTTGGTCGAGGCTTTGCTGATGTGATGACCAAAGCAGTTCACGACACTTTTAATTTCTGCTGTTTCAAGATGCCAGGAATTTTTCCTTCATAACAGTTATAGTTAGTCTTTGTTTTTCATAAAAACCTGAGAATTACCCAAAGGAAAGGACTTTAGGAAAACCCCTTGCAGGCCAAGGCTTCTCCATAGCCTTAGAAGCCCCTCTGGAGAGTGGCTAGCCTCTCAGAAAAGGAACATAACCAGCTGACTCCAAGTGCCACTTGATCAATAATGAGATATTCAGAAGGAGTCTTAATTTTATCTAACCAGAGGGATGAGACTATCATCTTCCCTGACAACCAAAAACTCAGCAGAGACCTCTTAAAGGGAATCATCTCCATTAAGTTGTTGCCTGCTTGGAAGCCGTAGCAGTAATGGCACTCACCAGCTTTCAGCTGGAAGTGATTGGAGGAGAATGCATCAGGTAAATTAATGCTTTGCAGGGGCGTTGCACACATTCCCGTGGCATTATGTCATTGTGGCACTCATCCACAGAGTCAGCAGGGACTTGCAACCTCTTCTAAGCCTATGCCTAAGGTGCTAGGCTGCCCTAGAAGGTAAAGCGTATCAAGTCATGCCACAATGTGTGTGTGCACATGTGCACGGCCTTTCCGCAACCCATGTTTCATGGGTGCATAATGACTTTTAAATAAAAAATGCAAGTTAAAATGTAACATTCTAAAAGACTGTTTGCAGTTCACCACCCTGCAAAAAACCTATTCTGATTTTTTTAAATTTACACTATGATAACACTGTTATTACTCCTGAATAAGCTTTTTATTGAAAAGCAAATATTTAAAATGGCAGGTTGGTGACCTAAATACATAAATCTTCTTTTTAAAAAAGCTTGTACTTTTGGAGTCTGACACATAAGATCGTAAATAAATGTCAATATTTAGTCAATACTAAATAATATAACTCATAATTTTTTTCGACAGTTTATTTCCAACTACACAGTTTATAGATGAGGGAAATGAATGAATGAAATGTGGCAATCCCAGGCACAAATACAAGTTGGGCAGAGAATGGCTGGAGAGCAACCCTGTGGAGAAGGACTTGGGAGTGCTCATGGATGAGAAGCTCAACATGAGCTGGCAGTGTGCACTGGCAGCCCAGAAAGCCAACCATATCTGCAACCAGCAGGCCACGGGAGGTGATTCTGCCCCTCTACTCTGCACTCATGAGACCCCATCTGGAGTACTGTGTCCAGCTCTGGAGTCCTCAATAGAGAAAGGACATAGAACTGTTGGAAAGGGTCCAGCAGAGGTCCATGAAGATGATTAGAGGGATGGAGCACCTCTCCTGTGAGAACAGGCTGAGAGAGCTGGGGCTGTTCAGCCTGGAGAAGAGAAGGCTCCAGGGAGACCTTATTGCAGCCTTCCAGTATCTGAAGGGAGCCTACAGGAGAGCTGGAGAGGGACTGTTTGTCAGGAAGAGTAGTGATTAGGACACTACTACTTGATAGTGAAGGGGTAATGGTTTTAAACTAGAAGAGGGGAGATTTAGATTGCATATTAGGAAGAAATTCTTTCCTGTGAGGGTGGTGAGGCACTGAAACAGATGCAGAAGGAAAGAAAAATTTATCTCCAAAGCTTTAAGCTTGCCAATGCTGACTTGGGTAACTGGTCTGACAAAGAAAGTGAAAAGAAAAAAAAAAAGAAGGAAAAAAAAATCCAGTAAAAAGAATAATCTTTGATGTAATAGAACAAGAATCAGACCAGTAGCCAAAGATGAAAAGTTTTAGGAATAAGAAAAGAAGGAATGGTCTGACTTGCTAATAAATTAGGAGATCCTGAGGCACATGAGATATAAAAAAGAACACCTCACATACGTATCAGCTGAAGAGATTTTATGAACCAAGTAGATGATAATTCATCTTCTCTCTCATGTAGCCCAACTCTGTTTAGCCCCTTCTTAACAAACCTTCAAGCAAGTCTCATTTCATTTAAATCTAAATAACACTTCAGCTACCTCCTACAGGGGAGGACTTGCAGATTTCCTTCTGGAAACACATTTCTATAACCTCAGAGTGTCCAAACACCCCCAAATTTTATTTTAACTTCTACAATGAGTATTTAAGTAAGAGAGAATTATGAAACTGATATTGCAAAATATGTCATTTGTTCTGAAAAAAAATAATCTCATAGTGTTTGCAGCATTTGTGTCCCTTGCATTAGGTCTCACCTTATGTAGCATCTCTATTTGGGCTCTAGCAGGTTTTCATGTTACATAAGTAAACTTTAGTTATAAAACAATTATTTGAATAACTATATTTTTGAGGCAGATTCCATCCTCTTGACTAGGAAAACATAGTACAAAGCTGAAATTAATACTCAATACATAGCGTTTCTCATTTTCACTGACCCCATGACTTCAAAGCCAAATGTACATCCCCACTTTTTAGGTCAAGGTCATGCAAGTATATTCAGAGTTGAATGTCTTCCCTAGTTAAAATGATGAGTCTTTTGTTCTCCCAAAAGCCCATCATGTACTCAAAACTGTCTGGCTTTTCAACCTCTAACCTGATGAATTTAGCATAATTTATATAAATCAATCTTTTCAGAGAATTTTTAGATACATAACTGCACTACTTGAGTAAATAATTCTTTAAAAAAGATCTTCAACCAACACACATAACTAGTCTGAAATGAGTTTTGATTTAGTAGCTTGCAAGTTCTATCAGGCCAAACCAGGAAACAGCCATCTTTTCAGAGGAAATACAATTCAAATCAAAAAGTTTACCAAAGACTATAGAAACATTTGGAAACTGAGGAGACACAATCTCCCTCATATTCTACCATGATGTCAACATAGCAGTTGTTGCTTAAATTCAGTTCCACCATGATGAAAAACATGTGGCTTCATTGCATTATGAGACTTGAAACCTGTTGGTCTCAATTTAAATTGCGATGATAGCTAAGCACATCTACTTTCAACATAAACCAATCAAAAAAAAAGATGTGATTTTTCCATAGAAACATCTCTACCAATAGTTTATATATGCTGAAGTAGCCAATTACTTCTTGGCACACTCAAAAATACATAGCAACAGCAATGACAGCATGGCAACAGCAGCTGCTGCACAACGGAAAAATTAGAAAATTACTCTTTAGAAAAAAATATATTCTGTTAATTCATTTTGTTTATATTTTCTTTCATAAAATAGTTTTAGAAAACACTGCATGCGTAGCTTACTGTTCTTGTGTACCTCATTACTGGATGGGTGAATTAAGATTATTAACAAAAAAAATTCCTTGCAGTTGAAAGTTGCCTTCCACCACGAGCGTAACTCTGCACATGGCAAATCATTCAGAAATTATGGGAATTTTGTTTTGCTTCCTTCCAAATAAAGGTATACTAGCATACATAAGTTGACTACACTTTTCATCGCCGGCATGTTGACTTTGGTGTGACAGGACAACCGCCCTAATGAGTGGGACACTACCTGACAGCCCGCGAATGGCCTGGCCACAATGGAAAGGCTGATTCTTCCCTCAGGCGCAGCCGTCATACATTCTCCTCTCACATTATGACATTCACCATATGATCAGATGTATTTACATGACTATGCACTTAAAAATACATAAACGGAGGGAGGGGGTTTTAAATAGCCATGGTGGAAATACTGGGCTTTTTTAAACGTTAAGGTCCAGCTACTGCCTCCGCAGGCATATGTTACACTTCAACTCTCCCCTTTCCAGAGGCATGTCCCACTTTTATGATGGGAGAGAACCCACAAGAGTGGTTATCCTCTTCTTGATTTATACTGTCAGTGGTGATATAGCAGTGAACAAGCCAAAGGTTGTCAGTACTTTCTCAGAAGGGCGTGAATGTGTGTGTCACCGTCGCAGTGCCACCTGAGTGTAAATCAGAGCCACAGAACACGGCAGTGCACAACATGCATTTTAAGAGGGAGGCGATAGGAAGGCAAAAAGTTCCATGCAAGAAACCTAGTAATTGTGTTCACAGTGGCCGTGTCACTTGTCTAAATGATATTCCTTGTGTTTTATCTGTTTGTAGATTTGTACCATATCCCCATGGGATACAAAGTAACTCCTTTATGCCTCTATAGTTAAGGATTAGGTAGTTTCCTTAGTCTAAATCCCGCCATACTCTAGCTATTGGCATCTGCAAAATTAGTCCATTCTCTGGTAAGGCACAAATAGATTTTCACATACCAAAAGTGACTACATTTGAGTTGATCAGATATAGTTATGTAAATAGAATATTAACGCAGGTTCTAGCAATGCCAGATAAAGAAGTTTAGCTGCTTCATCTAGTATTTTAGGGTTCAGCTTTGAGGTTTAAGGGTTTTTGACAGCTGTTTTGTCTTATTTCATTTCTCTGCAAGTCCATACCCAGGACAGACGTGAGCCCATGCTCACTTCATGAGATGTGTCTATGGCTGTGAAGGCACACAGTCCTACAGGGAGGCTGGGTACTACGTCCTTCCCTCCCTCAGAGATTGTCAGGGCTGTCAGTGCAGCCACCTCTGCACCTACACTCGGGTCCCTCCTCCAGGTTCCACCGGGCCAGATCGGTGCCCAGTGCCATATCTCACACATCCTGTCCTCACCTGGAGTGTTCCAAGGCATCCATGAGGCCTCCAGGCCCAATTTTACAAGATACTGCTCCATCTGAACTAAACAAGGCTGCCCTGAAGATCCCACAGTGTCTGCCTGAAAGTGAGTATTTGAAAGGAAAAGATATTTTCTCTCACTTATATTAAAGCATCATTATATAGCAATGTCTTTTTTTTTTCAGATTTTCTCTTCTACTTCCTAGTTCTGCTTGGCCCAGAAAGTGGACTTCAGATGAGATGAAGGTTAATCCGTCCAGGGCAGCCTTTCCACTTTCCTCTTGTTCCTGCTCAATAGGTGGTTTGGAGCATTTCTAATGCTACTTTTGAACCCATCCACATAAAAAGCTGCTCTCTAAAATGACCTTTGAACATGACTGAGGGAAAACAGTATTTTCTGAAGTGCTGCTTATTGTCCTGCTTTTACACATGTTATTTATATGCTTCATCTTCCACTTGTCCTGCTCTTATCCCATTGACCAGGTTCATAGCGGTCATGGCTATGATAAAAATCATTATTATCAGTTATAGTAGCTCTACTTCATTTTAGATAACACTTCTCTTGGCTGAGAATGGAAGGGTATGTACTGCTGCTGGTAGCTCTTATCGTTTCTCAAACTGTCAGTGAACAGTCATTATTGTCCTTCCACTTCTCTTTCTATTGTGAGAACAGTTAGTTATCCTACTTCTCATAAAGCCTGCTGTTTTGTATATTAGCTTCCTTTGTAATACTCTTTCATTTAAATTTGGAAACTCTCTTCACCCTTCTTCCCCTAGTTGCATATGAAAAAAATTAGTCACCCAATGGAAATGTGACTGAGACCTGAATATGAAGTCTATACCTTTTAGAAGGGAAAAAAAGTAGATCTCACCACTTCCCTGAGTAGGCTTCAGAGCTGGCATATTTTCAATTTCAGCATAACAGGTACTTTCTCATAATTTTTCTCTTTTAGTTCTTGATTGAAATCTTCAGGCATTAGAGTGTAGCTTTCTATTCGATATGGTGAATGTGACCTCATGTAGCCTCGCCATCCCAGAAACAGAGTAAGAATCTTTCTGGCAAAATACATAATTCCTTCTCAGATTTTTGAGTTTTGGGCACAAATACTGCTGTAATAGCAGCTGGATGGAAAGGATATTAGAATAAGATTGAGTCACTGACTTCGACTTAATTTCTTCCATATGCTTTGTGTAAATTCTCAGAGCTTCCTACAGGCTATGTCCCTCAAGCCAATGCCTCACAGGTGAGAGGGCACACTTGTTCTTTAAATGTCATTGATAGGATACAGCATAAAAAGAGTGCAGCATACTAAGTAAGTTTGCTCTGTATTCGAGGCAGAGAATGTGACTCCACAGACAAATTTCATCACTGCTTCTCTATAAGCATTAACACATATAAGTATTAATTCCTGGTAAAATGTGAAACTTAAGACTTTGGCTTTTCTATACAAAGTTGGTCCTGTCATGTCACTGGCAGCCTCTTCTGGGGCTGGGGAGGGCATAAATACCTGCAAGCACAGCATCACAATAAAAACACTGAGTGGAATGAAATAACTCCTCAGTTATTCATTACCCCATTGACTTACTAATGAAAATGTTATAGGGGAAAGAGTTATAGCAGCTGATCTGCTGCTGCTCCGTAGAAGCCATCCCCAAACTCTGCTCCACTATATTAGAATAAGTGATAGCAAAGCTATATCAAACAGATGATGCTCTGGTTTAAATGCTTAAATAATACATATGGCAATGCACAAGAGATGTGGAGGTGTAAAAGCCGTTCTCCGCTGTGTGAAACATGAGTTTTGGGGAAACTCTAAGAACTAGGTTTGGTTGGGACAAAAGTGGGGGTCTTTATCAACAGATGTAGCTACCAATGGCAGCTAAACAACTCTAGTCAATAAGGTATCATAAGGTATCATTTTATGCAGTTAAGAATATATGAATCCTTTCTATCATAGTTGTAGCTCCAGCCATACTATCTTCTAAATCTTTCAAAGACTGCCATGACAAGCTGACCCATGTTATACTTTCACTCAAACCATCCTATGGCTTTGTTCATCCCTTAGCTCCGTCTTGCTTGCAGCAGCCACCAGGCTAGCAAGGTGGGCATTGCTGTTCTTGGCCTTTCTCTGCGGTGCCATAACCACATGCGTAGCTTCACATGCAACTCAGCACCACGGTTGCTTTTCCAATATATGGTTTTTCTATACTTCCTTTTCCTCTGAAGTGACACTTGTCTCTGTCAACTCTTTAAGGTGCTATCCATTCGCAGGAACCAAACACGCTTTTTCCACTCTGTCTCTGGGAGAACATTTCTGAGTGCCAGTGTGGGCCACACACTTGATAAAAATGGCCATGATACTAAAATTACCAAAGGCAAACTCTCTCTTCCTCCTCTTTATTCACATAATCCTTTAATATGCAAGATCCTAGTGATGTTTAACAAAGCATAAATGAAAAACAGTGCCATATCTAAGCAGATGTGGCGGTATATTCTCCCTGTTCTTCCCCTTCTTCCCCCGCCACGCTCAGGCCTTGGCCATCAGAATATCAGATGCAATAAACTGTACTCAGGCTTTGGGGGATGTCTGGTAACATAGCCAAAACACAATCTGGAGTGGGAACCTAGATACTTTGTTCCCATGAGAATATGACTATAGGTCAATTATCTTACTGTATAAGTAGTGGACAGCCCAAGAGCCCATTGAGCTCTCTGGTATGGCAGCGGGCTGCACGCCAGGATCTCCCCTTTTGTGAGGATGCTCACTTAAGGTTACTCCTCGAGGCTGAGAGATTCCTTGCTGCAACAAATTCTCGGTAAGTGACTAATAGCATGTTAAAACTTTGAAATCTTAGCTAAGGAATAGAAAGGATTGATTGCACATATATGAAATCCTCTAAACTTAAATCGTTGACCAAATCTGAGACTAGGATTGGATCCAGCAGCACCTAGACTCCTCTCTGAGAAAGAGTTTAGAAAGCAAGGGGGTCCTTTCTGAACTTCATGACTCAAGGGGAGGGTCTCCCTGACAGTTTGTCTGACCCTCTGTGCTGTAAATACACGTGTACCTTGGCATCGACCCTCATAAAATACTGTTGCATTTACTACTAATTTGTTAAATCTCTGTTTCACCTTAATAAATACTTTATTACTTCTCTCTTACGAGTGAAGTCAATCACTCTACCCGTGACAGCAGAAAAGAGGGGAATAAGACAGTGGTACAAGATCAAAGGGAAAATATGAGTACTTCAAGTGGTCTACAGAGTGACCCTGGGACAAGGATGCCATGGGAGCAATTGAAGTGACACAGGGCATTCTCATATAGGACATTTTACACAAAATTAATTTGCTTTAATTTAAACCATTCTTCAAAAGCAGATAGCACCTGTGTGCCAGATACACAAAGATGTATGTAATCTGCTCATGATCTATTTGCAGACTGTACGAACTGTCAGTTGCTTGTTGCAGGAGAATGGGAAAAAAGGAAGAGTAACTAACTAACTGTAGCACAAACATGGAAAGCTTTATTTAATTGTCTCAGTTCTTTTTTTTTTTCCTTCACTGAATGGCAGTTTTGACCCCACAGAATAATTTTTTTAGATCAGGCTTCAAATACTGAATGTTTAATGCACACTTTTTTAAACCAACAAGATGAATTATCCATCTGGTTGCCTAATATATTTTCATGGTAGCTTTAGGTCCTAGCAAATTGGGTATTTCAGTACCTGAACATCTCCAGTATACCAGAACATAATGACAATGAACGCATACATTGGTGAAAAAGGGGATTTTTTGTGTTTCTATATAAGCACGATAATACATTCTGACACCATAAGAGCAGTATTTTCTGTCAATCAGCTTGAATTCTCTGTAAGCCTCAGACATATAAGTCACATTGAGAGGGTTATGCATTTCACAAGTGGATTTATATATAAATACTTTCTCTGGCTCCAGTTCAACACAACAAAAGAAGTCAAACATTAGTCTGTATTTGTATTTCTTCACTGAAATGTTTTGACATAAACTGCACACAATCCTTGCTGAAAAGTGCCATACAATTTGGAAGAAACTGCTGTGAACACCTCTATTGTTCACAAAATGCCAAAGTTTTTGCTTCTCAGAAACTTAGAGGCCTCATTTCCACAGCACCACCGACAGTTTGTCTTCTTAAGAGCACACAGTTCTGTATATAGCTTTCTCCTTCCTCTCCTAGGTTTTCCCTTCTAAGTAGGCTCAGAAACCTACTAACACCATTGAGACCTATAAAAATGGGATCTGATCTTAGCCAAAACAATGAAACATCTACAATCAAATGGTGGTTGTTTTCTACCCAATTGCAAGGCAAGTACCTGTTTTGCATGGTATTAAACAAACCACCGTTGCTTTACAGTACAGTTCTTTACAATGTGTGGCAACTTCTTGAATCAAACCGATCACAACGCAGTACACTGCTTAATTCTAGAATAACCAAACGAAACTTGAGTTATTCTGGGTTTGCCCCGAAATTCCCCTGCTTTCACGATGTGTAATGGAAGTGGTCACAGCCACCACCTGAACCCTGCAAGGTTTGGGTGCATCTCTGCAAAGCCGTAAGAGAAGAATGCCAGAGGGACTGCAGTGTGACAGCCAACTTCATCATATCCAGCTCAACCTAGAGGCTTTCCTAAACTACACCAGCTAGCATAGTCCCAAGGGGCTGCAAGCATCACTGGTTAAGCATCACTGCAGTGCATTGGTCATCCAACTACTCTCTTTGATGAAGATGCTTTGATATTCAGTGCATGTTCACTCACTAGTCACCCATTCACCCTGGCCCCTCCTTAGCCTCCCTGTAGTCTGTCTGGCTACCACAGAACAGCAAAATCCTCCAAAAGAGCACAAAACCTTAAGGCCTCAAATTCAACTTATGTGAAAATACAGAGGCATAGTCCTGAGGACGATTGTCTGTAAAAGCATGTTCCATTGCACAGTGTTCATTTTGTTAAATTATGCTGAGAAGAACAATGTATTCATTGGCTTAAATTTGCTCTAAGTAGACCCTATGAAAAAGCGTTGGTTTCACTAGCCATCCAATACTGTGTTTAGTTCAATGCAGTTAATTATGAGAAAGGTGAAAAAAAAAATATGAAAATAACCCAAGCAAGAGGTATATGAGCCTGATCAGAAATACTCTGGTTTTGGAAAACAAAGCATTGGCTTCAATGAAAAGCTCCTGGTGTAAGTGAAAATATTATGCCTTGAAAGGAAATCTATTCATTTCCATAAAAATTTAGTGACTTGAGTATGCATGGATTGGTTCCAGTATGGATATATCAGATTCAATGACACTGTGTTAGTTTCAAAGCATATTTATCCATGCAGTAAAAATGTATAGGTTAGGAGAATTAAAGAGGCGTGATGATGGCTGCCCTGAAGACTCTAATCTGAAATACAATTCCTATTAAAATTGATTAAATTGGATTTAACAATGATACATTAAAAATCCTAAATAAAGGCTATGGTACTATATCACTTTGGACTCATCAGTCCTTTTGTGTCCCTCTGATGTAAGCTGATTCTTCCAGGTTTCCAGGGGCTGCACCCTTTCCTCTTCACCCTAGAACGTAACTGTAGGCAGTTTAGGTTCATTCTCTATAAGTCAACTATCTTTTTTCTCCCATCTGTATGGGTGAAAATGCAGCTTGTCCAGTCCATTAGGCAGACCAGAGCATTGTCTTGACTCTCCTTTTTCAGACTGTAAGTGGAGACTTCGGGGTCCACAAGTTGTGTGGGGGCAGCAGTAGTCCTGTTGGCCATGGAGCTGACAATAATCCTCAGACTGAAGTCCAGCAGCATCTGCACACCTGTGTTTCTTTCTAACTGGCTCCAGGCTCGCTACATCAGCCTTTAGCAATTACCGAACTTACTCCTGTGAATAGATGCAGAAATAGTTCTGGCTGCTTGAATAGATCCTCAAATCAGAAAAGGTAGCCTACCCATGAAGCTATGCTTTGCTCGGACCTGTACATTTATTTTCTGGTTAAAAATGATGCACTGTACTGAAACACTTGCAGGCTCTTGCTGAAGCATAGAAACATAGGTATGAAAACTCTCCCATGAACTACATTTTTTTTCTTGTAAATCACAGTGTTTAATAAATGCTCAATTAATTGAGACGTGTTTCAGCTTCATCTACCATTGCACACTAGGACTCTGGCTACACCGCTGTTATAAGTAATATTCTGTAGATACAGCATTTGGAACAGCTCAGGCTGCTGTGGCTGCTTCTGTTGTGAAGAGGCATCCTGAGTGATTCTAGAAGCCCAGGTATTTGTTTTGATTTGTCTATAAAAATGTATCAGAAACTTTACTATTTAGTTTGTCCTGCTGACTAACACAGCTACCCACTCACACTAAGGAATATACATAATACAAAGGCTGTTAAGTGCCTGTACTATTTTTATAAGGAAAAACATCAATAAGCACTTGACTTTGAAGTTTTTACCAGCCATTCTCCAGTACGACTCTGAATGATAAAAGAAAACAGTTTTCAACTTCCCTCTCTGTGGTACACAATAAAACACTATTTACTGTGAGATTTCTTCAGGATGGGACCCTAGCTTTTCCCTACATGCTCTCATCTCCTCTGACAACACATGAATTTTGTTTGTAAATCCTGATTAGCCTGTTCCAGTCTAATAAAAGTGGTACCCAATATTCTCAACATAAATCCAAATGCTGAATCAGTATCCACAGCAGCTTGATGAGCCACAGTTTCATCTTGTCATGAGAAAGAAAATTCTTATGTTGACACAGCCTGTTTTTCGCTGTCATGTTATAAATTAAAAGTTTGTTGCACCTCCTAAGAAAAATAATCCACTGTTTTAATCGGAACTTCAAACTAAAATGTATACAGAAAAGTTTAAGACTTTATTTAAAGCCTGGAAAGCAGAAAGTTAAGTGACAGAGGAAGAATATGGCCCCATTAGGAAAAAAATGCAGTTATAAAATATACAATTTAAAGACAGTTATCATTCTGTGGTATAAGACTTCCTGAATCAGTTACACTCTCCCAGAATAACCTTTTTTAAGTGCTATTTCCAGTATCACCAAGCAGGCCTTGTAATTGTAACTGCCATATATACAGGGCTCCAAGATAGTAAGAATTTTTCTCAATTACGGTTTGCACAATATGGTTGGTTATGCTTTATTTCTAAATTCTTTTTAAAATTTTCATCAACTTCTTTCATATATCAGTATAAAGATAGTTGGCTTGGAATAGAGCAGAACTCCCCTGATTCCTTCTATATTTTACCCAGCTTTTACTACCTTCTTTTGATTATTTTGTAGTGTTATATCATCAAACTTAAGATACCCCATATGCTAGCTATAGTGCAAGACTGTCTTTGCTCAAAGGAAATTAGAATCTATGGTCCTGACTGCGCAAATGTCTACACACAAGAATTAATGGCAGGACTTAAATAGTTTAACCAATACAAGAATAGGTGTTGACAATAAGCACTGTCCTAAACGTAAAATCTGAAGCAGGTGGGAGGAGCACCTGTGAAGGACTCTGTGAAGGGGAAGCCCTCCATTCCTTCTTCCCCAGGTGAATCTGATAGCATAGGAAAGGATGCAAGATGCAGGATTTGAAGGACAATACATTTGACAGTACAAGTTCTGCTGTTTCCATCTGGCTGAAGTCCTGTGCAGGTCAGGACCTTTTGTACTCCCATGGCTGTTTCCACAGTCATACTCAGTCTTCAATAGCCGATTTACGTATTTATTACATGTATTTTACGATTCAGTCTGTTTTGTGCATGCACTTTTATGCCTCCCAACTACTGCTTTTTAGCTGCCTAGCCATTCCACACAGTAGACAGACATTTTAAAAATATATCTAATATTTTCTAACTTCTTTAAGTTACTTGGTTATATTTACTCAAAACATGGGCAAGGAATCTCAGCCTAGCATGGGAGAGCTCACCTAACTGAATAAGTCCCAGCCAGTCCCAAGGCAGCAAATGGCAGCAGGAATTGCTTCAGAGCCCATCCCAGGCCCCACTCCATCTGCTCTACAACCACGAGAGAAGCAAGTCCAAATAAACTTATATCTTGCCTTAAAAGAGGCAAACTATGAGAGGAGGATGGCCCTTCAGGGCCTCCAACAGAGGCTATTTGCTGTCCCAGATGGAAAGACTTCTCACCCTGATTTTTAAAAATTGAGTTGATAGAGTGTAGGATGACAGGCTAAAGTACGGCATGAGAAATGCACAAAACAAGGGGATCTCATGGGAGAGCTACTATTAGTTTTCTCTTAATGTAGGGCAAAGTCCCACTCTCGGTTAGAAGTGTTACACACTTGGAATAATGCTACCACCTGTCATTTAGTAAATCCAGGTTTACAGAGGTGTAAATAGGAGCAGAATTTGTTCCAGAATCTTTAGGCAAGCTGAGAAAAAGCCCTCCCAGAACACATATTTCAATATCGTGCCTTAGGTAACAGCAAAATCACAGTCTTTATGTTTCTTTCATGCAGTATCAAGCTTCCATGCGTCATACATCTTTATGTTTCCTTAGCTACTTCATAGCCCTAAAGAACACTGGGTTGGGTGGTTGGGTTTGGGCTTTTTTTTTTTCATTTTACAAGAATATACATTTTTCAAGTCTAAATAAACAAAATGTATTCACTCCTTAATTGGCTTTTGTCAGGAGACATTCTTCTTTTCAGCTAAGAAAGATGTATTCTTTGATGTCTTCATTAAAAGATCTCACTTTTCTTCCCTGAGAAATATATATATATATATTAATGTTATGGTAAGCTTTTGTCTTCCCCTTTGATTGTTCCATAATGCCAAAAATGCCATTTGAAATGTGTGTTATTTTAACAGGGTTTATGTTAAGCAACAAGGTGGATATTATTCTTTAAATCTAAGTTTAAACAGTACGAAGAGTGGAGCCAATTGAAGTAAAATCATAATTGCTAAACAGGATTAAGTTTGCAACAGCTTCCTAAAAGTCTGCAAGGAAGCAGATATCAGAACAGATCCCTGCAGCAGAAATACATTTTATTCGCAGCTTCTACCCCAGACCCACACTCTCCAAAGTGTCATTGTCATGAATCATTGTTAGCAAAACAATAACCTTAGTGGTCTTACATTTTCTCTCTGTGCAAATTATGTATGTTTCATGTGACATTACTTACTTCCTCAACTAGCAAGTCTTTTCCGTCTGTTGGAAAGCCACCAGTGGTGATGTGCTATCAAAGTGAATTACCTTCTTATATGCCAGGAAATTAGGGCAATCCGGCGCCTTTCATCTAGCTCTTCCACAGCTCATCCTGCTCCCACAGGGTCTCCCATTCACTCTTCTACTGACTTGTATGGAAGCCATCACATAGGCAGTAATTTCTCTGTGGCTTGAAAAAGGCATTTCAGGCTTGAAAAGCAGCTGTGTGACTTATGTATGATTTGTTTGTATACCGCCACTGAGCACCAGAAAGAGGATTCCCATGCAAGTTCTGTGTACGTGGGTAAAAAAACCCAAACACAACGAGGAAAACTAAGTAAGGAAAAGACGGGCTATCAATCAGGTCCAAGCACACAAGTTCTCAGGGCCTTTACTCCCTGAAAATTGTAGGGAGTAGCTGTAGCCAGTAGTTCTCTTCTGCTTAGGATAGAAGATTCAGATGTCAGACAACGATGGGCTTTTTTATTTTCTTTGCAACTCTCATAATTCCAAACACTTGGCTTATTATGGATGTAATAGATTTGCACAGGCAGACATTTTGATGTCTGAGCACTCCTAACGAAACGATTGGCTAGAAAGAGTTAGGATAGAAGTAGTGTTTGAATGGAAACCAGCTAACAGTCTCCCCTCCCCTACTATAAATTATACTTTAGCTATAAAATAGATAACTTCAAAACGTGAAAAGTGCTAAAAACCCTGTGAATGAACAGCTAGGAGAATGCTCCAGTTCCCCATTGCCACATCCTCTTCCTTCTCTGCCACTCACTTCTATTTCTCTCCTGCCTATGCCAGCACCTTCATTCCTTTCCCCTAATCTGGTCCCTTCTCACATATGCCACATCCATGCCTGTCTTCCCCTTTCATAGCTTTTCACCTTCATGCCTTCCATCTCCTTCTGCCTTTCCATTCTCTCCATGGGTGCACTGTGATATTGCTGCCCATCCTTCTCCTTGCTCTAGTCTTCTCTGTATCTACAAGTGAATTCCACCCATCCCACAATAGCCGTATCATTTGTTCAGGGGTTCACCTGATCTCCCAAACATTGCACTCCCTTTTCTAGGCATTCCCACTAATTTTGCCCATTTCCCCATATACAGACTCAAGTTTGCACCCATCTGAGTCCCCTAGTTCCCCAGATTCCTCCTTTTAACCTCTTCAGGCCAAGCCATTGTAAACAGAATTAAGGGGGTTTGCTTTCAACTACAGTATGTCTAAAATATTCTCTATCCTGGCAGTGACAGGAAGTGATTCAGGAGGACTGATTTCTTTGAGGCATAGTTAGTCAGATGAGGTTGAAAAACAGGTTTATAATGAGGATCTAGATTCTATCATCTTAATTGTCAAGTCGATATTGTTACTTCATAACTCAGCAAGTAATGCAAGCCAGTATTCCATTATTTCATACCAACCAACAAGCATGCATTCACTAGAAATCTCCAGGAGTACTTTTACACATATGAAAAGATGAATGCTCTTTGAATGCTCTTAAGCCCCACTTCGGTGGGAGAGCACAGCTGTAATGTACCTCAGTAAATCTGAATGTTATTGCCTCTGTTTATATGTGCTGATGCAGCTTCTCGGGCAGAGCTATGGCATGCTCTTTACTGGAAGATTAGGTCTTGCCTCTTTTTAAGTCTATTAGGCCCTACTGACATCTAGGAGCCATTAGACAAGGCTAGTAATATCTCTGTTCTCCAGAAAAATCAGATTGTGATCCTTCCACGACCCTAAGCCAAAAAGAACAAAATAGTGAATTATGCTAATCTACTCACAGTAAGGTCCCCATCCGCTTTCGCTTTTCATGCAGGGCTCCACCCTCTCCAAAATTAGCCTCACCTGAACATTTTTAGTGTACACCTGGAGCCAAACCCATCTCAATGACTTTGTACCCTCCTGCCAGAGTGATTATAACTAAGGCAGGAATGGCAGGGTTCTCCACAGCTCATCCTTCCCGGGATGTAGAAGAACATCTAGCAACACAATGCATTTAATGGCATTCGATTGTATACAAAATTCAGTAATTTGCAAAGGGTCTCCCAGTCATTAGTGAGAATTAATGAGGTTCTACTGTAATAAAATCTTACTTCAAAATACAGAGTTTTACTGGAACATATGGGATTATAAAAGTAAATGTGCATCACACATAATCTTATGCCACATTATATAGCACATTTTTAAACAGGAAACACCCACAGGTCTGAACAACTTTTATTTTTATGCAAATACAGCATGCACAGAGACATGCTTAGTTGTCACTTTTTTGTTGTATCACTGCAGTGCCAAAGGGAAGTATCATGCCTCACTTTGCCTAGCCTTTATCAACCTACCTTTGCAAACACTCTTCACCATTTATGGACTAAAGGACTTCTGGCATCACAAAACTGTTTTCTATTCACATCCATCTTCTGTGACATACAGAAGAAAGCCCCTGCAAGAGCTTTGTAACCCAATCCTCCTTGGGAATTCAATATGCTATACAACTTAAGCCCAACCCTGCATGCTTTTTATAATCATAGCCATCATCTTTTTATTATGTCTTGGACTTGAAGAGTCCTGAAAGCAGATGTAACTCATGATGACCTGACTTCAATGGGAGAATGAACCAGGTGGCTAATTGTCTCTAAAACAAATAGACTGATAATTAGCAGGAGAGCACAATGCAACAGAAGTCTAACCACCAACCTTTATTTAAGTTAAGCAAATGGGTGAGCAAATGATGCAGCTGCATCATACTTTGACAAGTTAATAAGGGAACCATACTTTATCTCATCAGCTACAGTAGCCAAAGCATGCCCTCAGGACCTGATATCGACGATTCTGAAATGGTAAACTTTTAGAAAATGGAAAAAAATATCAGCACTAGTGAAGAAAAGCTCTTCTACAACAGCTTCTCTTTCCTAGCAGGTCACTGCAGTAGCATTTCACCCTGAATACCTGGGTTCAAACCTTGTCTTACATTCCTAATGGAAGAAACCAGGGTGGCCTTATCTTGCTTTCCACTTGCCCGTGTCGTAAAAACAAGCACATTGGCATTCTCTGCTGAGGAGCAGTCTAGGAACAAATAGCAAAGGAGCTGCCAGTTAGGCTGTATTGCGTTGGCAATGCTGCACAGAGGAGCTTACTCGCTAATGGCTCACAGAGTAGTTGGCTTTAGATATCATTGCCAGTCCCCCATCTTTACAAGCCCTGAACTTCAGCCCATTGACTCCATAAAAAGCAAACAGAGAAAATGAGTGGAGCTTGCTTTAAAGTTATTAGCAACTCGGAGACTTTAACACTCTCCATTTTAAAACACAGATTGCTTTGTGAATGGTGTCAAACAGCAGCCAAAAAAAAAGAGTACCAGGTAAAGCACCCAGTGAAATAACTCCAAGGCTGTCAACAGAGTGGTGGAAAGACAAACATTTATGAGTAATTCCCGTGATGCTTGTTATATTTGTGACACTGATCAGATAGTTCAGACTCTTGTGGGGTAGGAGGTAGTATTCTCACCTGTCCTGATTTGGTTTTGTTGGCTTCCTTCAAAATTTACTGTTGGTTAAAATTCCTGAAAAGATGAATACAAATAACAGTGGTTATCTGATCATCTAGAAGTGGTCTGAAGTACTACAGAGAACAAAAATCAAAAGGACCATTTACCCAGTACTCTACTTCCAGGTCAGATGTTTGAAAGCTAATTTAAGCACACCCCCTTAAGGCAACTTCAGACACAGGAGGGGTTTTGTTCTGAAAGAGAAGTAGAAAGCAAAACTAGAAATAAAGCAAGGAGTAAGAATGTCAGTGTTGTGCCAGTCTTACCTGCTTCCTACATTTTCCCCAGAAAAATCCAATGATCTACACCTAGCCAACCTCAACAAAAAGACTTAGCCCAAAAGAAGGTTTTGACAAAACCTCTCAATCACACATCACTAACCTCTTCACAAATGAGCCTCAACAAGTTACACTGGCATAACACTGGGGTAAGAGAGTGGTGAGATTAGCTTCTTCTAGGGTCCACAGTGAGCAAATCATAGAAATTAAACAGACAGCATAAATGTTGAAAAGTAGATTTTTCCACTAACATGTTTCTGGCTTCCAGTTTTAATAGTCTAAGGAATTGTTATTAGAGTGATCAAAGGGAGAAGTCATAAATGCGAGAAATATGACAACTAAGCATCAAGCTAGTGTGGCAAAATAGATTGCTTTCTTTCCATTTCCTGTTAAATACTGCTTTGGAACTTTATTTTGATGTAGATTTGACAAAACTCTCATTGCATTTCAGTTTCTGGTGCATAGGTCTACTGAAAGAAAAAGAATAAAGGGAAAATGAAGAGACTGTCAGAACAATAGCTGCTTTAAAAATAACAAGAAGTTTGCTGAGGCTTTAGATTTACAGACTTTACTTTCACAAATAGGAAAAAAAAATCATTGGGGAAAATAACCTCTTGTGTACTCTTGCAGACCCTTAAGACATTGGGCTGTTCACTAAGCTCCAGATACTCCTCTCTGCTTTAATAGTTGAAGTCAAGAGTAAATTAGATGTTACTCCTTTCAGTTCTTCTGTTAACTAAGGTTAATGCGATAGCAGGTAAGTTTTCATTTTTTTTCTTCCACAGAATCATCTATCATTTAATTGTCACATTAGAAGATAGAAATCTAGACCCCTGCCAAGTTCAAAATAAGCTCAGCTTTTGTTATTTGCTCATTTAGCTTTCTGGAATACTGATAAATACATGGAAGAATATCAGCTGTTCACCAGCTTTAAATATACCACTGTGAGATGAAGACATTTCCAGTTCCCTCAATACTTTTTTACTTTACCATGCTAAGAATCAGACTATCCCAATGTTCTTAGAACACAACTTTACTACGATTTACCCAGAAAGCTGTGGCTCAGTATTATCCGTATCCAACTTAGCATGTGTTCTTTGCACTAATCGTTTTGCTGAATAACTGGCATAGGGCCAGCAGTTTAGCCTCTTGGGATTTTTCTTCCATGTAAGTTTTGAACTTCCTACTTACAAATTCTGTTCCCGTAGCTTGTTCCTGAGAGTCCAGGACATTTTTCTATAAGAGGTGTTTCAGGAGCAGGCTTCAGGAATAAGGTGTGAAATGTGACCCTGTCTCACAACTCAGTTGCTGAGTTTCATTGGGTTTTTCAACATAGGACTCCCCACATGGAGTCTTTTCCCTTGGTACAAGCAAGTAGCACATATCACCAAGCACATGCTTCTGACTAGAGCAACAATACAATCAGAGTAAATTTTCTTCCCATCCCTGATTATTCAGTTTGTGACACTAGACAGTAAAAACCTGATATTTGGAGCCAAGAGATCAATATATTCTCTCAAAGGACCACCTCTCAGAAAATACTTGTAGGAAAGACAGGAACACTGAAGGACTTTTCATTTAAAAAATGTAATTTCCTTGCAAAACAAATATTTAGTTGCGGGGGAAAGCCATACATAAATTTAATTAAAATCTTAACATTTCCTTTTTAGGTGTGCATGTGTAACATTTCCTATACTGAAGCATGCTGTAGCCTGCTGCACACCAGTTGTACACTTCCTCCTACTCGTTAGAAACAAAGTAAATACTCTTACTGAATGTTCCTTCTGCTTTTTCCCTAGGACCTCTTTTTTACTTCATAAGGAACTTGGGATATTCTCAAACAAAGCCTGGACACGTATTTTCTTTCTTTTCTAGTCTTCTTCAGAACTGCACTGAAGACAGTGTTGCACTGCAAGTACTGCAGTCCCTGGTCATCTGCTCCTGTTGCCCAGATTATTTGCACCTGTAGAGAGCCATATTTGAGCTCTCAGAGCAGGAAATCCCCCTAGCATTTGTAGGTAGAAACCACCGTGGTATATTATAGCTTCATTTCTCCTGTTCTAACAACTTAAAAACAAAACTAAATCAGGAGGGAAGTTCCAAGGGGAGCTACATGTGAGTCCCACAGAAGCCACTTCTCCAAAATAAACCTATGGGTATGAGGCCTGTCTTTCTTCTTCTTAGACATTGAAAATGCCAAATACACAAAAATAAATAAACTTTTTTCTTGGGTACATCAGAATCAAGCATTAGGAAATTCAACAGACCTCTCGATTTATATTCTTATAATTCCAGAATGAGATCTGTGGTCATGTTACCGATTCTGGACTTTCAGTTAGTGCAACACAGAAACGGAAAAGGGTCTGTTACTCTGTGGAATGAGATCTTTTAATGAAAACTTGATTTATAATAACATATTTCCTAAAGTAAGAAGACTTTTCACTTCTATATATAGTTCTAGGAATTACAGAAAAAAAAACTTTTAAAAATTGGCAGCATGAAAACATTTTTCTATTTGAGCTGATTATTTTATAGATACGAACTAGAGTTTCTTTTACCCACAGACAACAGATAAGGCACTAGAGGAAGAAGTATGATCTGATTCGGAGTGCCTGTCCCTGCATGAATTTCATGAAACATGCTGAAATTTGTGCCCTTGACATTCCCTGCATAGTTCTAGAAATTATCAGCTTTGTTTACTTTTCCATGGCAGCGCACACATACACAATTGTACACAAGTGTTCCCCCTCACCAGCTGAACGCACATCCATAAATAAAACATTCGTTAGAGAAGTTATAGATTTAGTCACATGGAGGATCAGCAAGGTCCTCATGAAGGTGTGGCATTATGACTGGGAGTCTCCAGGGAAAGGAGAAGCCTGGAAGACATGGCTTAAATTCTTAAAGGTGATGATGTGCCAGATGATAAAAAGAGTAAGTGATTGGGCAAGTCAGTGAATGAGATGAAAATATAGTAGTTATACAGAATACTCACTCATGGTTGTCTCATATTGATTACTTTGTTTCTTAGCTCCTCTTTCTGGATTCCTGCCTTTTGAACAAAGTAGTGACAGCAACTAGAAGATGCAAAATCTACATTCAACAGTCTGGGTAAACACAAGAAAGGCAAGGGACACAAAAATATTTCTGTCTTTGTAATAGCCAAATGCCACCATACAGCTTGCAGCCAGTGGTTTCTTAAAAGCAGATCCCGACCCATCGTGCTTTAAATACCAGGTTTAATCAGGACTCCTGCTCCAATGATTGTCCTGCCTTCTACACTTTTCTTCCTTCTCCTCCTTCCTTTTCAGCACCAACAATAGCTTTTGAGCCACAGAGGGCCTTATGTGAATGCTGTAAGTTGTCAAGAACTACAAACCAAATGAAAGCATGCAACTATGTTGTGTCCACTGGAAGTTTTGCGCAGACTTTTGAAATGTACTAAGAGTAGGCAGGTTGTCAGGACAGGGTGAAGAGGATATGATCCTGTAAGATCAGGTTTAAGCCCAAGAGTCTTCCCTAGAGGAGCGCCTTTCCAGTAGCATGTGACTTTTCTTGGATCTGCTCTCTAGAGAACCAAATGTAAAGGCACAAATTTAAAGATCAGAAATTCCACTTCCTACCCCAAAAAAATAAGGTGGATTTACACTTATCTACTCCTTTGAAGTGCTGTAAAAGAAGGTGTCTTGCTTAGCTCTTTAACTAGTACTTCTTGTTGCCAAAGAGGAATCTTCCTTAGTCCATACTCTTCCTTACTATATTATATTAGATGACTAAAAGCTGTAAAACGTACGGGAAAAATCAGAGCAGGTGGTTTTTATTCCTTGCCTAATTTAAACAGCCTTTTCCCACAAAGCACTGGGCCTTTCCTTAGTTTTCCTCCCATATCTACTGAGGATATTCCTATTAGGGGAATAATTCACTTGATTGCTTTAAAAAAAATAATAAAATTCTTTGTTTGGAGTCTTTTAAACATACTGATTCTCAATCACCCAGCCCAAAACCTTCGGTGAAGTGATAATTAGGCGTTTAGAGCTAACCAGATAACCACAGAGGTTATCTGTCTCCAGGCAGCCGTTAAACACCTAAGCAAGAGTGAAAGTACAAAAATATGAGGTTCTCAGGAGCATTCAGCCCTAATAAATTTTGAAATGGTTTGAAACATTTGGAGCTACTGGCCTGTCTTTATAGCCCCACAGTGCTGTGACGCAGCCTGCTGTGCTGTAAAGGACTCACCCACTTAGAAGACTCAATGTTCATGGTAAAAACTGATGCATTTAAGCCATAAACCATACTGTATCCCCTTCTTTGCAGCAATGATAACATACTGAGAAAATCGCTCTCCCTGATAACTGCAAAAAGTACAACTTCATACCATTCAGGGTGGGTTTTTTAAATATTCTTGCCTTATTGCTGGGGAATCCTTGTGTTTTCAGAGGCAAAGATTGCACATATATTATTCTTTCAGGTGACTTGGAGTTCTTCCACCTGCTAAATTCACAGAAATGTGAGACTTGCCATTACAGGATCCATATTGTGATCAGAACAAAAAGAATTTGTAATGTAATAAATAGATTTTTCGTTCTCTTCCTTCCTGATGTCCCTTTCACACTGATTCTCTTTTTTTTTTTTTTTGAAAGATTCCAAGCTTTACCTACATGACTGAGATTTGAGTGACATTCAGGAAGACAAATCATTCGTATAGTGTTTAAGGTGATATGCTCCTAATTTCAAAAAGTTTTTTTTTCTTTGTCAGGATGCTAAAAAGCGTCTGATAAATCATGATAATCACAATCATTAAAGTAGGGTACTTGCCTTATAAATCATCTGACATAAAGCCTACCAGCTGCTATTGTGATGAGAATGCTCTGATGAAGTGGGTCACTGCAAAACAGCATTTGAGTGTATTCCACTGCACTGGTAAGTACACATACATACTACAGAGTGTCTTTCTCAACACTGAGCCCAAATAAACCTAAAATAATTCAGCTAGCATAACAAGAATGACACCAGTAGTTAATGTGACTTGTCTCCTTTTTTTTCCATCCCCTATGTCCTCATTATAAACCATAATTGTTTTTAAGAATTGTACATTATGTAAAGCATTGACCAGCTTATAACAGTATCACAGACTTTGGGAAAAAGCCTGGGAATCAACCTGTATATCAATCCGTGTTGGGAAGTCTAAATACCTCTTTATCTTTGTGTCTTCCTGATATCAAGTCAGAGCCTTGCTTAAGTAAGAATCAAAACTCTTGTTCACATCAGGGGACAGTGTTTGGTCTTCTGACTTTGCCACCTCAGAGCAAGTCAGACCAAGGTCATGAACAGTAATAAGTGGATTATTTTGATGGTCAAATATTTCCCTAGTATTATTTAAAAAAAACAGCTTTTTAAGGAGAAAAAATAAGAAAGCACTGCAATACCTTCTCATGGAATGTTTAATTGAATGGCACACTAAGAATAAAAGTATCTGTGAATATAAAGCTTCACAGATGTTTTTGTTTTCCAATCATCTCCTTACATTTGTAGGTCAGACTCTGTCCTCTCTTCTAGAAACCGCAATGTTCCCTCCTGCCAGCCTGCAAAATATTTTTCTCCAAGAATTTGAGAATGATTCTCCTCAGACGTCTTTTCATAAATGTTCTCAATAAACTGAAACAAATATGACTTGTCAGAAGTTACAGACAGCTTTGCCTAGGTTGTCTCCATTCAGACGAAATTGCCTCAAACTTTGCCAGAAAAGGTATGTGAAAGCAACAGGTATGTGAACCATTAAGCACACAATATTTTACATTCCCAAAGTGATTAGCAAAAAAAAGAACTGATACTTCCAGAGACACTCAGAAAACATACTATACACATTTATGTAGAAATTACCATAATAATATTATCACTAACACAAATATGCACATATGAAAACATCTCGAAGTAAACATAACATTTGCACATAGTAAATACCCATATGTCTCAATAAACACAATTTTAAACTTTAATATGGCAAGCGTGTGGTTCTTTTAATTGACGATGAAAAATTAACAAGAAGCCTAGATGGGGTGAGTCCTGCTGTTTTCAAAGTATGTGGAAAGCTGCTAGTGGGTAGGAAAGCATGACACACCCTGCACACTTAGATGTCAGCAGGGCAGGGTCTATAGTTACTGCTAAGAAACTGAACACCAAACTAAAGTGTCATCAGAACATCACTGAATAAGATGTTGTGGTTTGTACTCTTGACAGTGTGATTATAATCCTGGTTTTGGCTACCAGAAGGAATGTATGCTCTTCTTGTTTGGGTTAATGGCAAATGTCCTCCATGACACGTTCCCTCTTTTAAACTTGCTTTGCAGTAGTCACTAATGCACAGTTATGTTCTCTTTCTCTGCAGCGCTGGTACTTATGGATAGCCTTGGTTGCAATAGTAGCAAAAGAGTAAAGGAAGAACAAAAAATTGGGAACATATTCTGAAGAGCAGAGGCTATAATTTGCTGTCATTTCCAAATAATGTTCTTTTTTCATGTCACTTGGTTGTTTTGCTGAAGTATAGCCTTATAAAACTTTTAAATATTAAACACAGTTCAACAGGACTGAATTCTGCCGGTGGCTACAAATTTTAGAAATTCTTTGACTTTAACGAAGTGTTGGGAACAAGAAGGACATCGCTAGCCTCACAATGACTTCATTAAGATTACCTTGCCTGGTCTTCTTTGGATGTATGCACTCTGTCACCCCAACATGGACATTTGTAAACAGAAAGATGTTCCTCTTCCAAGTCCTTGCTTCTGGCAATTCATCAGTCTGCCTTCCTGTTCTTCCTTTACACTATTTTCAAGCATGCTGGTTGTCTCAGAGGTTTTAGACAGCTATAGTTTCACCACTGAAGTCTCAGCAAAGACTTAGGGCTTTTGCAGTTTGATTTTGAGACAGCAGACTATGTTTCCATTACCAACTACTAAGCAAAATGAAAATATCACTTAAATTCTCAACTGAAACAGTGTATTATGGACATACTGATGGAGCATAAATATCAGAAAACTAAGATGACATAGATCTGCTTTTCTGATTGTAATAGTACTATATGAAACAGAGACAAGATGGCATATGTTTCTAGCCGTTCCCTCTCTCTTTAACACATAACATTGATGGCATTACATAATTTGTTAACATTAGGGTGAATTTTGTCAGGAGTCCTGAATACCCCGAAACAGCTTTTACAGATTCTAAAATGGGTCTGGTGCCTGAGTTTTTCTTCAAAACCCTCCGTGCAGAATGGAGACTGGGCAGCAAACTTTCTAACTGCGCCCATGCACTCATAAACATCTGTAGTGAACCATAATTCTGCTGAATGCAGGAGCCACATTGCCATGACATTTTGGTTATGAACGTTAGAGGAGCGTGTGGCTCTGAATCCCAATGTTATAGATTTGAGGGATCTCAAGCAGAAGCCAGCTCTCTGACTCACACGAGGGTTTGACACATCCTGAAAAACTCTCGCAAAGCAAAAGATGTGTGAGGTAAAAGTCTTGCGACTTGGCAGCAAAAGGAGGGTCAAGGTGATGACGAAGGGCAGCACCGCTCGGGAAGGGAGTGGATAACCAGCCACGATAACACGAGCAGGCAGGCAGCTCCACCACTGCAACAAACAACAAATTATTAACACGAAGCAATTTAGCAGCTCAACTTAGAATAAGCAGCACATTGGGCACTGAGTACACAGTGGCAGACTGTCGATGACTCTCTGCTACCAGCCAGCCAGCAAATTTTATTTTTTGCCCTAAAAAGAGTTCTTTCAAAACTCTGCTATAATAGTCCATTCTGTGCCCAGGAATAATTTTAGAAGGGCTGAATCCCAGACTTCCTCTTTGCAGGTGCGAGGCAGTGCATTCACACCTCCAGCTACAGCCGCTGTTTCCAGGGGCTGAGCGATCCCGGTCGGTGCCCTGGCTTCAGCAGAGCCACAGTACTGAATTTCTCCATTTTCCTTGCTGATTTCCACCACCGTAAGCAGGTCAGCTCCATCCAAATCCAGTCCCCCAGAGGTGTGCAATTGCAGCAGTGTACAACCAATGAAAAGAGTAATCTAGATCCCAGGTTTTTGAAAATTTGGCCCCCTCAAGAACAGCCAATTGTACCAACACAGCACTGTTTTTATAAAGGGCACATTTCTTCATCGTACCTCACACTGCAAAGCTTCTGTTCAACTGACTACACGACAGTCTGTTAACACTGAAGGAAATCCCTTAAAAGCTGTGTTTGTTTGACCAACACTGACTAAAATTAGAAAAATATTAAATGAAAGCAGCTGGTCAGCTACCAGCCATAATATTATCCCAACTTCCTTCACAGGAAATATTATAATAACATTTTATTTGTTTTTCCCCTGCTTGCTGCCACCGGGGTGTAATATTTCTTTCATGTTGCTGACAGACCAAGAGCACTTCTGTTGGATCCAGGCTGTACTGCATGCTGACACCAACGCGCCCAGCACAGCCTTTGAGTTGGGATCCAGCCAGTGTCTAGGGGTGTATGGGGTCAGGAGGGACAGAAAGAGAAGTGAAGATTATTGACTGCTTTACTGAAGATCACCTACAGCTTTGTTCTTTGTTTTGCTTCAGTATTTTGATCGTAGTTCTGTAAATATGAACTGAAGATAAGCTGCTTCTCAGCAGATCTTTGCCTATGTCCTCTCCAGGGTCACGAGTCCAGAACCATGGGAAATGGACTACAAAATGTCTAGGTGTTTTGTGAAAGCTGCCTCTGACACTTAGGTCAGCCTTTTTGCTTCACACCAAAATCCAAGTAAAACCAACTGGGGACCTAAAACAGGGCTTGAACTTGCCAACACAAGCCATTCATGCTACCAAATCTCCCTGATGCCCCTGCACTTTATCCACCACCTCATCTCAGAGAGGTTCATGGCCCTGCTTCAGCTTACTGAAGCCAATTTTCCCTGTTTGGTCTTTCATCGGGATCCTCACAGAGGAGGACAACAAGCTCCAAACTCTTGGACTGTCCCCAGCCGGTTTTGCATATTCCTTGCCCCTCAAGGAAGCATCTTTGTTTCTCTGCTGTCACGACGGTTTTAACACCCCATTTACATAATACCTTTTGAAATGGGCCCTGAGGCCTGGTCTACACTAGAAAGTGTTCAGTGGAGCTCTATCAGCAACCCATCCTACTGTGGCTGACGCTGTACCAGCAAAAGGACACCTCTTCTAGCACAGCTTTTGCCATCTCCTTTCAAAAACAAGCTGCATCAGCAAAAACATTTCCTTTCCAGAATAAGTATCTTTATAATCTATACTTCTGCCAGTAACAAACACGTCTTTCCAAAAAAAATGTATCGTGCATTTAATTGCTCTTTGTATCCTCACAAAAGTTTCTGCTGTAGGCATAGTTTTATGCAACTACCGTTATGCTTTAAGAAAATCACTTTAAGTATACCAGGTATAATCAGTTCACAGGTTAGTGATAGCTCTTTTTCCTCAACACATGCATTAAAAAACAATATGGCTTTCATCCATCTTCAGTAACCAAGGGTTTGTGCATATGGAAGCCATATGGAGTATAAGAGCTTGCCTATATCAGAAATTATAACAATAGATAGTAGTATGGGAATTTAAACCACAGTAGTTGGACAGTATAGCCCCTCTTTTTCTCCATAGGGATATGTGTATATGTGTGTGCATGTGAGTAAAATGAGTGGTTTTATGCATTTTAGGTTCTATTTCTTTGAAAGCAGTTTACCTAAACTGCAAAAAAAAAGTGTTTACTTCTGATTAAGACTGTCCACATGGAGAGTCGTGGTGAAATAAATACAGCATTTTAACTGTATGAGTATCATTTGTCATATCCACAGACAAAAGTGTTTCTATATCAAAGTCCTATATCATATTTTTGAATATAGCTTCTTGTCACTACCAGCATTTGCATTTTAGCAATTTGCATTTCTTCTTGCAAATTAACAA
>VZRU01000430.1:196266-278727 GCA_013398155.1 Pedionomus torquatus
AAGTGTTCAATTGAGATTTGCAAATGA
Source organism: Pedionomus torquatus (assembly GCA_013398155.1). Classification (NCBI taxonomy): domain Eukaryota; kingdom Metazoa; phylum Chordata; class Aves; order Charadriiformes; family Pedionomidae; genus Pedionomus; species Pedionomus torquatus. Next base: position 196,294 of record VZRU01000430.1, read on the forward strand.
GCAAAGGCAGCCAGGTGAAGGCAGGCAGGAGAGAAGGGGGAGGGTTGAAGGTGAAGGTGAAAGCAAGAAAAACAACAACAATATGTCAGGCTTGCTTGGAAGGGTTTGGTTTTAATTTCAACCAAACTTGGTGTGTTCAAGTTCACATCAAGAGTTTAGGTAAGGTGATTTCATTCAAGTGGCATCAATAACTCACTTTTAAAAGCACATACTTATTTATTTTAGAGTATAACATAATTAGGTCTCATATTACTCACATAGGCTGTGCAGTTCCTACTGTAAACCTAGATATTATTCAGAAAATCAAAGTAATCTCTTGTGGGTATTAAAATAACAATACATTTGAGAAATGATTGCTACCATTTTTGAAACTGCATTAATGTTCATTATTTATGTAATATACAAGTTTAAAAAGGGCTGTTTTTTTTTAAACTTCATTGCTAGTATTAAAAATAATCTTTCTAGTTCTTGGAATCAAACGAATGTGAGTTTCCTTTTTTGCATAGGGGGATGAAGACAAATGTATCACTGCACATTAAAAATACATTGTACATTTTATACATTTATGTATATGGTGCTCTTCATGTTAAAAAAAAAAAAATAACACAAAAAAAAAATCTCAGAGCACTTCAGAGAATGCACCCAGAGACAGAGCTATTGTTCAGGAAAAGCCAGATTAAACAAACATGCCTGTAGTCTTGACTTGCAGGCATTTATGGAATTAACATTCTGAGTCTCAGCTGGCACCATGCTCCAAAGCTGGGGGCAGAACATGCAAAGCCTTTGGCACCTTCGAGTTTCCACTGATACTCCTGTTATAGACAAAAGCCCAGCATTTTACAGAACTCCGAGTCATTCCCAAGCCTGTGTATCAATGGAACCAAAAGTTTTAATTAGCATCCAGGGCCTTAAATTGTGTGGTACTTTCAAGACTGTTGGAACTGCCCTGACATCACCAGACAGGCAGTGGGTGACACGACCTTAATACAGAATTGGTCTGGCTGGGCTGGGTTATTAATATTCAAGGACAGCTTAGTGCTCCATACAGTGTAATTTGTAAAGATACCCAGGATCAGGGATTTATGAAAACCTAGACTAAATGTGACTAAAGAGAGGAATATTTCTGCTTTTATCTGGGATTGCAATGCTCCCGGTCCTTTGGAAGAAAGCCTTAGGATTTGCTCCTTTTTTCATGCAAAGTAACAGGTACAGGGGCCCATTCTGGTCTTTAGCTCTGCCTGGGTTCACCACTATCTGTCATGATACATGCTTACACCAGCTTTCACTCTAGTTCCTGAGACAACCCTGTGTCTTGTGTCACAGCTGCTACAGTACCCAGATAATTCAGGGGAAAATCCAGCAAAGCTCAGAGAAAGACTGCAGTCCTTGACAAGACCAGCTGTTGCAAGAATAGGTAATGTCAAGGACTGAAGTCTTGACTTCAGTCAAGGAAAATGGTGCTACTCCCATCTGATTAGCTAGTAACACACAATAGCTGTGAAATACCAATGCTTTCCTCATTCTGGTACAGCCTGAGATCTTTCCCTGGCTTTATTAATATGGCTCCTAAATCCACCAAACAAAACCCGATACAGACAGGTAGAAAGTACTGGATCTGTAGAGAAAAGAAATCAAAGGCACCAATACAGTGGTGCTTAATTAGTCAGGAGCTAGTGGCAGAGACAAGGACCTGGTGTCGGAGAAGATGGCAAACTAACTCTCAGCCAATGGTGTAAGGCTGACACGAAAAGAAAAAAAATGACAGATCTCATTCTGACATGTGTTAACCAGAACATCCTGTGTAAGACATGGGAAGAAATTGTCTCACTCTCTTCATTGCTAGCAAGCTCAGCAGTACTTCTGTGTCAACTCACAGTGTCATACTTCACGAAAGATGTAGACAATTTGAAGAGACTGAGGAGAAGAGCAGCAGGGACTGTAAAATGTTTAGAAAATGGGATATAACAGGAATAGTTAAATAAGAAAGAAGCCTATGATTAACTATCACACTCTGGTGTGGTAATGAAGGAACCATTAAAGGCACAAGAACCAGTTGGCAATTGGCTTATATTTCAGCAGAGAATTCATGTGTGTGTATAAATATGTATGCATGAGAAAAATTATCCAGCTCCAGAAACAGGAACTATGTAGAACCTTCAGCAAGGAAGGGAGGTTTTAAAGAATAAATAAGGCATAATTATGAATGATCTAGAAATACTTCTTCCACCTTAGGCAAAAGGAGAAAATAGATCAGTTCTATGGTCCGATCGATTTTCAAGACTTCTGCAGCATTGTACCCTCCCAGCTTTCCTATCATGTTCTGCTGTGTTGTACTCCATCCCAGTCAATTAATGTGTCACTTTTTCCACCCTTGCTAATCTTAAGCACAGGCCCTTTCCAGCGTTCGTGTTATTCCCCATGTACCCTTCACTGAGAATCCTTTTTGGGCTATTACCTCACTGAGGTTCTCAGTATTGGAATAAGCATTACTTTGGCTAAGCAGACATCATAGTGTCTAAAAACTCCAATGTAATCTGTAGCTTTGTTGATTGTGTTGCAGCAAAATAGAGCCAGAGGAAATATCTTAATTTATATCTACAATGTGCCAGAGCTAGCCCAGGAACTCTATAAATAATCCTTAATAATAATGATACACAAGAAAGTATAAGATTTATGTCTATTAATCAGAACATCTGTGTTGCACTTAGGAAGCCTTAGGATTACGTATTTATTATCCTCTGTGGACTGCGTGGCCACTTCATGGTTGGCTAGGAAGGGCTGCTTCTGCACAAGACTGCTCTAAACAGCAAACTACTGCAGGTGTGAATTTCCTGTACAGAATGAGAAAATCTTGCAGCTCCGTGTCTTAGCTTTTCTCCAGCTATGTATTGTTACCAAACTCTACAAATCATATTTCAGTACTTCATGGAAGACACTTTGCAGGTCTTCTATCTTTCTCACATCCCTTCTCTGAACATTTTCTGTGTGCTCCAGCTCGTATTTGGAAGTCTTACAAAATGAACCTAGCAATTCAGCTAGGTTTTACCACTTCTAACCAGAGAACAAGAATTACTTCTGTATGACAGACTGCCGTCCTCTTTATAAGTCCCATCATGAAGCCTGCCTCTCCCACAACAACATGATTTACAGTCAGTTTTTAATCCACACTAACCCCAAAATTAATTCTGAAAAACTGGTCCTCACCAAGTTTCTTGTCCTGTCACCTGATACACTTGCTTTCTCATATACATTTCCCATAAGGTTCATAAAATATCAAGCTGAATTAGACCAAAGGTAGCCAAGATCCCTGCAAAGTCCTAATCAACATAACTTTGCATTTTGACAGGAATCTTCTTCCTGATGACCTGGAGGTGATCATCCAGCTGGCTTTTGTATTGCTGTATAGATTTTTCAACCAAACTGTGTTTCCACAGCATTCTAAGGAAATGTCCTTTAAGATGGGGTCAAAGTTTCTATTAACTATCATTATCCCTAAAACTAAGTAGCAAGTAAGCTCCCAGGGCTACCCTAGAAATCACACTTCTAAGCTACAAATACAGTCTTTGTAGAGTATCTGTAATTTCATGGAAGTCTGAAAACACAGGACTACAGAAGTCATCTTTGCTATTAACTTTGCCAGTCAACTCCTCAAAGATTTCATACAGATTCATGTAATGACCTCGAAAGAATCTTGCTGGGATAAGCAAGGATATTCTATGAAAATCTAGAGAAGATGCTCCTAAAGCCATATAGTATATTTTAAGCAGTCTGTACTGTATTTGCTACTCATGTTCTAGAGGGTTACCATACTCTACTTTGCAAATACTTTCTGGAACATGGTGGATTTAGCATCTACATGGTATCTGCAGACCAGCATCTGACCTTTTAGGTTCCACCAGCATTGGGGATGTGTCTTACTGACAGCAGCAAACAGCAATGGTGAATTTAACTTTAACTTTGCCTAAAGCCTAAGAAACAAATGCACTTTCCATTTGTCTTCATTGTAGATAACTCTAACAGATAATGACAGCTGGCAAATGGTAAATAGCAATAAAGCCAAAATAATGTTCTGAAATGGGAATCATATCATCACCCAAAACTGCCAAAATTATGTCTAAAGACACCCAGTTCTCAGAGTTTCAAAACATTTACCTTTGCATGCAACAGTGTAAGAAAGACCTTCTATTTCCTCTGTTCCTTTGTACACAAAAAAAAAAAAAAAAAAAAAAAAAAAAAAAAAAAAAAAAAAANAAAACAAAAACACCCAAAAAAACCCCCAAAAACCAAATGAAAAACAAGCAACCTGTTGCTCTGCCTTCCAAAAATAAAAGAGAGGTTTTCCTAAAAATGTTGTCAAACATGCAAAAAGAAGGTAAGGAATAACAGTCGGCCAAATGTGCCTGAATTCTTCCAGAAATACAAGTTGCTAGTGGGAAGGACGCGGGCTCACCAGAATTCATGCCAAGTTATGGGAGCCTACATATTCATAGCTCCCCACCAAACACAAATGACATTAATCAAGGTGAGAGAAAGACATATTACCTCTGTAACTCGGGGGGGTAAGAGAAATACTCTGTTCTACAGTTCAGTCTGCATAGGTTTCAGCAAAATCATGGCACAAGGGCATGGGAAAATTATGAGGCTTAAAAATATTAGGAATTTCCAGACTTTTATGTTTTATCTAAATTGTGCATTAGTTTTTACTCCTGCATGTTTCTTGATTTTGATCAGATACTTTAGTGTCAGGATTAGCAAGCATGCAGTGTCTTTTAGAGTTTTAAACAAGCCATTTTAATGAAAACATAACCTGAAATCAGGCAGTATTTGAGGAAAAAATGCTGCTGGTTGGAACTTTATTTTCCTACAGACATTAAAAACAGTCAACATACCTGCAAAAATTTAACTTTTGTGCATTTTTATTATATCCAGAATACCAAAGATAACTGGATTTATTCACAGAATGGCCATCATTGAATTCTGTTTTCGGGTACAATTTCCTTACCATATAAACCCATAAAAAATATGATGGGTGAAACATTAGGACTGCTTAAAGCAGAAGCTGACATACATGACAAAAAGAACAGATAGATTGCAAAATGTTTATGTCTTTTACATTTTTTACTGTATTAATAAGGAAACACTGTGATTACCAATCAAAAAAGACTCAGGAGTGCTGCTTGTAAAGTGCACTATTATAAAGATTTATATCTGTATCTGGGGAGTAATATAGAGCATTGATATTTTAAGGAGCTCAGTTCAAAATCTCTTTATTCAATGAAAGCCCATGAGAGTGAAATATATTTTTCTTGGGGCAGGAGTGTGAGCATCGTTATTTGTTTATGATAGGAGTTGTAGAAAAAAAATACTTTTCCCAAAATATATATATATCCAAAATATTTCAAATTAAATTATGGAGAAATTTCTTGGATTTAACTGAAATCTTTTACAACGTCGCATTAGGCAGTAGAAAAAAAATCACTTCCTGGTACATATATTTGGTTAACTCTGAACAAGAAGATACCTGTATTTAGCATATATTTTGTGAACCAAAAGGTATACCTCAAAATACTTGGAGAAGATGACTGCATTACGTGTATTTAAAAACACAGACCACTGAGAGAACAAGCCAGGCCTCCCACCGGGACTTGCCAGGAGACTACAGGGAATCCATCCTTCTTAAGACACCTTGTTTTGCTGGTTGCATTTGTACATACTTTTGGCTACTTTCTTTCAACCTTTTGCATGACCTGAACTTGCTCTTTTTGAATCAGGAGCTGGTTCCTAATGCTTAGTCACCATAGCACAGAGGCATATCTGTTAGAGTAATACTCAAAATCAGGAGCAGGTCACAACAGAGTAACTTACAGCAATTTATCCCAGTGCTTAGTTAACAGATGCCTTCTAACAGGTTGTGCATAATATAATATAATATGATATAAATTATCACTTTTTTTTTCAATATACTGAACTGTAAATTCATGTGCATGCTCCTCACAACACAATGTACTGCAGTAGTGAGGTGTTTATAAAATGTTTGTGTTAAACAGTATCGAACTTTTGTTAATATAAGAAAAGTAATAGCAGTTTTCTTTGCTTTTTGTGCCTGGCTTGACTGCAACGTACCCATTTCTTAAAGAATTGGCAGAGATCTCTCCCAATTCTTTAAGAATCTTTAAGAATCAAACAAATTATATTTAAAAAAACCCCCACATTTATAACTCCTTTTTCATTCTTCCAACAATGTTTTCCCTTTCTTTTGGACAGCAATATGTCTGCTCTGTCTCCACTTCAGAGATCTTCAGTGCTTGTCAAACCAATTCCCCCATTCTCTTTGCTTTAGGTCACATTTTGATGTGTAATCTGGGGAACACCAGACGAAACCCTTTCAAGACTATTTTGGCACAAATAGATACCTGTCACACTTTGGAAGTGTACTATTTAGCCAATATGTAAAGTTCGTCCAGAGAAAAATATAACATGTGGTAATAATTTCATTCCTTTCTTCCTTCCTTTTACTTGTTAAAATTGAATCTTTTGGTCAGATATTGGTCCTTAGAGTATGACGAATATCAAACCCATGTGCATATAAGTGCATTTTAAAAATGTACTGTGAAAAGTAGCAATGCACTGAGATCAGAATCTAAGCAAGTATAAAAATAAGAGGCATAGGAACTGACGGCATAAATCCAAAGTTTATCATGTAATTCCCAGATCCATGTAGCTGGTCCCTAGGAACATAAAAAACCCAGCAGTACAAAGGAAAACATTTTCAGATGTACTTCTTTTTTTTTTCTAAAGATCCTGCTGCAGAGGTTATATCTGGCAGTGGGGAGCTTTTTCTCTTATCTTCAGTTCCCACAAGAACTGAGCTTGAACATCAGAGCTCCCTAAGCCTAATAAATGAGAGTATTCGTGTCTGCTTTATCTTTTTTTTTTTTTCCCTAGTCATATGATGAGAAAATAAATATATGATCTTGTTTAAAAAAAAAAAAAACACTATTGTATTAAATGGAGGTGTGAGCCTGTCCCATCCCTGGGGCTCTCACCTAGACCTGGGTAGCGATGTGCAGTCCCAGGAATGCACAAATGGTGGCAATTGCTCTCCTCAGAGCAATTGTTCCTGGTCCTTACTCTGGAGCTGGAAGGCAAGTGACATCTCCTCAACACACTGTTAATGCTTCCACACAGAGACCGGGATGAGCTGCTTTACATTAACAAAGTCAATCTTGTGCTGATTAGTCCAACAGAACGGGGTGCATATCACAATCAATTTCCATAAATATTCGCTTACGCCTCTTTTGTCTTCATTTTCCGCAAACATTCAAGTACTTGACTCCTATTCACATGAACGCTCCCAGAAAGAGAATTTTAAGCTTACATGCTTGAGTACTTGCATATAGTAAATTTTAAAATGAGTGAGTATGCAAGTCATGAGATGGGAAATAGAGTGTCTTTGTCAGTGCTTGGCAGAGAAGCGTTTAAATAAACCAAGCAAGTACCTGCGTACATCCTTCTCATCTATAGTTATGTGTGTTTGGCCAGTTTTATTTGGAACAGTGGACTTGCAATTTGCTCTTCCACCATAGTTCTGTGGATGCAGCATGAAGCAAGAAATATACAGCACTGAGTCCCCATCTCCCCTAGAACAGGAATGAAACTGTTCAGTTAACTATGCCATATATTTTGAGATTGTGGGACAAAAATATCATATAAGAGTTATATAATAGTATTACTAAGTATTGCTTATCGTGTTTCACAGAGGAAAACATCATGGCACTAGGGAAAAAGAGTCTTCTATATTCTTCTGCAAATAAGCACGAACTAGAAAGAAAATGAAATAGTCAAAAAAGCAAAATTTTTCCAATGTTAGCAGTATTTTCTGGATGCCAGATTCCCTGAGTGCTCAACCTGAAAAACTGAAAATAAAAGGTTTAATCCATTCCATCAACCTCGTTTTTTCTGCTTCCTTCAGTGGGGCCAACATTTCATTTCTGGCTTATGTACATTTCATCTTTATTTCCTAAAGTTTAGAAAAGTGAGACAGATGAGATTTGGACACAGGATGTGGAATTCCAGATGGAAGAAGAGAGGTTTATCAAATGAAAGAGACAAAAGCCAAAAGAAAAACTGAGAAATAAAACATGCAAAAACTTCAATAGCTCCAACATGGACCCATGGGGCCAGATTTGTCCTCAGCATAACTCTTCTCCTTTGGACTGGATGGATTAAGCTTGCTATTTGGTTGTTGAACAATCTCTACCAGCAGGAGAACCACTAGAAATGGAGCATAAACAATGTACTGAGAAGTGCCTGTATTTGCTCTGAGCTGTAACTGGTTCCACAAACTCCACATAAAGGAAACCCACATCAGTGTGTGGCAGTTTATTTCACACTGAACCAGCCAACATATTTTCTCTCTGAACCGCATCTGTGTCCGTTGCAAGGAGGAAGGACACCTGGGGGTTCTGACCTTAAAATTAGATCTGCTGCACTTGTGAAAACCACCTTCATAGCAAGACCTTTCTTATTTACTGTCCAAATGTCACTGTACCTCTGAGCTTTGCAGACTGTTCAGACAGTGAGCAAAATTTGCCCCAATGTGAACTTGATAACTCAGGCTGCAACACTTGATTCCTCTGCCTCCCTCAGAAAAGTCTCCAAGGACTCAGACACTGCCACCATGCAGATCCGTAACTCCAGAGTATGAACTGATGGAAACTTTCCCTTTTGGGACAGGATACAGCAAAATCAATTAATTTACAACAGAGAGATGAGTAATTGAGCCAGTTGTATTTTAATAAGATATATCAGTCCAACATTTGCATTTTCAAAATGGTATGCATCTCCAGAATCTATTGAAGTAAATTTAAAGACGACTCCTGAGGTTGGGAGTAGTCATTCCCACTTTTTAGATCTTGCTGAATGCTGGTTTGAATCTTCAGTATAAAATTTAAACACAGGACACATAGGGCTTTTTTTTTTTCCCTTTTACATGCAGACTTGGTGTCATAGCCCAAATTTCCCAGGTTTACATACTCTGTTCTGGGATTATACTCACAAAATCATACCAGGGCTTCTGTTTGACTCTTTAGTGACCAGGTGGCAAAAGCTGAGAATTAAAGGAGAAAATTGGCAACAGTCACTAATCAGAAGTCAACATTTCACATCACAGTTTCTGAGGTGCCGCAGGATTGTCCTCTACTGAGAACAGGGACTGCTTCCTCAGGCACGGTGGCACAGGGGAGAGTGATGCTTTTTGAGGCCTTGCTCCGTGTTGTGGGATGTATGGATTCTGCAAAACACTGGCTTGTCCTCAGGAAGCAAACGTTTAGCTTCAAGTGGCCCCAGCAGCCCTGGTGAACCCAGCATTTCAGGCACTCTGATGCTGGCATACTTTGGCAGGGAGAGGAAGTTTCTATATCAATGTATATAGTTAATACTAACGTCACTCATTTTCCAAATGCTGTGGGAAGGCACATGTTTAAATTATAGTCAGTTTTGCAGGACTACAAAGAATATTTCAGCTTCTAAAGGGGGACTGCAAGGACTGTGAGGGAGAAGTGCCATGGGGGAAAGTATATCCCACTCCTTGGACTTTGATCATGCTGCATGTGAGACTTCCTGCCCTGCTCCTACCTTCAACTTCTATTTGTTTGCAGCTTTTTCCTTGTTCACCAACATTTTCAGCAGCTGCCTGTACTTCCAGTTACAGTTTGATGCTAAATAGAGTAAGTATCTGGGAATAGTAAACATTTGCCAGTAAGACAGGAAAAACGAAAAGATTTAGCAAAGAACCCTTAATGAGAACCATGGGACATGTTACAACTCTGCTGAGGATGAATGTGCTTTGCAAAGTCATTTGCATATTGTCACTCCTCCCAGTGTGGCTATTTCCTTAACCTCCTTTTAGATTGCAAACACAATAGGGCTGTGCAAAATTTCATCAAGGCTCATACCAAATCGAGGCTAAAATGATCAATGACTAAAACATGACTCAGGCAAAGGAGACTTAGGGCCTAATTTTCTTCTAACTTTTAGTAGATTTATGCCTGTGTACTGACTTCTGCGGTGGTGTTTGCTATACTACTGTAAGTGAAAACAGAAGCAGGCTTTGATGGTTTCAAACTTATCCCATGTAAGAAGTCAAAGTCAAGGAGCTTGTGCATGTTTAGTCAATAGCTGAATTTGATCCTTAGGTTTGCTAATAAGCTGTGTAAACCTATATAAATTGTATGCCTCTATAAACTTTATTCAATTGTGTTTTGTGGTACTAGTGGAATGAAGGGGACCAGAGCTGCAGTGATATAGATGCTTATATCTCAGTCAATATGTCCATTATACTCAATATGCCTAATAATCCTTAAACTTACCGCTCACTCCCTCCTGTTTGTGACCCATAAATGACACAAGTGCAAAGGAGGACATAGAAATACGGGCATCACATACTCTGCTAATGCAATTTACAGAATTTACTTGGCAACAGACATATTAGGGTTCTCATGAACGCAAGATGATTTGGTTTGAGGACACTGAAAACTTTTGAAGCAGTACTATGTCATGGATAAGTGGAAATAGATCACTGCACATTAAGCAGTCACAGGTTCAAAGGTTTTGAGAGGGTTTTCAAAGAAGCTGTCTTTAACTAAGGAAGCCCAATGTGTTTATTTTCCCTAAAGAGTCAATGAGGAGAGGCAGACTTAGAGACTGAGTCAGGGCAAGGAATTTTAAACCTTGTAGGTCTCTGAAGTGTTCACAGGAACACTTCAGCACACGGGAAGAGCCTGAGAAGGTTAGGCTCTCTAAAGTCAGTGTTAGTGAAAAGCCCGCTTTGCCTAACCTTAAGGGTTAACTAGGAAGAGTTTACATGTAGGCTGTTTTACATAAATCTATCAGCAGCACAATGTGTACTGGGCACATTCCTGGCTCCAGGAGAGTCCAAGGAAAACTGCTACAAGTTTCAGAAGTCACTTATTTTATGCTATATATTCCAATCTCTACCACTAAACATACCTCAAAATGTACAAATGCTGCTCCTACACCACATCCTCTGACATGTTGGCAGAGGAAATCTAGTTGTGCTCCTTTTTTATTAGAGACCCTGGAAGCACAATCCAACTTCCTGAGTTTTCTAATGATTGTTTGAGATTCTTAGTGTCGGCTCTGGCACTGTTGACATTCTTCCATACTTCTTAAAAACTCCTTTTATTACTGAATGGTATGTAACAAGTTGTCACGGCTAAGAATTACTTTCATGCCGATCAGAAGTAGGGTTATTTTTCTGCGCTTTTTTGAGTAGTCTTGGAAGCCAGTTGGTTATTAGGGAAATATGTCTGTTAATATGCCTATAATGTAATTACCGTAATGCACTGAAAAAAAGTGAAAAGCAATGCTTGTAGATTTCTGCACACGTCTACTTTCTCAGTCTTCTTTTTATTGGAAAGCCCTTTCATCAATAATCCTAATTGCAAGTATTTGTTTTAGGCTCATCCCACTCCCAGAAACTTAGTTTGGTTGAAAAGTGGCTGCTATATTTTGTGTTAAAGCTTCTTGCAGTCTGGCTTGCGGTATGTCTCCTTGAGTAGGTAAACATGACAGAACAAAAGTGCCTGGAAATGCAAACAGTCCCTGAATTATTATGCCTATTACTTTTTATTAGTAGAAAAACAAAAAGAAGCAAGGAACAGTTCTATTTATGCAGAGCAGTTAGAACATAAATAATAATAAAATGTTAAAACTATAAAACTACTTATACCATATTAATTTAATTCTAATAAAAAGTAGGTTTAGTCCTTGCCTCCATGACAGCAAACATGGTGCAGCTTTGCTTTCATCCAATATTTATACTCAAAAACATTTTGGTTTAGGAAATAAACTAGTGATAAAAAATTACAGTTTCAGAATATTGGGCTTTGACTAGTCCCCTGCTGCCCTTTATATTATGTTTCAGTAAAATACAGTACATCTTGCTGTTTTATTTCATTGTTTGTGGCCCATGCAAAATCCTGTTGTCCAGCTGCCCAACGTAAATGAACAACAAATCAGAACAACCAGAAAAGCACAGTGACTGATTAAACTAGGTCAGAATTCTTGCCTGCACTGTTAGAAATATGACTTTATTCAGATTTTTGGTACATGTTTACATCACCTTGAATGGCACTGAGGAAGCCTGCTGATGGAGCATTTCATTTTTAAGTGCTACAGACAAGCAAATAGTGCCAGCTCTCCTTAGCACATATTATCAAGTTGTTTGGTTCTGTTGATTTATTTTTTTTTAATTATTCCAAATTAGCAGGGTGATCTTGCATGGGATTAAGCAGCATGTAAGTGAGCGAGAAGAGGAATCGTGGTTCAGAGCAGACATTCAAGCTAGATGAGCTTGCCTGGCCGATACTGACTGTCACCTCCAAGCACCATGGCTGCGACACAGGGGCACCCCGAAACAAGGGAGTCCCTCCCAGCAGGTACCCCCTCTGCAGTGCCGTATTTTGCTGTCAGGCTCAGACCAAGTCTTCCTGGCCTGCATCAGCCCTCATGAGTTGAAAAAGGCCAGAGTGGACAAGCAAACTGGGGGGGTACTCAGAGATGACCATACAGAGAGCTGCTGTTTCTCATGTACTCTCTCTCAGAGATGCAGCAGTGCAGAGTCCAAAAGAGTGGATACTTTTAGACTAAGTTTCTACGGCTGTTTTACTGAAGAACTAGCTGCCTCTCCCGATGAAGTAGTGTAAGGAGTCAAGGAAGTGGGCTTCTAGTCTTCTCCCTTTACAGAATATTCTTGTAGAGAGCCATAATTTAGACGTACATCTTAACCATACTGTCAAATCTTTTAAAAATTGACTTCACAAGCTGAAGAACTAACGAAACTAGGTTTTATACATGTCTGTGTCTTCTTTCTCTCAAAACATCTCCCAGCACAAGAATAACCTAAGATTCTCTAATGTCCCCTGTGACGTTTTCTATCAGGGAAGAGACAGCACTTGCTCTTGTTCTGACTACATATCCATCTCCCAACAAACAGAATAAAGCCTGAGTTTTACTTTTTTTGCCTTTCAGCTCATTGCAATGATTCAGCTAAGGTCTTTCTCTGGTACCCAGACAATTTCCATGAAACTTTAGAAATGCAATAATATTTCAAATCTACCCTTCTATCAAATTTGTTTGAAACCGGCAGCAAGCTCATAGGTCATTAGGAGGCTACTGATACACAGACAGAGCAATTTCATTATTCCATTAGCTGGAACCCTGTAATCAAACCTTGTGCACAATCATGAGACTTGTTTACAGATCATAAGACTTCAGAAAATAATAAACTGTGGGTTCTTTCAGTTGCAACATGGATGCAAATAAAGACAAATATTACACTGAAAAAAATAATTAAAAGGAGCAGATAAAATGCCAAAATAATTCAGGTCTTATGGCACTACTTTTGGAAAATACACAAGCTAACTATCAAAAAAGACTTTAAAAATACAAGAAAACTGGTTGGAATAAAGTATAAAAGAAGTTTGGAAGCAAAAAAAATAAAATAAAATATCTATACCCTTCAAGTAGAAGAAAACAAGGAAAATAGAAAATAGCATAAGTTCTGTCAAGTTTCATAAAGTCATGGTTCTAAGGGAAGTTTCTAAAATTATATGTAACTCATTCCTCATATCAGACAATGAAAAATGACAACCCTGATGGATTTTTAAAAAGTTACCCAGGGGAAGCTTCAGAGAACTACAGCTTCATCAGTCTGGTGTCATTAGGGTCAATATCAGTACAATCAATAATAAGGCACATGGGCAGCAGAGGTGTAAATAAGTATGATACATTTGGATAGCTTATGAAAAGGGAAATCATAGCTCAGAAATCCATTAAAATGTTGTGAAAGTGTTACAACAGTAAGAGTGTAAGTGTAATACTTACAATAGTAAGTATTTTTTGATTGAAAGAAAAGGATTTGGCAAGATCCTTCACTGAGAGCTTTTGAAGATCTTAAATCAATATGGAATACGACTTAAAGTCCTCTGATGGCTTAATAATTGGTTAAAGAGAGGAAACAAAGAGTTAAAATGAAGTGGACTTTTCCTGTAAGCTCTGCAGGGAAGAGTGTGCAGACCTGTGTTTTTCAACATATCATAAATAATGTGGAATAGGAAGTTTGCTGGTGGCACAAAGTTTCTCAGGATCCTCAGAACTAAAACTGACCAAAGAATTACAGAAAAACTTACTATACTGAGGGATTGCAGAGTGGAGCAGCTCTGAAATTAAGCACTGATCCACAGAAAGTTGTGAATAAGCAAAAAAAAAACCATATATATCTTAACTACACAGACAGAAGCATAGGCTCTTCACTGGTATTAATACTAGGAAAGATTTCTTCAAGTCATTTTGAATAACACTTTAAAAATGTCTGTTTAACAATCAGCAACACTCAAAAAGACCAGTAAAATATTAGAAACTATTAGGGAAGAAACAGAGAAGAAAATGTGAACATTATTCTGCCATTGCCTGGTTCTCAGAATTTCAAATACTGCACGTATTGCATATATTAATCAGCCACCTCCAAAAAGGTTACAATAGATTCAGAAAAAGCACCATAAATAGTGGCACAGCCAATCAAAGGTGTGGAGTGAGTGCCATGTGGGGAGTGATTAGATAGAGTAGGAGTTTTCAGCTTGGAAAAAAGAAATGACTGAGTGGAAGAGCAATAGATGATCACGAGCAGTGTAGGAAAGGTGACTAGGGAAAGGTCGTTCACTGCATTTTGTACGATCCCAACGAGCAGACACTAGATCCTTACCAAAAAATACAAAGTTGTTTGGAGGAAAAAATTAGATATATCGAGGATCATTTTAACAGCAACCTTGTCAAGCCAGTCTAAATAGATGGTAGATCTTCAGAAAGCATGAACTTACATTTTGCATGGCTTTAAAGAGCAGATCATCAGTCATCTCATTTAAAAGTCTGGCTCTGATCCTGAGCAGAAATATCCTCATTTACAAGAATCCATCCGATGCCCTTTTTCCCACATTGAGCTTTTCCCTCCATTCATTCCAGTCTACTACCTTGTGAACTCCATGAAGTTTTTGGTCTCCATCCATGTGCCTCGGTACAACTCTATTGCGCCAGCTTTCCCGTGGCAGGAGTTCGTGCACTTGCTCACATTACTGAAAATAAGGAAAGTGCTCACTCAGAAACACATACATATAACACACCTGGTACCTGTTGCCTACTCTTAAAGCAGCTACAGAGAAGACTGAGCTGCTTGTCTTTCTTGAATTCTTTGCTCAGCACCTGTGTCCTGGTTAGGCAGCATATAATATGAACATTTATCAACCATTTAATCTGTCTCAAACCTCTTTAAAAGCACAGACCTTTCTTTCCCTACTAGATGTGACAATAAAAATGAATAATCAACATAATGCAACATAAAGTCAATTCTTTAAGGGTAGAAGAATGTAAGAAAAGATGCACCAGATTGTACCAGTGGCTCTATGCTCTTCTGCAGATCTGTGGGTAATGTGCAGGTAACTGCATCAGCAGCATTGCTGACAGACAGCACTAAGCCCATTAGTGATCAATTCATCCCTACTATATATTCCTCAGGGATGGAAAACTAAAAAAGCATGTAAGATCTGCAACCCTGAGGCTTCGTTTTGTGACACCACTGCTAGTTCTGCCTCTTTTCTTGTGTTGTAGTTACACATAGCATCATTTTCATGACATGGTGGAAATTCCCAAGTTCCAAGTAATCCTGTTTTGCTTTATGTGTCCCTTTTTATTTCTGCAAGTCCTTGGGGATTCTGACATTACTTTCTAACAATGTAGGTATCCTGGTTTTCAGTTTCCAGCTGAACAAAGTGGTAGCAGTTGATAACCCATGCTTGATTCGTTAGTGCTGCTCTGTAATTTAAAAGTGCTAAATAGGCATGAGATTGACTACAGTCTGAATTGAGACTCTTTAGTATTTTAGTTGCAGTTTTCTATCAATCTGCTGGATAATGGGATCAGTAGTTATGCATCTACAACCTTGTTGCAAAGCTTGAGCAGTGTAAATTCCTGTCAACTACGCTATATCCAGTATCAGGCATCTATGAACTACGTTTGAAGTGTGTAGATGTCATATGCAGCCACCTTCCTCTCTCTAATATAATATCCCAGAGAAATAATAAGAATAAAAAAAAAAAATTGAGGACAAGTACAGGGATATTTTCCAGCCAATATAAACAAATTAATGCAAATTTTCCCTGTGCCACCAGCATTTTTTTTCCTTTTGACTTGAATCATGTATTTGGCATCGGAAGAAGCTTTTCTAGGTTTCTCAGTTTACTATAAGGCCGTTATACAAGATCATATAAAGGTGCATCTTTCCCAATATCCTGTCTCCAACAGTGACTAGCTGTGGATGTTAAGAGAGGATGGGAGATGGCACGAAGCAACTGATTACTTGCTATACCTTCCTGGCTTTCATCAGAAGCTGTTCTAAGGGCTCCTTGAACAAGCAGTTGCAACTGATGCGTGTTTAGTAGCACAATTCCTATTATAACCCGTTCACACTTTTGGCTTCTATGGTATACCACAGCAAGGATGTGAGCCCAGTGTAAAATGCTCTAGTCATCCTCTGAGATATTTCCAGTCTCTAAATGACATTCGTGTATTCCTTCTAATACAAATTTCTGAAACACCTTAGGAATCATCTTCTTTATTGTTTAAAAAACCCTCATATCTATTGCTGAGAATTATTCCTTAAAGTGGGTATTGGGGATATTTCTAGCAGCTTCCTCCTCCCTGTCCTCATCCCAATTGCTTTCTGAGATAGCATTTTACATTCTGCACCACGTCCAGCTCCTCACAGCACCAATCACCTCCCATAAGCTTCTCCTAATCGGGGGCTTCCTGTGTTTGACAAGTCAGAATAGTTTTGTCAAGGGTTAAATTTATGATTTCCCATAACATCTCTCAAAGTTCTTGTCCCAGATTGCAGACACAATCTGGTTTCTTATCAGAAACTGAGTGCCTTGAGAATTGAAATGGAGTCTTCAGATTTAGTCAAGTCCAAAACTCTTCACTGTTTCCACCTCCTTCTTCATATTCTCTGTTAAAGAAATGCTTTTTTGCTATATTTTTAATTGCAGTGCAGAAAGCCTCATATTTCTGCAGTACTATTTCATTCCTCTGCCTGAGCTAGTAATGTACTGACTACATCAACTACTGCAGAATGAGCTACTGTTGGAATAAGGCTGTCTCCCAACTGCCTTCTTTTCTGCTGGTCCCAATTGCTCACAGCTACAGACTGAAGAACTGCTTAAACCTTCCCTAGTTATCCTCCACTTTTGAAAAGATTTAAACTTTAATGGGGTTTTAATTGTTCCATTCTTCCACTCTGGCTCTTTCCTCAAATTGCTTAGCTCTAGGTATGGGGGTATTTCAAGACTGACAAAACCCTGCTGCCTTCTGAGTTTTAAGTGATCAGCTTTTATAACAAAAAGATCTGTTCCACCTGGCTTGTGACAGACTCTCCTCCAAGTACAGTGCCATCCCCTTTGGAAACAGTTTCCTTGACTGGAGCATCTCCCACAAGCTCCTAAATACCGAAGATGGTATGGATCCATTTTCTTTGCATGGGGAGCGTGACTAGGAAAAGGGCTTGTATTCTTCCTTCCTCTGTCTCCCTAGGCTAACATTGAGTTCAAAATAGAAAATATACATGGGTGCCGATCTTGAGCTGCCAGAATATAGGGCATGTCTCTAGATTTACTGACAACCTTACCACAGCCAACACACACATTCCCACAAACACAGGCACAGATGACTGTCTACATTTTTGCCATATCCAGGTTACTGTTGGGGGCTGGATAAGGAAGTGATTTTAAAGCGCCCATGCACTGGTTTCTATAAATGTCTGCACTCATAATAAGAAACACAAACCACTTCTTGTAGATCAAATAAAACAATGGACACTTTTGAATAACTGGGAATGCCTACAAGACATAAAACATCCATTAGAAATCTGAATATGATTTTGTAAGCTTTATTGACTGCTGTTTTAAAATAAGTTCATACAAAATAGGATCCAGATCTCCAAACTGAAACTAAAAATGAAGTTTTTAACAATGGTTCCACCTGAGATAATCCACAGAGAACAACATGCCTATACTTTTCCCATTTTTCACTGGCGTATTTTCGTGCATAGTAAGCACTGACCTGACCTCTTGTTTGTTTGAAAACCAAACCTAAATGCTCAGGTCGCTTAGTATGAATATGTCACCACGGGGTACAACAACTGGCTGGTAAAAGTGAGTATCTTTTGTTAACATTACGTGAATTCAAATTCCTACGTACAAATTGCTCTGCATCTGAAGAAGGAAATACTGGAAATTACAGCAAATACAAATCAGACCTGAGATTAGAGGAGGATGTTCATTGCCAGGAATCAAAAGCCTGACTCCTAGGAAAGAACTTTGAGTCCCATCCCCCAGATTGTTCTTTTGCCTGATGATGGAGGCAAGCAGCATGAGATTCACAGGCAACAGCCTTGGCAGCCTGGAAAATAAACCTTCACTGTAATTCATCACTTATTTTAAAAGTTATCCTAATGGATGCTAATTCTGTGGCCTTTCCTTCTGTGTGAGGGTGACTGTGTTCTTGGATCAAAGATAAAGCCTTTGCAAAATACAATGGTAAGGCTCTTACATCGTTGTAATTCACTCTGGTGCCATGAGTAGATTTAAGGCAAATGGAGCTCTATAAACAAAATAAAAAGATGGCATTTCAGCAGAAATATGTAAAAAAGATACTGGGCAGAAATACTTCAGAGAAGCAGCCTGCTTAGTTGTAAAATGAGTTTAAATTAGGCTTTAAAAAGGATTGCTAAATCTTGACACATATATGAGCAGCTTATTATCATGCAATTGTGCAGTAGTTGCTTGATCTTGTTACTGATGTGCCACATATGAATAAGTGATTAATTACCACAAAGGCTAAAACAGAGCAGAGTGAGAGTACTGTAGCTCACCCTGAAAGAGGGGCTTAAACACGTTTATTGCCCTTTAAGTGCATTTCATTAAGGCCAATTAAGGACTTTCATGTCTTATTAGAAAAATGAAGTAGATTTATGAGGTTTTCGTAGGCTGTAAATGCTGGGGCTAGCAGATACAAAACTGTGCAGAAATATAATAGTTAGAAGCTAAGAAAATAATGTAAAGATACACACAGGAATAATTTCACTAAGGAACCAGATAACATGAAGGTGATCTCTGTATAGAAGGCTGGGGGAGGCGGGGGGATAGAACAAAACCAGTGTTAGGATTCATAACATTTCCTCTCAGCTTTGCTCCCTATAATTTTATGGACAATTTTGCTATCCATCTCTCTTTGGGGCCTCATTTTCCTCTGCACCATATAAAACTCAGGGTGATATGAAGTGCTGCCATTCAGGTTGGGCAGAATTTGCTCCCAGTGGGCACCCCTTATTGCATACCTGTGAATAAACACACAAAGAAGGAGGGAGCAGATTTGTTGACCACCACATAGCACAACTCCCAGCAGGTCTACATACCTTAATAACGTTTAATGTTGATGATGGAGATTCAGTTAAGACTCCTTTATGGGTGTAACTTTAGGCACTGACTCAGAAAAACATAAACATATGCTCTAGTTAAAGTAGATTAGAGGGTGTGCTTAAGTTTTTTTGCTGAATAGGGGTGAGTATAAGCACACACTTAACTTTAAGTGTGTGCTTCAGCATTTTGTTGTATAAAGCACTACGAAAATGAAAACCCTGTCTGTACTTCTTAGAAACACATGATTCTGGATTTGCTACACCAAGCCAGGATTTTCTAGCTGCTCGAGTTTGCTCCCATATTCCTTTTAATAAGAAATAATTTTTAAAAATACAGAAAAATAATGACTATAAATGAAACATTTCTATCTGAATAATCCAGCTCTAACACTCACAGGGCTCAAGAAATGAAATGTGAATGGTGACCTTCGTAAATCATGCTGTTCTTAAGGTAGTGAGAAGAAAAAGAAATGAATGGAGTAAAAACCTCAGCAGCATGCTCTGAGGACAAAGGCAAACTTTACTTTGAGTCTGCAGAGTTCTGGAGGTTTGCGTCACAGCCTTCATCTTATTTGAGTGCAATTTAGTCTATAGAATTTCCTTGCTTTCTTTATTTTGAAAGAAAACTTTCATAGGAGGTTATAGAGTATGTATCATTATCCTTGGGGACTGTGTCTGTTTCAGCATCATCCAAGTTTCTAGGTCCCACACATACAGTATCTGGGCAGCTTTTTTACATATTATATGTATTTATGAATTTTAAAAAATATGCATTATTTACTCAGTGGACTGGAATAGCACTGTCAAGTAGGGGAATATGTATTTATAAATGTTTTTAAAATGCACATTATTTACCCCACAGACCAAACAGTTCCAGTCTACGATGCATAGTCTTAGCCACCTAATTAAAAATCTTGTGAAACTTCTTTGAAAAGCTCTTGCAGTACATAAGCAGCAGCAACTTTTGGAGCTTTATTATCTCAGCTCTTTTTTTTTTCTCCAAAATATACAAGCATTTAGACATATTATGGTCTAATCACTTGCCAAATTTCATCTTAAATAGAAGCCGTATAGGAGTTCTACAAGCACAAAAAAAAAGCATCAAAACCAGAAGATCAGCTATATTTTGGGGGAGGGAGTATGGGGGTTTTTTGCTGCACTGATATCATTTTAAAACAAACAAACTGATATTTTTTAATTTGGTGAAAAAGAATTAATTCCCACACTGAGATTTGTTTGTGCCAAACCTTAGCTGCTCCTTTTAATGAGGTTTTAAATAATTTTTTTTCTGCCAACTTATTCTTAAAGGGGTTTGTACCAAAAAAACTTCACTACATACTATCAACACAGTCCAACCACTACTGATTAAATCCTTCAGGGATAAGAGACCAGAATTATGTGTTTTATAAAATTACATGATTAGAGAAAACAGGTAAATGTAACACCAACATACATCTGTCATTTGTTGACCAAATATAATTTTGAATAATTATAATGTTTGTCTTGGATTTTCAAAATAAATGCTGACTTGATGACTGATATCTTTTCAGTCTTTGACAAGGTACTTATTGATGTAAAAAGTGATGAGCATCTGCTTCTGGTGATTTATATCAGCTATAAAATAAGTACGGTGCATTTAGTTGGTAAAATGAAAGTCGTCTCTTATTTCTGTCCCCAACCACAGTGCAATGCACTTCAGAGAGCATCTTGAAACCATGCTGCAGCATCACCCTGATTTTCAGAGCAGGAGGGCACATCTAGCCATCAGGTTACAACCTTCTTTAGCATGAACATCAGCCCCCCATGGCCAGCAGAGCCAGTGCAACTGCTTCTGTTCTATGAGTCTGGTGATTTGCACAGGATACAGGCATGAAACACCTTAAGAATAGATTTAAAGGCCATCACTAGGTTAGAATCTGTGAATAAAAATCTTTAGCAGTCCGGGCTACACAAGAGGCTTATGATTACTTGGTTGATAGGGTTTTATACAGCGTGAGTTTCAAAGTGGGAGATGCTTCTGCTCACTTACCTGTGCATACTGCTGCCAGAATTTGTTCTTGCTGTTAGATGTAGAAGTAGAATCCAAACTAGATCTACAAAATTAACTTTTTTTCTCAAATTTTATGAGTTACTTCATATTCCAAGTGAAAGAAAATTACACCTTAGAAATTACCAACAGGTTCTTGTGATGAAGCTTATTAAAACAAATTGATAATTTTGGGATTCTGAAAATTTTCTATTTTCTCATGATAGCAAAAATGTATTCTATAAACAAAGAGAACTGGTTTTAATAATATTAAAATTGGTACTAACTAGAAAATAAATTAATAGGGTTCTTGTTCACTGGGAATTGCTCCTGAGATATACCATTTTGTTTCTGAGGTTTACAGAAGATCTTAATTCTTAAAAGACTGGGAAAGGCATTGTTCAATCATATTCTGAGTATGCAGTTTCTGTTAATTATCTTGTGATATCTTACTGAAAGCTGGCATTGTTGCTTGGCACAACATCACAGTAAAGTTCTCTGGTCCAAATGGAATTTGATGAATTGTCGAAAAGCCACTTTTCCTTTGCCTCTGGTCAGAAAGAATAACATGGACACTGGCCTTTCTCAGAGTGTTCCAGCTCCAAACAGAAATATTTTTGAACGCAACTTGTAGTGGAAAAACTGAAGATGGACTGCACATGTGTAGGTCTGGATGTGATGGAACTGACTGGGTAGCCGACACAATGCTCGTGGCAGGCTTTGATAGATGGTGTGACAATCTCTCCTGATGCGGAGAGCGCGTGATACCGGCTGCACCCCTGAGGCATCAGTCACACAGCTGCAGTGTGCTGCATCCTTCCTGCACTTCTGCACTTCTAGCTGTATGAAATGTGACAGGGTACAAGACACTTGAAGTATGAGCTAGTATGAAAGGGAAAATAAGAAATTCAGGCAGTGCTGTGTCATCTCCATTCCCACCATGTTGGTGTTTAGTAACATGAGAAGATAAGAAATGTCCTGCTGGGCCAAATCAGTGGTTCCTCTAGCCCAATGTTCTCTTCTCAGATGTTTCAATAAGAGATACAATTTACAAAAACTATATAAGCTCTCATGTTGTCCATTACACTCAGGCTGCCTTAGCACCCATCCTTCTTGTACCTGTTGCTTACCAGCAAATAGACTGTGGAACAATCTATTTCTATGTTTTCTCACTGCGAATGCTTTCCTTTAGCAAAATTCTGGCACAACATCTACAAAAACAACTTCATAATGCTAGAAGGGTTCAAAACAGGCTACACATCAAGATTGTTTAGCCAGCCTTTCCTGCCTTTCTCATTGTAGGCACACATATATCCAGGGACCTG
Organism: Pedionomus torquatus; assembly: GCA_013398155.1. Taxonomy (NCBI): domain Eukaryota; kingdom Metazoa; phylum Chordata; class Aves; order Charadriiformes; family Pedionomidae; genus Pedionomus; species Pedionomus torquatus. The sequence continues at coordinate 219,191 of VZRU01000430.1, forward strand.
GAGTTACACCAATCCATAGATAAGGTAGAGGGGACTCTAGAGGAAAGAAATGGCCTTCAAAAGCAGGGTTTCAGATGAGTGTTCTGTCAGCATGGTGACACCCTGATCACAATGTAGGAAACCTTTCCCTTACTCCCCGCAGCAGTAGGCAGATGTGGTGACAAAGAAATTTGTACTAGAAGCAGATAGATTCTGGTCAGCTGGTATTCTTTAAGTCCAGGAGAAGAAAAGTAGGAGAATATATATTAAAAATTAAGGTTTGTTGTCAACAGATATAACAACTTTACAATAATAAACTACAAGAAAAGACAGTTTGCCCCTTCAGGCACACACTAGCAGGGTTTCTATTGCTCTGGAAGTCTCCCTGCTTAAATCACCTGCTAAATTTTCTGGATGTCAAAACTAAATACACCACAGGAAAGACAAACACCTCATATTGCTCAGCTGTGATGCTTACAGTGGATTAAAAATCAGCCAGAGCCCAAACAGCATCTTGCGGGCATGCGGGCTAATACAAACCAGAGATGGCAGTCTTCAGGCCACCAGTGCGGCCTGGGGCCTCGTCCTCATAAAAGATATACAAGTGCGCTATCACATTCAACTTGATAATATTCCTGGCTGAGATGAGATGGTTGGGTTTATGTGGCTGAAATTTCTGATCTGAAGCAGAAAACATACCGTATGGATGAAGGGAAGCAGCCCTTTGCAGCCACCAGACTGCGCCGCGCAAGCACACGCGTCTTGGGTTGAGTGTTCGTGAGAGAAACACATTCCTCATAATCAAGGGTAATTCGAAAGGCAAACAGTGACCAGAAGAGCATGCTATCCAGCAGAAGACTAATCCTGAACCCAACTCCACAGACGGTTACACAGCCTGCTGCAATGCCAGGGCAGATGCCAGGGAAGAGACCAGCCACAAACCGAACAGACTTACAATCCAGAGCTTGGCATCTGGGTTCTTCAGCTGCCAGCCTTGCCTCATGAGTAGCCACAATGGTTGGCTCTTGTGCAGAAAACAACAGAGGAAGAGGCTAAAGAGGTCTATGTGCCACACTGCCAGCACTGGGAACGAGCAGTGCCAAGTGAGTATTGCAGTTTCATGCACGTGCCAATGTGCTTTGGAACCGCTTTTACATTTTCAAAAGTAACAACAGAATTCCTGCATAAAGCAAGACAAGCTCAAACATCAAGGACAGTTTCCCTTCCCTTTTTAGATTTTTATTTGTGTGTGTAAATGTCTTTTTTACTTCATTCTGTTCGCCTCACAGATACACTTTCAACTGAGGCACAGGAATGGTCTTCATGCCTTGCACTCCATACTGATAAAATACTTGAATTTACAAGAATACGTGCACAAATCAGTTAATTTCATAACCAAATTACAAAGCACCAGCTTGTAAGCCTCTGTTTTACAACGTGAGCAATTACTCCAAAAAGTAGCTGCGTGAACCCCCGTGTCACTGCATGCTGAGGAGCAGCATGGCACTGTAAGGGGTTCACCTTCTCTTTAAAAGCCCCATTCTGCCCTGTTTACACTGAATTGACACTTTAATCAGAAGGAAATGTTTTTATATAAAGCATTATTTGCATGTTTGTATTTATTTGGGAGTCTTTATGTTATTAATTTGCCAAACGAGTGTTTCTGAAAGTGTGTATTTGTACACATGTATATGTGCTTTCCCGCATTTGCAATCCATCAGCTCTTTAATTCAGACCTTGTTATTCCCTGAAAATGCCTGCATAAGTGCGTTACTTCGGGAAGCCTTTGTCTCACATCAGGATGGTGCACTCTATTGTTTGTATGTGAGCAAACAGCCAAAAGGAATTGGGATGAGCAAGAAGCCTGCAAAAGGGGTAGCTGAGCCAATTATCCAGTGAAGGCTGCTTTTCATTTCTGGAATGTCTTTCAAGATAGGAGCCCCATACAGCTATGCAGGCATTTCTAGATGCTGATTATGGACCAAAAGTGATTATTGTAAGACCTACAGGTATCAAAGAAAGGTCTTCCAAATACTGCTGTGTTGCTTTGGTGCTACTGGGGTGGGATCTAATGCTGAAAGAGAAAGACTGCATCCAGGCATTGTGATGAGGATTTCTTTGGTGTTACTAAAATGTTAGGTAGAATAAAATGCCAAGGAAAGCAAGGTGACAAATGGCTGAAACCCTTCTTTTTTCAAGTCAAGCTACCAAGATAGAAATCAGCTTTTCTTCTGGGAGCTTCTAGAAGATACGGCTTCCCCTATAAATCACACCTTCTAAGGGTATCTACACTACCTCCCTCCCTACACATTCATTAATCTGCTTAACCACATTTTCTCATGGCCACCTTCAAGTTCTTCTCTTCCTCTCCTCTTCTCTCCTCTTAGCTCACCTACTGCTCGTTTTCAAACATATATTGAAGCACTCTATCAAATCACAACAAGACATCTAACTTTCTGGGGATGTCCTAGCTATGTTTCATTAATTGCACCTGCAGTTTTACAAGTGCAAATAATTATAATGTAAGTATCAAGCAATTGTGTGTCACGTTTGTAGTGTTTTTAATGGCTCTAAATTGACCTCTTTTCCTACCGTGCCAATGATGTAGGCTCCACTAATATGTCTCAAAGAGTTAAGAATGTGAACCTCGGCTTTGAATGGAAATAGAATTGTTCAAACTTGGACATATCCTGAAAATCCTAGCTCTGACTGACTCTAGATAAGCCACAACATATTCTGAGCAAAAAGACAGTGTGAAGGATTTTACAAATTTGACCCATAATGTTTAAAAGAATAATATGCTGTATGTGCTGGCTTACTGACAATATGTATAACATTCTTTATCCGTACAAGATATGAGCTGGTTGGTATTTGTTTTCTATCCCTGAACACAGTCATTTTTCATTGCCTACCTTTTTATAGCTGTTCTTATTTTGTTATTTATTTTCCCTTCCAAGCATGCTATACAATGCAGGAAAAAGCAGGTGCCTTCCATCAGCTGTTAGTGGAAGAATTTGATTTACCAGTTTTTAGTATCATACTTAAGAGCAGCTACGTTGAACTAATGTAAAACCTAAGATGAGGTTATTAGATGTATTTCCGTATCAATTCTCACCTCTTCTTCCACTTGCTGTAAGGCTGAATTTAGTTCTGGGATAACTAAATTCCTGATCCTGCTGTCACTCATATCAAAGATAGTAGCAATGCTTGTGCAAGAGAGATCAAGTTCTGCTGATCTGCTCTTTAAATGAAAAAGTCAGTGGATTTCTATTTACTTGTATGGGCTTGACTTGTCCAGCTTTGGAAACCGATTGCACAAGATTCATCAGACTAATTGTCTCCTGTTTTGTTGGTTTATTTTGCTTTTCTCCCTCTGATACATCAGGTACAGGTCACTGTTGCAGGTAAAATGTGGAACTAGCTAAGTCAGAGTTTTGCTCTAATATTGTTTAATCAAATGTTCCTAAAAATCTGTGTCCAAGTCCTCAGCTGGTGCAAATTGCTATAACTCGGTTTATCGCAGTGGCGCCACGCCATTTTACAGCAGCTGATGTTCTGACCCCTGTTTTCTAAACCCAAATAGCCAGTTACAGTGCTGCTGCAGTTGTGGCCCACAATGTTTTCTCATTCATTACATGTGTCAGTGGGAAAAGTGGTGCAGGTCAGAAAGAAGCACTTTATATCATTATTGACGCACAGAACAGCTTTAAATATCCAAGTCTGCCTCAAGCCCGATACCAAAATCATGTTCCTCAATGCCTCTACTGCATTATTTCTGTACCCACCTCATTCTACCTCAGTAAATCTGCAGCTCTTCTTTGCAGGTAGCAGTTATCAAAACAATGAATGTTTCCCGAGAATGTCTGTCCCTTGCAGGTGACATTGCTTTATTTTGCTGCTGCTAGAGCGGCACTTGCCAGGAAGCCCTCAAGAGCGGGCAGACTCCAGGGCTAAACCACACAAAGCTGCCTGCACCAAGTGCTCCCACTGCCTCGGCTTTACACAACACAGGTGCCTGCTCAGCACAGGCACCCCAAGTCTTCAGCTGTTGTTTCCACCTATTTCCATGGTGTAGGACCAGTTTTACAGTGTGAGCAAAGTGAAATCCCCTTCATTCATGGTCTGAGCTTCGCAAAGAGTTTTGGTCACATCTCTTACCAAGATAATATATTTCATAAGTGTATACAAGTTCATGCAACTGTTCTACCTCCTAGTGTGCCTCAGACAAAGATTCCAGAGCAAGCTGAAAATGTCAAGCTTATGATGAGACAAAGAGACTAAGAATTATGTAGAATTTGGCTCGTTAGATAGAGATAATTTGGGTTAAAATGCCAGTTTCACTGGGTAAAACCCACCCCATTGTAGTTAAAGGGAATTTTCCTACTGATTTCTAGCAAGTCATCCTTGCTTTTTCATTGAAATGTAATACTATTTATAAATGTATATGCACAGTCAAATACATCTCCTTTACAATAAAGAAGATAAACTATCAGATCTATAAATTTGCCCTGATATGGGCTACATTTCTAATTTCATCCCTTGAAATTGTGCTTTGGTGAAGAATTACATTTCATAATTTGATGGATTGTTATTGAAGCAAGGTTTCTTCTGTGTGTGTGTGACCCTGAGTTTCTGTATACAAAGTCCAGCCCACCTCCAAAGTTGTTAAATACTGTCACTTGCTTACATGAGTGGCAGCAAAGGAAAAGGTGGTGGCAAATGAAAAGGAAATGCCATATTTATTGAGAAGTTCCCATTTTGAAAATCTCTGAAGTTCACATTTATGTCCAGGTCATATGCACTACATCTTCATGTCTCTATCAAATTTGTTCAGTATCTTTGCTGTTCTCATATTTGATACATGAAGTTCAACCAGTCTGGGAAAACCATAGCTTCCTACTTCAGGTTTTTCAGGGCAAAGGAATCTACTTTCTGTCAATAGATAAACTTTGTTAAGGAAACCATTAAATTAAAATTTTACAAAATCTATAGACATAGGAATACTTTATTGAAAAACTTATGTTAAACCAATAGTAAAGTAAATTTTTAATTTACTGCATGGAGATTCCCATATGGCTATACACTAACAATGGTTATACTATAGGATACTCACCTGAAAAACTTCTGCATAGAGTTCTCTTACCTCCTTCGATCCACCAGATCATGCATTGCTACCGAACACATGTAAGAGCTGGGGGATCTCGCTCGTCTTCCAGGAACAAGCATGAGAACTTTATCAATGCTATAGCTTATAAATGTCTCTTATCTTTTAATACATTCTTTGCTACACCAGTCAATGGCAAGGTATAAACCTCTAGCAACCTGCTATTGAAGTCAACAGTAAGATGCTCAATGTAAGATACTAAGCTGAGAACATCAGAGATGTTTCTCTTTGCAGCTCCAGAGCCAAATGTTACTCTCTGTTACACCCACAGAATGCCCATTAAATTCAGTGAGATGAATTTAGACCAGGAAATGCAGAGAATAATTTTGACTTGGCAAATTTGAGCTAATTTTATAGAAGACTAGTAGACACGAGAAGTAACTTAAATTGGAGAGGCTCTTCTCTTCTTTCCACTCTTACCAGAAAATATTGTCAGCAGTTACACTTAGCGAGCCACTGGATTCACATCTAAAATGCATTAAATAAGGCAGCAGTATACTAAAAAGCATAAATGCAATAACATACTCTGTTCTGAATTATATTCACCTGATGCATTTATTTCTCTAGTTTTAGCACTTCTCTGTGCAAAATCAAAGCCTAAATATTTAGCTGAACTACTTTCAGTAGTACTTTCTATTTTCACTTGTTCAGACACATATTTTTCTTTCCCTTTTCCATGGCAGCAATATAAATATTTTCTATATATTTCACCTCATAGTTTCAGCACTTGTATAGTCCCTTCATATTCAATCAAATAGTTTCATTCATACTTGTTCACTAGTGTTTATTCCTTTCATTCTAAGTTTTGGTTCTCTGCTTGCAGGCACTCAGCAGTGTTCTCCTTAATGCACACCTTTCTGTTTAGACACCATCCAAGACTGGAATTCATAAAATGTTAATGTTTGGTTCAAACACAGGAGCAATGCTTTAACACTGCTCTAAAATCTGGACCGATTTGATCACTTCATAAAAATGTGTCGAGGAGGCTGAGTGACTTTCTTGCTCCATTTGTGTCACTGTTTGGGATATTTGAGTTCTCGTGTTGTCATTTCTGTTGGTTGGTCAGTTGGTTGGTCTGTCGCTGCCTTTGCTGACGGGCTCAGTGTGGCAAGCTGTTATGTTTCAGCTGCAGGTATCTGATAGAGCTCACATGCACATCAACTGAAAGACTGTTTCAGCCCTCATATTTTCAAGTATGCTACTAGTCTCATCCTCCTTTCAGTGAATACTGATGCCATTGAAAATAAAGCATGAGCTTTTTCTGAAACATGTTTCCAAGGAAGTCCAGCAGCAGTGGTTCAGATCCATGGTGAAAAGATGCTGGCTCTAGGCATGTATTTTGTCTAAGTATGGTCATTTTCCTTAAGTTCACACACTATAGAGTTGGTTTTCAGCTGACAAGCGCTGGAGGCAGGTCAGCAATCATCCCAGATTCCTTTCAACACACAGGCCTCCACTCTGACCTCCTGCTGTGGGCCCCAGGGAGCTCTAGTGGAAGCTCAAGCAGAACTCATGGTCCTCACTGGGGCACTAGGTGCCGGTCAGTCCCTCTACACGCAGGGCTGGCAGAGGGACACACACCCCCACAACCCTTTCACCAGCCTCAGCTTGGCCAGGGAAGCTTTCTCAGGAGACCATTTCCATTTACCTTACAGTCTTTTTCTCTGCCTTAAAAGATGAAGAGCATTCACATACCTAATAATCAGTCCATTAGCATCTTTCCTTAAGAAAGAACCCATCCCTACCACCCTTCAAATAGCCCAGCATCTTTCCTTAAGAAAGAAACCATCCCTACCACCCTGCAAATAACCATGCAGAGCAGCACCCTACGTTTCAGGTAGGACTAAGCTACTTTCAGTATCAGCCCTGATTATTATCTCCATGAGGAATGATTCCACTTCCACGTGAAATAAAAATTACCCTAACCTTCAGCCATACCGTTAGGGTATCAGTCATATGTTTTCCCCTTCACATTTCTGAAAACACATAGAGAAAGAAATAAAAAATTAAAAATATTAGATATTGCCTTTTGACTTGACTGCTAACACAATAAAGCAGCATCGTAAACTGAATCATGGAAGTCTGCAGTCTTCATTGCTCCCTTTGCTGGTATTACTTCATGGATATTGGAGCCCTTAGGGAAACTGGAATATGAATAAAGATTTTTTTTTTAAATCAGCCGTTTTTTCTTGGTTCTGTTTCTAAAAATAATGCAGTTTGCAAAAAACAGAAGGTTTGGTTTATAACACAAACAAAATTGTTACATTCTGAATGGGTTGTAAGTACCTGATTCTTTGCCTTTTTACTCATCCCTGCTAAAAAAAAAAAAAAAAAAAANAAAAAAAAAAAAAAAAAAATCTGCAAATCCATTTGCTAACCAGCTGCACCTCTGTACTGAACAGATAACAACCTGTGCAAGCCAGGCTTTGCTGTGAATCGGTGCTGATAGGCCTGAATCTCATAGCTTTTTTTAAATGCTAATGACAAGAAACATTTCCTAAGCCAAAACGCTCTTGTAGATCTGTCTACTTCTATTATGACTGATATTTGCTTGTAAGTACATAGAACACTTGTTCACTGTGCCTTATCTGCTATGGTGCAGCATGCTGACCTACATACCATTCAGCACAATATGATGCACAAACATCTTCTATATAATTTTTCATTTTCGACTTAAAAACAGTAGAGGCAAAATAGGATTGCTGCAAATCTAACAAAGAGATGGCATTATTTCCAAATAAAAATGTGCATTTTTCCAAAGAATTTATTTGTCTAGCAGCATGAAGTTCATACATAGCAATGCTTAAAAAGGGTGTTGAATTGCGATTAGGAAGGAAGGACTTAGGAAGAAGAACAAACCACATCTTTTCTACTTACACAGAATAATTAAGCTAACTTATTTCTCATCACAATTAAAAGTTCAGCCTTTCTGAACCATGTTTTTGCAATGTCACTAAATGCTGCTGATATAAGAATGCTGAAATAAGTGTGATAATAACAATAAAGAATGATGGATAGAAAAGGATACAGTAGCTAAGGGAGCAGAAATGATAGTCTATTACCTGCCATTGTCAAGTATTTATGATTTTTGCGGTGATGCCGGCTATGTTGTATAAGCCCAGCCTTTATGATGATACTTGTCTACTGAATGAAATAATTAATACCTCAGTTTTTATTGTAAATAAATATATGTCTACCCAGTGGCCAGACATCATTCACATTGCGTAGCAGAAATGCAACCACAAATATATCAAAAGCTTGTAAAGGAAAATGTACTTTAAGAGCTAAATTTTAAGAGCAAAACCAAAAGTCTTCATCATTCAGAACATTCCTAATCAATTTATATTCTGAAATGTTAAAGAAGGGCAAGAAAAAAGAAGTCTCCTCAAACAATAGGAAAAAAGGAAATGTTTTGCCTTAGCAGGATACAGTAGTCCTAATTCTAAAATGTATATAACTATCAATGACTTCTACATAGTAAAATTGTGTAAATAAACATAAATTAAAGACATTTTTATAACAATCTGTTTTAGACATGCACTGAATTGAGATATATTTATTGCCCTGTTATTACCTCTAGATGAAAAAAAGCAAACAGTGTACAAATTAGAGGAAGCATGAATGTTTAATCCTATAAGAATTTTAAACGAATGACATGACATGGATGCACTATTTATTAGTTTTCTAAGAAAATACTAATTTTCATATCCACAGACGCTACATTTTTTGTTGTTGTTTCTGGTGAAACACGCAGATAAGGAATTGGCTTGAAGTTTTAATCTGCAAAAATGAGAATAATTTGAGGACAAATTCAAATGCCAGAAAGGTCAATAGAAATATTTCCACTGATGCTAGGAAGCCCTTGGTCAGCCTGTTGGCTTTATTATCCCAGGCTGTTTCTCTGTTGCTGCGTTTAGAACAAGTGAATGATAAGTAAAGTGTTTGGTTCATTTAGCTGTTAGGCTTCTGTTTCATCCTGAAAATCTAAGTCTATATGTAAAACAATAATGTCTGGATTGGTCAGAACTGACTAATATTTTTTGCATTTCACTAAGTACTTTCTTATACACATTCTGAAGACACCATCCCTCAGACCAGCCACTGATTTCTCTCCTATTAAAGTGACAAGCAATGTCTTGACTCATGTTACTTATATATCATTAATGAGAATAACATCTTTTAGATCCGCTTTATGAGTCTAGCATGCAAATGGTTTGCAGTGGTGTAGCTTCCAGAAATAGATTGTTACAGACACAGATACATCTCCTGGTATTACTCTGCAATGGATGCTGCTTTTGGTACATTTAACTCTACGAGTAAGATGGATTCTCCATTCATGTATCAGAAGCATTTTCCAGGTCCCTTTTGTAATTTTGTGGTATCTGTCAAAAAAACCACCTTTGGGCCAGACCTGCACCTATTATTCACTGAAGTGGTGGTGTCCGTAACTGTTACTGTGTTCAATAGTTATGAGCACTGCCACGTTAATAGAAGCACAGACTGGAGACTAGACTAACTGTGCCAGACCCATGACCCACATGTTCCACATTGAACATCACTGACCGCTAGCCTAACTATGACTCAGGTTCTAATCATTCACTGTGCTCAGGAAGAGCAAAGCTTGGGAGATCTCTTGATGAACTGGTCTCCAATACATTAAACTTGTTTGTGCCCAATGCACAGAGGGAGCGTGAGCCTAATCTAAGATGAAGTGCTCAGTGCAGTATTCAGGCTGGAGTGTTTCTGCTCACAGGTGCTTACGACCTTGGACTGCAGAGGCACATGCTTGCAAGTAAACAACATGAGTAGCAGGCAAATGTGGTCTGCAACTGCCTGGATGACCTTGTAGCCACCGAGACAACTTTCATGATCAAGAACTATATTAATCATAAAGACCCCTGCCAGTATCTTATTACATTATCTAAGATTGATACGTCGTGGTACATTACACCTGGAATTGTCTTCTGAGCCCAATAAAGCTTGTGTGACTTCAATTTTTTTTTGTTTCCAAAAGGAATAACAGAGACAAAGTCTTTAAGATATATGTTGCTATAGTTCTTTCTCATTGAATTCCCCAGTGCCTTTTAAACACACACATACCTGAAATAGTGGTTGCTGTGACACACCTTTCACAGAACGGGGCTTGTAAGAGTTACATGCCTTACTCAAAGTCCAGTGGGAAATCTGTAAAGGAATGATGGAATGAATTTCAAATCTTATCTCTCTTCATCTTTGTTTAGACCACTACATAATACAGATTCTTTCTCTTTCAGCTGTAGCTCTTGTAAAAATTTACATTATCCTAAAATATATACAGGACACGGTCCTCACCCTCTAACATGAGTAGGTACAAGAAAATACTGCCATTCTGAAGGCTGAATCTTTTCCATCAGATAGCACTTGTCATTGACCAAATAAACCAAGTCTTCTAACACAACACTTGAAACATAGCTAGTGTCTGCATATTAATTAGCCTTCCTGACCTGAATAGACTATTACCTAGGGCCCTGGCCTTCATTTCCTGAGCACCCTAAACTCCACTGCAACGAATATAATGAAAGGCAAGGCCCTTATTTTGGAATTACATCATATGAATATATTGCTATTTCCTACGAGATGGGATTTCTGAAAATGCTATAGAGAGTTTCTGACACATCATAAAAGATCAGCATTGTTTTCTTTTTCACGTGGGGTACCGTGCCCCCCTAAATGCTGTCACCCAAAGTTTAGACCATCCTTATTGCTTTTGGAAAAATACTGAAGGTATGTTTAGGGCTCCTATCATTTTGACCAAATACACGTAGAATTTAAAACTGTTCTCTATTTTAATAAAAGAAAATGAGGTAATACTATAAAAATAGCTTCCTTTGATCCTAGAAGCACTTTATTACAAGGTTCGCAAGCCAAGTGGAATGAAAAACTTTTAAATAAAAAATTAATGCAAAAAAGCAAAGCTTGGAGATAGCTAGATTTAAGAAATATTGCTTTTTTTTTTACTCAGAGCTTCTGCAAAAAATATTTTTGCTTTAAAAAAAATATGATTCCCCTTTCAACTCATTCCAGACACAATTTTACAGGTAGGCTCTGTGACTCATTAAATCCATCTTTGAAGATGCACCGTAACATAAAGTATTACAATTATCATATACTCTAAAAGCCTGTTTGGAATCTAGCTCAGTAAACTTTATTAATGATCTGAAAAAGGAGGAAAAGTCACATATGATGTTTAATTGGAAGGTATAGGGAGCAGAAATATTCATGACAAGTGAAGAGAAAAGCAATATCTCCTGTTTTAATTTAGAAAAAAGAAAAGAAAGCTATTAAATCTGGCTATTACTTGAAACTTTGTTTCTCAGAATTGTGCGTTTTCTATAACACATTTTTTCCCCACATACACTGCTATATAAGTAAAATGGATACCTGGAAAGGATTCAGTCCTTGTAAAATTAGTTATGTATTCTTAACCTTTGCATCAGGAATTAAATAAGTCATCTCATGCCCAGGAATTTGTTGAACATAGCACTGGGTACAGAGGCAACAGGTTAGGCTGTGCTTGATTGAGCTGAGTATGATAGTTAAGACAATAGATAGATAAGACAAAAAAGAGTATTTTAAAACTACAAAGCATCTAATTTGACAGAAGAAAATAATAGGAAAAGATAGTGTCAAAAAGGATGGAGATTTGGAAAGGCCTGGAAATATTCTTAGGCAGAGAGAAAATAGATTGCAAACAAAAGCTGAAAAAAAATTAAATGCTTGTATGCATCATGCTGACTTAAATAACAAATAAGTGAGGGAGAATGTGTAAATATTTGAAAAGTGGGGGCCATACAGTCTATAAATTTGCCTGTAAGAATTCATGCAACCCCCGTCATTTGTGATATTTGAAACTGGACTGTCTATAGATCTAGAAAATCCACTCTTTAACCTTTACAAGGAGGTAAATTAACAGATCCACAAGGATTCTTCCATTCATTATTTATGTGATAGATCCATTGTAAAAATTCTTACCACATAAAAAAATTATTTCTTTCCACAATGTACACAGAGCAGTCCTGTTCTGGAAGATGCTGAGCAGCTGCTTGGAGGGCACAGGTACCCTGTGCTTCCAGTAGAGTCATACCAAGTCAACAGTTCGCTCCAAATTACAAAAAGAAAGAAGAAAAAAAAAAACAAAAACAAACCCACAAAGTAAAGACAGTATCTGCCAGTATTCCATGAACAGAAGCCCATTAAAACTAAGAGGACATTTGCCTTTAAATGGATGGATATCATTATGCATGCAAAAGTGCCCAAAAATAAAAAGGCAGTGACTGCATTTTGAGGAAACAGTTGAGCGGCAGCAACCATTACCTTAGCAATTGCAGCACACGGGCTCTCTGCTCTGCAGTCTAAAATGAGGGCATTCCCTTTGCTGTGTGATTTACTTTGAGTATGCCATAATCTTCTTTTTCCTCAGGTAAAATGTCAACGAGCAGTGTCCCAAATGTTTTCCCTGATCTTGTCGGGAGCCACTTTGTTTCCACAAGAAAGGAAAAAAAAAAAAAGCACCCATGTGCTATGTTAACACTGCACAAAAACTAACCCAAAAGGAGCTGGTATGAGATGAGAAGCTCGTGCCAGGCAAGGATCGCACAGGACTGCCGCAGTGCAAAGAACAGATCCAAATCAGCCTTTCCACAGCCTGAGCAATAATGTCTTCTAGCTTAGGGCCAGCATGCAGACTGCACTGCATCTCTATCGGGCTGCAAAGGTACCAGTCAGGGGGAGGCTGAGTAAAACTGAGGGAAGACAGTAGGATTTAGCCCTTAGCTGAGGTGCCAGAGAGATATTCTGCAGAATTTAGAGACCTTGTACTATGTAAATAACCTTAATGTTGGATGGACATGTGGATGGATGGACAGAGACAGATAGATGATTTTGTTATCAAGATACTGCATAATATACAGGCTTGAACAAATATATGCATCTTAATGCATATATATCACCCTTAAGTCTTTGACCTTACCTCTATGTATTTATTGCACCACTCATAACTACTGGACTATAAAGCAGAAAGTACCTTCTCTGTCATGGCAGAGTACAAAACATTGACGACTGAGTTCTTTTATTTGGCGGCAAAAAGAATGAAAGAATAGATCTGAACTGAGATCAAAGAAAAGGGAAAATGCTGCCTTTACATCGTTAAGAGCCTTTCCCCCATTTATGCATTAAGCCTCATTGCAATAAAAGGGAGAAAAATGCTAAGTGGCCCCTCTGCCGAAGGGTGGTTGGCATGAGTTCAAGGCAAGTCTGCCATGAAGACCGCAGTCAACCACCAGCGTCTACCTCTGCCTCCCACCGTTACCAACAAGGCCCCCTGGCCCTTGGGTCACAGTGTGGTAGCAGCACTTGCTTATTCAGTGTCTGTGCCCTCGTTTTACATTAGTCACTGGTAGAGGTAAGCAAGTTATTTTTCCCTTCTTCATGCTCTAAGTAAGGCTTCCGGTATGGGGAGCTGATGGATCATCCTTAGCAAGAAGGTTATTTATTTTTCTGAATTTAACGTTGAGATGTATTGTTACTTTGTATTTTCAGGGATGTGGGGAACTGTACTTTTCAGAGGCTTTTAGAATTGCTTAGAAGTGGATATTGTGAGGTGTTTTTGTTTTCACAGAGCTGCCAAGGTAGAGCCTAGTATGAACAAATGGGTATTCCAGTAATCATTGGTGACACACACATTCCCAGGTCAGAGATTTTGTTTGGGTCAAAATCCCCATCCAGTTTGCAGGAATAGGCTTTCTCATGGAAATAATAATAAGAAAAGCCTGGGAAGACAAATCAGTGGGATTTAATAGCCTATGTGTGGAGGTCAGAGGTATATTTGTAGATCAGTAAATCGAAAACTATGTTTTAAATATCCATCTTGATGCTCAGTTCCTGAATAGAATGAAAATAGCAAGACAAAGAGAATCTAAAAGGCACTGTAAGCTGATCTATTGATGCAACAGCATGATAGCAATTTATATGTGTCTGTTTAGTGCAGATTTACAGTAGGACCTACAATCTCAGCAGTAAAATGCCTGCAATCTCGCACCCTCTCTGAAAGGCACACTATATGCACAGGGCCAAAAAAGAAAGAAAATTCCCATTAGTCGCATCGTGGACATTTTCACGTCTGTGATTTTCCATCAGCCGGCAAAGAGGAAGGTCATTTTGGAAAAGACAAACGAATTGTGTTGTACCTCCACAGGTCAATGTATGCTATTAGCACTTTCTAGTTTGAATCACCAGTTTTATAGTTAACAATGTAAGCATAAAAGTCATGTTAGCACATTATCAGTAGTTTGCCAGTGCTAGCAAGTATTTATTTTTTAGGTACGTAGGTGCTTATCACCACACAGACCAAGAGTGATTTTCTGTGTTCAAGAATAGAGTTTTCTCTTGATCGCCGTTCACAGGAACGTAGACAGCTATCTTTTCATAGGTTTGTGCTGCCTCCTCTAAAACCCCATAAACCTCATTTCTCATTCTTTCCACCCTCCTAATGTAGGTGACCGATATAGCAGCCATGGGCTGATGCCCGAACGAGATGGAGCAGGCACAGGCCATTTGCCCTGGCACACGCATCCATCCAAGCTCTCACCTGCGCAGCAAGAAAATCCCTTCCTTGGGGCAGTGCCACCGTCCTGGGCAGCACAGGGCTGTGCACAGCTGGGAACGCCAGCAGCCCCTCTGCCTGGAGGGAGGACACCAGCCATGAGCAGCACCAATGTCCTGCTCATTGGAGAGCCTTCCAGGGCCACAGAGAGAACATCTGCAGGGAGGGAAGGGAGGTGGAGAGGGGACACTCTGGGAGTTTGCTGCCACTGTGAGATCCTCTGCAGCAGCAAGAAGGAGTCAGAGTTGTGCTGGGGGGGCCTCCAGTTCTAGGAACCACAGGAGAAGCATTTTTGTCATTCAAGAGTTCCACAGAGAGACTCTTTCCCTGTAGACTCAAATACTCATCTAAGTTACCAGAGCTAGATTTGGGGTAAATATACAATAGCTGTATAGGCACAAAGGTAATAGAAGTCACGAGAGAATGCCTTTTTAAGGTTATGCCACAAGTCTAAATGTGTACATAAAAGCCGAACTTCAGTGCCAGTAAGTTTTATCACCACCAGGCACAAGCTTCATGTTATCAAAAGTGTTAAATAAGAATTGTGTTTCCATGAAGTGCGCAGCCAAGCAGTCGGCACCACAGAAAGCATACATGCAGATGCTGGGCAGAACTTTATCTGCAGCCTCGATGATACTATGGGGCCTTTTCCTTTATAAGGGCATCTTTTGTTTCTGCCTGCACTTTGGAGCTGGTTGCTGGGAAAAGGAAAGGTTTGTGGAGGAAACAATTGGATCAAAACAAACATAAATTTAGACACCACTTTATATTTACCAGGAAACCAGAGAGTACATGCTGAAACCAACTAGTCTATTTGGTTATGTCCTTTCAAACACTGTAAATCTGTCCCCTCTAACATGCTAACAAGAAGCATTAGTGGAGGAGACCAAATCCCGCACTGAAGCCCAGTGAGGCCAGAGGCAGGGTCTGTGAATAGTTTGTAACACAGCTCCTCATTTGAAGAAGGTAAGATTTTGGCTTTCCTGTACTTTGAGGCTGGGTCGGGGGGGAAGAATAGTATTTTGGAATACACTCGAGCTGCTGAGAATGATGTTTGCCATCCCTCAAGCTGCTGCTGGACAGACAGGTGTGAAAACTGGATTCCTTCCTGCAGAGCTCCTAATCCCGTATTAGCAAGGTGCAAGAGACAGAAGGGGGAAAAAGTACTGACACATGTTTATGGATGGGTGGAATTATGCACATGAAATTTTTCTTGTAAACTGAGGGGAGCAACACTGGCTGGGCTTACACAAACACACCAGGCGGGCGGTCCAGACTCTGTGCACTGGTTCACACTGAACATTCCCACCTCTCGTGTTTAATTTGAGGAGGAGGGTGGGGAGGGTTCAATTCTGACTCCTGCTCTAAAAACTGGGAAATGAGAAATGAGAAACTTCTTTGTTCTTTTGCCCTCTTTGTTCCCTGCTCCTTGATATACCTGCAGCGCTTTCCCCTCCCCAACTATTCCTGATCCTTCCCTCTCACAAACAATTGTGGAGCTGAGTAATTACGTTTTGATAGTAATCCTGCTTTCTAAATTTGAGATCACTCTAGAAAAGAACAACATTCCCTTATTATAACAGTATATCACATCTCATCCCCCACTTTCAACACAGCATCCCAGCGAGTTCCCACTACCCATCTGATGATGAAAGGAGGTAGGTAACTTTCTGCAGAAGATAACGTCTCTCTCCTGCCTGTTTGCACAGGAACCCAAGTCAAACTTTTCTCAGCAAGCTTCTTGGAGGAGAAGGCCAGAGCTGTGGCATTGCACAGCTCTGTCCTCACCCTGGAGCTGTCAGCTACAATCAAAGCATCCATGTATGGTATTTCCAGTGGAAAAAAAAAAAAAGTACACAGATGTATAGTTTGCATTTATGTACTGTAGGGACACCCTTGAATCGTGTTAAAAAATGTCAGTCAAGACATCTGGTCAGCTGTCCTAATCCATATTGGGGTTTTTAGACTGCTGTTATGCCCCAATATGCTTTGAACATTGCCAATATGCTTTCTCTGCAGTAGCAGCAGTGTGTCCCCTTTGGTTTCACAGCCCATCCCCAGCATTGTTTTTTATAGTGTCACGTACCGAGCAAAATGAAAAACCACATACTGTATCTCGTGTGTCTGGCTAATGAAACTGGTAGGACAAACCTTGTGTGATTAGGAACAGGGACGGATTGGCTTAGGTCTAGTTCATCTTACGGACTGCAAAAAGAATCAGCTGTCACTTGTGCCATGCAGCAGATGGACAGTTTGCATCCGATTTACATGCAGGCGCCAAAGCCTTTAGAAGCTTTGGCAGCCCACTTGCCATCAGGCAGCAGACTTTGATGTCCTGCAGATGGTTACAGCAGCCATCTTGCGCTCGCGTTGCGTGGCGCTGTCGTGCCTCCTTGCAGGCGCCGGCCGGTTCTCTCCCGGTGCCTTCGGAGCTGCCGCAGCGCGTGGTGCCCACCCAAGGCTCGGCACCCTTTGGCTCCTGCCTAGGCACTGTTGCGCTTTCATTTCAATACAAAGCTCCGCTGTGCTTTGCTTTTACGGCCACCGCATGCCCACATCCACATTAAAAATCCTAACCATGCCTACCGCAAGCTGTCCCCGCGCTCCCTCCACCAAGCTCTGCTGTATTCCGGCATTTCACATTCCCTACCTAGAACCCCGACAAATCCGCCACCCCCACTCCCTTTGACCATAATAGCATAATTTCAGAATAATCGCTGATCCAATTTCCGTCTGAATTTAGCTCACCAATGCAGCTTTGCCTTAGCATGGTTCAACCCGTCCTAGGTAATGACACGGAACAAAGAGTTTTCTTCATGGTGGTCAGACTAATCTTGTTCCATGAATAGCCCAGAGTAATCTGTCAGCAGTGGAAAGCTGTGGCTGGAGGTCTTCCAAAATCAGCTCTTTCGCATTTGGTAGGAGCAGTTAGGAATTCTGACTGGCAGTATTAGTCGGGAGCCATGTCATCATGCTACAGAAGGGAACGCGGTTGTCCCCACTAGGTAGGATCAGCCCGGCATATTCTACCACGCTTTTCCATCCCTTGAGTGTTACTGGAAGTTCAGCAAAAAGTCTCTGATGAGGCTTTAAGAACTGACCTAGAAGAGGCAAATTCAATAATGCTTGATTTCCAGTTGAAAGTAATAGAAAATATTTGGAGGGCATGGGGCTGGGGGGCGGGGAGAATATACATTTATATCTACACACACACACACATATAAATTGTCAATTAATGCAGACTGGTTACAGCCAGCAAACAAGAAGAAAAAAATAAACAGTTAATTAGGGCTTTTTGAATCATTGTTATATATACAGTGCATCATTTGCAGGTGCTACAAAAGTGAAAAATAACCATTATAATTACTAGTATTCAAAGATTCATATTTTCCCCCATGTAATTGATTTAGGATTATCAGTTTTCTTGTAGTTATACAAAAGGCCTGTCAAGGTGTTTCCACACGTGTTTGGCTCATGCATGTTCCAAAAACAAGTCAAAATGCCATTGTATTTTACACGGCGCAGTTAAAGTAGCTCTGAAAAATAGGCCAGGTTTTACCTGGATCGTTATTTCAGTTAAATTATCTTACATATGTTTTAATTTTTTTTCTCGTTCATCCTTTCTTTATCTTTTTTTCCTCTCTCTTTCTTTTTGTTAAAATACATCTGTGTTTGTTGACTGCCCCAGATTATATCTAAGTGAGGAGTGGGAGTACTTGCACCTGGTACAGTATATGTAGCTTAACAATACATATCATTACATTATTTACAGCTCATTTTATGTTATTCAATAGTAAACTGCATATTAACCCTTTGAGAACCCGGCTGGCGCTGCTCGGCAAGGCAGAGGAGCTCGGCGTTTTTCAGGGCTGTGGGAGTAGGTCTATAACTGTATTCATAAAGATGGCAGCGTGCTCATTACAACGGAGATCGCCACCAGAGCCAGCTAATTCCTCTCCCAGGAAATCTTGTCCATAATCACATTCCTCACCACACCACGTTTGTACTTCTGCTGATAACACAGGTTATAAAAGGGACTCAGTCAGTGCTGGAGTCAATTAATGAACCAGCTTTTTAACCTCCTTTATTGGAGCACGTTCGGCACCGAAGGGATGCAGTGTTGCACTGCTGGCAGGAGATGGGTCCAAGTGATGGAATTTCTCGGTCTCCAGTCCCGAGAAAAGGACACCACAACTGACCTCATTAGGCACTGACTCAGCATCCTCAGTGCCCCGAGGAGAGGAGGCAGAACTCAGACAAAGCCCAGAAGAAACTCTCTCTTCACTTCCCAAAGAGGAAACATTATCTCTGACCAAAGGACTGACTGACAGATTTGGGCATCACCTACATTTTTCGTGCTGCTGGAGCAGACCATGAGTCACCATCTCTTACTGTGTTTGCATCTGTGGGGTGGGTTTGGTTGGGATTTTTTCTGGTGGAGAGGGGGAGAAAGTTGCAGAAAGACAGGTACTATAGAAGAGGAAACGAAAACGTCAGGAGCCTGCATGACGATGTCAAGAATGGGGGACCCTGAATACACGGTGCCGTGCAAAACCTTCCCCTCCAACTTGGCAATATTTGGTGTGGTCACACCATGCAGAGAAGTGCACAAACTGGCCCACCCTTTCTCTGGTGATTTGCTTGGCATACAGCACACGTACCTGTCAAAATGTTGTGTATGCCATGCGGTGCTGAGATAATTCTTCTGCGGTAAACACAGAAGTCAGAAGGGGATCCTGCATCATAACACCCCTATTCCTAACCTTTAAATACTCATCAATATCTCTGTTGCTGAATTAATCAGTCTCAAGATTATCAGCAATTTAGTTGCATTTTGTTGGTAATTAGCTTGATAAATTAGCATCTGCAATATGAAACTTGACATCTTATTGTTCCCTCAGTTTTATGGTACTTCTAAAAAAAAGTGCAGCTTATTTTAAAAATAATCATTTCTGTTACAATAAAGGCAGATACCAAAACCAAAGTTTGACAAGCTTAGTAGCAGACAGAAACAAGCTCCATTGATATCCACTGGGCAAAATATCAAAGATGAATAGCTTATAATGCAAACTTCAAAAGTATGGTTTAAAAAATAAAATTTGAGTCTGTTCACTCTGGGCAGCTGCTTCTTGTAAATAAAATAAAATAAATGCTCAATGAATTCATTTTCCACATTTTCTGTAGAAAGGCTGACAAATAAACTTTGAAATGTGAGGGAATTGAGAATTGATAGAGAATAAATATATTTATTCCAGAGAGTCCCTCAGAGCTATCTGAATTTTCTCAAATCAGGTAAAAAATTAAAGCTTTTCTCCTAAGACTCTTTTTCCCTTCTGGGCCAAATTGTTACATCTTGTGGAGACCCTACTGTGCAGGACACTAATGTCTCATTTTGGTCTGGGGGCAATTATCAAAAGGACTGGTGAAGCTTCTTCCCAAACAGCATCCAAAGGCGAGCCCATACTCCCATTTCCTCTTTTTCATGATGAAAGGAAAGAGTGGGTAGGTATCTTTCTCAGAAAATATGTTTAAAATACAGCAATTTTGCTGTACAGATGTTGTATTATAAACTGAAAATTCCTCAGCATTTTGTTTAAGCCATTATTTCTATTGTAGAAAACTGTACTAATAGAAACATCCCTATTAATCTGAATTTGAGATATTTCATACAATGTATATTACCTTTCTGCTGCCTGCAACCTTCTGCCAGGTTTTTTTTCCCCTTTTTTTAGGAGGTGCTTTGAGAGGAATATACCATGAGAACAATACACAGCTGCTGCTGTATAGAGATATCTAATTGTCAATATTGTGGAATTTCTACAGCTTATTACTTGCATTCAGTCTAATTCTGGGCAAATTGCCAGTCACTTCAGGGACATTCAAGTGAGCCATATTACACGTGGTACGGCATCACAGCTTTAAGATACCCGGCTGTTTTGCCTCTGGCCAGGGAATGTTTGTACCAATGCTACTGAGTGAAGGGGGGTAACAACAAATAAAATAAAATTTGTATTTTTTCAAGTGGGCTGCATTTCAAGCCCAGATGTTAGTAATGAAAGATTCAATTTAAGGATTTAAATTACAAATAAATAAAGTATGAAACAGATGTGATTTTTAAGGAAGTTCAAATTATCCAGGAAGAAAAATATCTCTGTGCATGACAAAGTAATAGGGATTGTCTTGAGAGTCTGTTGAAAACAATCTGCTGTGCTAGATACACCCTTAGGACAGGATTGGTTTGGAATGGGAAGGACTGGTGGAGCTTGTCATTAAACAAAAATTGTGTTTAATAAAACTTTATAACCGTGATTAATCCTATGAGGCCCTAAAGGAGTTTGCAGTTTCTGATAAACACATTTTCCTTGTTTGCAATGGTAATGATATTTTGAAGTGAATGGAATCTGAACAAAAAACTCTAAGGGTAAAAAAGGACTTTGTCAGGTACCACCTATGAAGAAATTATAATGGCACAAAAGAAAGAAGGGCCACCCACAAGGGAAACCTTAGATTATATGTTTGAAAGAAGAGGGAAAAACGATAGGTCGACACAGGTCTCTCTTTACAGTAGTTTGATCACCACAGAAACGCCTATAAAAATCACAGAAATTATTCAAGGCCATCTAGCATGTGAAGATTAGAATCCCACATGTTCGGTGCAGGTGCTCACTAGCAAACGCATAAAGGACTGGAGCTACAGCAGTGATTTCAAGTAATGTCTATGCAGACAGCAGGGAACATCGCTCAGCATGGATGCTTTGCTGACCAGCACAAAGTCCCAGGGCTGCTTGTTTAAAAAGTCACATTTTGCAAGGAGAGCAGGTAAGCAGTAGCTATTGAGGGTGATGATGATTAAGGATCTAATTCTGCAAGGTGCTGAAGAACGTGCCCAGCTTTAAGCAGTGAGGGACGTACACCTCCTCATGTGCTGCAAGGACTTTGCCTCAGGAGGAATCCATGCATACTTCATCATCAGGAAAATAATCATTAAGGGTTCTACAAGCAATTAAGAAATCCATGTGTCCAAATGGAAGGTAGAAGGACTGCACGGGGTATTACAGAATTTCTAGCATTTGCTGTTCTCTCAAAACAGTGTGGGTGAAAAATCTGGTCAGAATAGCTGCAGTAATGATGTACTAAGCATTACTTACTTTTTACCTGATTTTATCTTGAAAGACCTCCTGTAGTAAGTAAGAGGACTTCTTTTTATTACGTGCACTACTTTTAAGTTCTATATATGCTACTTCCCAGCCCTAGAATGAGTGATTCCACCCCCCTTGCAGGGAAAAAGCAAAACCAAACCGAAAATCCAACAAAAAACAAACAGCTTTCTCTGGTGTGAATACCCTAGCACTTCCCAGAACTGTCAGAAGCCCTTTCAGTTTGTCTTGATGTGGGACAAAGCCACATTTAGAAGTGCTGCCTTCAGCTGGGAAGTGTGGGGTTTTTAATGGGAGAGAATGGATATCTACAAGATATGCTAAAATCAAAAGTTTTTAAATCAGGGTTTTTTATTTTCCTGAGTTTAATTCTTAGGGGTTTATTTTTGCCTAAGACCTTTTGAGTCCAGTTTTCTTTCCTGGCTATATCTGAGTTTAATATCAAATGGTAGAGTACAGCACAGCTCTGCTACCTCCAAGCTCTTTGTGATGAATTTTTCATTTCCTACATCATTCACAACTTCTTGCTGTAATTTCATATGGCCTGTATAGCACCGTATATATCTGGACCAGAAACAGAGACAAAAATCAGGTTGAGCCTTTATGAAAATGCCTCCTATTAAAGTGTAAATTTCCTTGCACCACCATATCATGAGCAGCTTTCACAGGAAAAGAAAGGAGTGTCAATCCGGCATCGGTGTGCAGGTGGCTCCAATGACCCAAAAGGCCTTAACTATCTCCAGCTTCTACGATTCTATAAAGATACCATGCTTCAAAGCAAAGCAAGGAAGATGTTTTTCAGTCAGTCTCCAAATATTTCAGGTATTCTGTTATCCAGCAAAATGTAAACATGAAAAGCAAAACAGTGTTGCAAGGTGAAAAGAAAGCATAGAGCATTGAAGCTGTAGCACACTGATATTTTCCAGATTAACAAGCAACTGTCTGTTTGAGGTGATGCTGGGGCACATTGTATAGATTTGTTGGTCCCTTCACTCTCCATAGAGAAAAAGCTTCTGTTTGTAAGGAACAGGAGCACCCACACAGAGGAAAAAAGGCCGGGGGGTGGGGGGTGGGGGAAGAAAAAAAAGGAAAAAAACACACACGCAACAGATTTGTATTCCTTCCTGGCACAGTGTCCTCATTAACTTGCAGTGGGAATGAAGGACCCTCAGTACATTCCAAAGATGCTCACGATCTTGCAGCGTTCATCTCCATGGACAAAGTGCATCCTTAGCTAGCTTGCACAAGGAAGCCTAACATATAAAATAATCTGGTAGCATCTGCCCTATCAAAGCCTATTAGTTAATGCTTCCATTTCAGCAAATCACTATTAGAAAGACATTATGATCCTGAAGCAACCACATCTTTAAGGTGGCATTAATGTCCTTCTGGGACCGACTGGAACCATGGTCCAGAGGAGACATTGAGGTGTGCTCAAAGATAAGTATATTTTTGTACATCATGTATTTATTTACCCTGCAACATTTGGTGGGGGTTTTCTTAAGCTACATTAGCTTTAATTCTAATTTTCTTGTAGTGGCTAGTGCTGAATGGTATTTTTTTCCCCTTCAGATTGTAAGGTAATCATTTGAGGATTAATCTTCCAGTTAAATAAATTCCATACTGACAGTATTACTTTACAATAGGAAAACAAGTAGAATAACAATTTATCATTTTTTATATGGCTGTGTACAGAACAGTGGCTCTGTTTTTTTGTATTATTACAGCAGCAATTAAAAGTGCCAGGCAGGGACCAGTCCCTACTGCATTATGTGCTATTTAAACATAAAGTTCAGCCTCCCTAATAAGCTTACAGTCTCTCTCTCACAGTGCCAGACTTTCTTGCCCTCACAAACACACTGGCTTCTTGCTGTGTTGTCTTCAAAGGGTGGCCTCGACACCAGGCTTGCCTATCATGAAGACCCAGAGTCTGTAAACAAAGCCTGTGCCCAAACTACCGGGTAGGCAGAGACCCTCCCAGCCCAAGGGCAGAGACACACTGCCCACCGACTGCCAACAAGGCTGCTGTATGGACAGGAGCAGTGAAGGTGTACAGCAACATCACCAGCAGCCGCAACAGTTCCACAGTTTCAGCAGAGGGTTGTCTGCCTCTAGTTACAGCTCCTCCACCGGGAAGGATGGTGCTCCTTCCAGTACTTTATAATCCTTACCCAAGGACCTTGTCACACAGTTTAACATACCATTTTCTATGGTCTTTTAAGTACAAGTGCACATCTGCAGAAATATTTCTAAAGCTATATGTAAAGTTTAATGTATAGTGCATAAATAACAGATGCACAAGTGCATCTTGAGATGAACAAATTCTGTGAACATATTCATAATTAGAGATTATAACACATTGCAGACTTCAGGAAAGATATTTTCTATGAGGAATTATAGGCATCAATGCATCGCAGAGTGAGGGGCTGGATTTAGATCATGAATCTCTTTTTCCAATTTATAAAGCTGCCAAAGTTGACACAAGAGTAGGTAAATTAATTGATAGGCCTTGCGCTATAAAGGTGTAGCCTTAAAGTGTAAGCCTGAATATGTCACACATCCTGCCCGGCCCGAGTAACATGAGGCTCCCTGTGGATTGGCCCAAGACAGAGATAAGAGGAGTCCTCTGAGTCAGATCACTTTGCCTGTGGGCTTTATAGACCCCTGCTCCGGGTTTACTCGTACCTTAACGCAGTGCCTGCCTGCTGCTAAACGCTTGTA
The DNA here is from genome assembly GCA_013398155.1 of Pedionomus torquatus. NCBI lineage: Eukaryota > Metazoa > Chordata > Aves > Charadriiformes > Pedionomidae > Pedionomus > Pedionomus torquatus. The sequence goes on from VZRU01000430.1 coordinate 243,852, forward strand.
CACAGCTCCAGCAGGGCTTACCAAGCTCAGGCAATGAGCTACAAGCCCAGTTTTGGGACCCCAACTAACACCTCTGTACACATCACCATGGGGTGTGGAGGTTCTAGCCCTCTCAGAGCTAGTCTTGGATTAGTTGCATTAAACTCCATTGCATCCCCTGGCCCTGATATTCCTTTCATATGGACTGGCCAAAGCACAAATCCAGGTACTGCAGGTCAGGGCAGCATAGGAGAGCATGCACACTTCTTGCCAATCCCACACCTAATCTGTGGGTTAAAAGACGACTTTGGTTTCCAACAACCTCAACCTGACAGCTTTCATGAGCTCCGAATCCACTTTTAAAAAATGGAAGCCCTCAATGGAATTAAAACCCAGTAATACGGTTGTCTGTTATTTATTCTATATTTAATAATACCTTTCTCTGACACACATTGGAGATATAGGAGATGCTCTCATAAACTTTTTAAGATAAACCCATTTCTTTCCCAAGAGGTTCCACCTGACACAAGCCATTACTGAAGATTGACAGGAAAGTGTACTGGTAGCCAGGACATGCTATAAGACAAGCAGGAGATACTTAAATGATTTATTTGTGGTAAGGCATTTGAGGAGCTGCTTGGCCTCTGCAGAAAGGAGTTATGGGGGTACTGTATATCCAAACTGGGGTAGTATTCTGGGGAATAAAGTGAAACCCCAAACTTGCTGATTTATTACATATATTAGTTACCAAAACATTGTTGTCTTTTCCACACCTATTAGTTGGATATCACCGGTTTAAAACTAGCAAGCAGGGAAAGATAAGGAAGATGAAGTGCCCTTGGGAACCCTACTCTCCCAGGAAGGGGAAGCGAGGTATTTTGATCACCCAGTGTGCAGCAGGAGGCTGACAGCAGATCATGTTGAATCAGTTTCAAAGGTCTATTCAAACTCAATAGAAGTACACAGGCAAGAAGTAAGGGAATCCTCCTAGGAGTCTAGATTGAAAGAAATGTAAACCTAAGTCAATGCACTCCTGAAAAGCAACGTTGCCTACTTGAGAAAGCACTAAGAAATACCAAGCTCTCATCTACAGCAAAAGAAAAATATTGTGTGTTACCTCTCCTAAAGAGATGAGCAGCTTGTCTCCCAGAGCTGCTGGTTTGGATGGGAGGAGGTATTTGGTTCTAGGTCCTTACCTGACTAGATCATAAATCATGAAGCAAAAGAGCCCTCAAGCAACCTTCCAGAACAGGGAAGAACTAGCTGAGGGCATGGAAAACTCTTCCCTCCATATGTGCTAAGATGGAAGGGTTGACACCATGATTTTTTTCCCGGGTTTAAAGTGTCTAAATAAACATTAAGAAGTAGTAGGAAAAAAAATAACACTTAAAATACTGTTGATTTTCCAATGCCTGTAAACAATTAAACTTTCCCTCAAATATTCAAAAATCAGTCTTTACTGAGAGGAAGGAACTGTCATTTTTACAGACCAAACAATTTTTCCAAGCTATAGTTATGGAAAGGGAAGAGAGGGGATGCGGAAAGGTGCACGAGCCAGGCTGTGCAGCACAGGCTGCTTGCAGAGTTAATTGTACTGAACTGCTGCCTCCCTTTATGTCTGCTAGATTTAAACCTCCTTACACCACCAACAGATTGAAGTCCAGCAAAGCACATCAACATGTGCTGAGCTCTAACTTGTTCAGATAACTCACATGCTTAAAGAAAATCATGTGCTCATGTGCTTTGCTGGGCTTCTCACCGCAGAACCAGAAGCAACTTAGAAATGTTTTTTTCTCTTGAACAAAAAAGAATTTGGGAGCTGTCAGCAGAGGCTTTTTCTACAAAACCTGCATTTCTTTGTGGCTCTGCAACTTGACATTTTGCTGTTTCTGCCATTTACATCTTGTTAATGCTGGGCAGGTGTTTTCCAGTGCAGGATTTTCCATTAGCAGGATGTCAGAGGGGCACACACAGGACAGTGGGATTCTTGGAAGCTGCAAGGGACTGGCAGCCTCTCCGAAGCTGCGTGAGAAACAGCACGATGTCAAAATTTACTCGTCAAAATGTTTTAAGGTTCAGATGTTGCATCACGTTTTTGGCTAAATTAAATTTCCCGGCAACCGTTTCCTTAAGCAAACATTTGTTTTCAAACCAACCCTTGGTTTGTTTTTTTTATTTCCCTCTCAATACAATATCTGAATCAGCAGATTTTAAATACTCAATATATCTTTAAATGCCAATGCACAACAAGTATAGCAGGTGTTTAATTGTGGTTTAAAGATCCACATTTTTCACATTTTACAATCACAATTAAAATTAAGCAATAACACCAAAGGAGTTCCGGTATGCAGCAATAATACTTACCCATATAGTGAAATTGATAAGGATCCAGATATAATGATGCCCATTGTAGTAACCCTGTGGTGACTGATTGCTATTCTGCTGTTAGCAAACAACCAAGAAATACTTTATTTTTTTCAGAATTATCAATTTGTTTCTAGGGTATGAGAACAATGAAAACCTTAAGGGAGAAAGCAATAGTTAGTGAGGTATTAAAACAGTTCTATAACTAATAAAAACACTAAATCAAGTTAGATATGCAGCAGTGTGTCATTTCTATTTTAATAAAAAAGTACATTATTCTCTCCTCAAAATTACAAAATTTTATTTTTTTTAGTCATTGCCAAGATAATCGGAAAGTTAAAAAAAAGTCATAAATCTACAGTTTCTGGAACTGTCATTTATGCGGTTTTCTACCCCTTAGAAAGACAGAGTATAGCACGTGTATTCATAAAGAATCTTGAAAACTTATTTGCGTCAGTGCTAACAATTTTTTAAGGGAAGAGCTTGGGGAATTTCAGATAAAAAATTGTTCGAGTTTCATAATGTCTCCATACATGAGTGAGCTGTGAAACATGTTCTAAGGAGCTATAGCTGCTACATACATTGTAGTAGGTAGTAAAATAAATCTAATGGTTTCCTACTGCATCGTGGACCCTGTGATATGGAGAAACCAAGAGACAAATCAAGCTCTTCTAATGTGGAGACTTAAGTAACAAAGCTCACTGCTCAAAGAATGACTGATGGTATCATCACAAATTAATGTACAAAAGATCATACTCCTCAGCTTCCAAAAAAGCAGGGCAAGAGAGAGGTGATGGTCACATAGCTGGGAATGGTATTTCTATAATTTGGGTGATCTGAAATTCATTGCCTATTAATATTTAATAACTCTACTGCCCAATTCCATATTTCTCACTCAAGCAAATTTCCCACAGAGGTACAAAACATATATAGACGTGTAGAAAAAAAAACACCCAAATTATAATTAGGAACAACAGTAAATAACACTTGGTGTTGGTAGTGTCCCAGCAAGGTGGGCTAGAGGGAAGTGGCACCTGTGGTGAGAGACGGTCACTTACTTGAGAAGAGGAAAAGTTGAGAATTCTTGAGAACATCACTCCTTCCAGACATGCTGAAACAAGCCCATTGCAACACTTCAGGCTTAGTTTTCCACTCTGTCAGCTGTACTGTCAATAATCATAGAATCGTAGAATGATTAGAGTTGGAAGGAACATTAAAGATCATCAAGTTCCCAACCCCCTGCCAAGGGCAGCGACACCTCCCACTAGACCAGGTTGCTCAAGTCCCACCCAGCCTCGCTTCCAGGGATGGGGCATCCACAGCTTCCCTGGGCAAAATACGAACTCTTTAACACATCTAGAAAAACTAGCATTATGAGAAATTAACCCTTCATGGAACTATAGTGCCCAATCTTCCCTTTCTTCCTGAAACGAGAGGGGAAATCTGAGATTTTATGAGACAAGATGAGTAGAATGGCAAGTGGCACACTTCTTCATTCCCTTCCTTTGTGTCCCATCTCAACTGTCCTGAACATACAGGGATAGTTTTAATGAAAAGCTTATAAAAGCACAAGAGGATTTAGACCTGCTCAGCCAAAATATGGACATTCAGTCAATTTTATTTTCCTTCCTCAAGGTTCCAATGAATCTGTTTGACTTTATTTAAAAAATTAGGTAAATCTAGGGGATAAAACTTGAATGGTTTTCACTTTTTAAAAAAAAAAAAATAATTGAATCTGGGAAGGGCAGAAGCATTCTGATGCTGTTAAAAGCATGTTTTCATTGACTAAGTTCAAGTCCAGCCTGCCCTGCACTGCTCTCAGCTCCTTGGATTAAGGCTTTGCGAACATTCCTGAGATGTCAACATTTCATCCAAATCAAGTAAATGTTTACATTTCCAAAGCTCTCGTTGAATAGAAACATGGTTTCTTGCCCAGGTCTAGCAGATTAGCCTGCTCCCAAATTAAAGCATTGGCGAGATAATCGGCATAATGCAGCCTTATTCTCATTCAAAGAAAACCAGCCATTTCTAAATCTGTTCCTTTGCCTGTAGATGTACCATCTGGAGAAGGTCATGTAGGAGGAAAGAGAAAGAATGGGAAGGAACAGGATGCAGAAGGCTGCCATGTAGAAGACTCTGCTTTTAGGTGAGAATATAAACTAAGGAAGTGGTGGGGAAGAATTCTCTGCTGATGGCTGGCTGACGGATGGCCATTGTACAAATACATTGTAACGAAGAGGCAGTTCCTGTCATAAAAAGTTTACAGTCTAAATAATTCAAGCACACAAAGGGCCGAAGAAAGAAAACTTCATTTTATGGATGGGAAACCAAGGTACTTTGCTAACACTGTACTCTGTGCCCTTCTTATCTGACCCCATGAGCCTTTTCTTGCAAATGTATTTTTGATGTGCTTAACAAAATGTATTCACTTCATGCAGTTGGCAGACTTGGTTGTTGCATCAAAAATAGTTAATGGCAAGTATCAGCATTTTTATATTTCTTTCCTTGTGCAAGTATTTAATAACAGGGAAATAGCAAACAACAGCTGTGTAAAAGGAAAGAGCAGTATAAATGAATGCTCATCCTGCATCACAGGGAACGATATAAGCCTAAGATTCAAACTGGGAACTTCCCCCAGATTGCAACCAGATGCTTTTCAGTCAGTTTGCCACACATAAAATGGGTCAGGAGAAACCTGAGGGGTACCGTTCTTCACAGGTACCTTGTGCATATGTGGTATCATGTAAGGAAATCACAATTCTACCTGTATGTAGCAAAGACCAGAAAGACCGCCAAAACAGAAGGATCTAAGCAAAACAAGGAAACCAAACAAATCCTATCTTGACAAACATAAGCAGAAGGCCTGCATGCAGGAGAACATGCTGAGAATGACTCCAGCTCCACTGGAGTCAAACTGCCCCTGACATCTGTGAAGCCAAGGGCTTTTGCCCTGCTGGGAAGGTCTGACTTGCATTGCCTTTGCCTTTACTGGCAATAATGAGCCTCATTTTAGAAGACTTGTGGATAAAGAGGATTCTTTTTTTTTTTTTTCCTTCTCTCTAGGCTTCCTTGATCTGATCATGACGCAAAAAAAACTAATTACAGCAATTAATACAGAATTAGAATAGTTTCATGCTAACTCTGTGAGTAGCTTTCTAGCAGCAGATTGCCTAGAGATACAGGGTTTGAAGCAAACTCTAAAGCTCTTATTTTCCTGATTACAGCTGTTGAAAAACTAACATGTTGGTCCTCAGAATGAAGAGGGAAAGCTGACTACGAAGCCCTTATGAGCATATTATTCTGCAAAGTGCAGCACTACATTAATATAGACAGAGGCTTAGAAAGGAAATAAGAAATGTGCTCAAAAGTCAAATCTCATGCATTCTGAGTCTCTTCACTACTTTTCTGTTCTGGAAAATTATGCCTACCTGGTTATTTCCCTTTAATATCACCAGAGAGATAGATGAATCAAAATGGGAAAACAAAACAGGGAGTGCTAAAGGGAAGGAGTCAGCTGCAAATTTTCTTCAGTGAGCTTAAACCATGTTTGACAAAATCTAACAAATTAGTGCAGAGAACATAGCACATGTAATGGCATGACCTCAAATGACTTGCTCTCCTTTTCAACTTTAACAGCTATGGCTATACAAGGTTAGCACATACACATTACTCATGCTTACTTTTGCACAGCATCAAAAAAAAAAAAAAAAAAAGGCAAGAGAAAGAAAGTGTAAACACTTGCCAGCGTATTGTTTGCTGGCAATAGCAAACAAACCGAATACTGAACAGTCATGCTTCATCCAACAAGCATAGCTGCTAGCCAAATGCAGGCTTACAATTGTTTGGATGAAAAAGAGACTACCATCCATTCACCTCTGTATTAAGGATTTGATGAACTGTGCTGCAGCAAGCTAGGAATCAATCTTTTGGAAAGAACTGATATGAACACTTTCTACAGGATGTGGCAAAGTGTATGAACTTCGCACATGCACAGTTTCCAAGAGCATATAACTATAAACATCACAGACTGCGTGGTTCATACTGACAGGGAACAAAAAGAATCCCAAACATCTTCATCACTGGGAACCATATGTGACCCCTGAAAGACATCAGCTTCAGTTGTCTTCTCCTTTCACATTGCTTTAAGAGGCTGAAGAGACAGTAACCAAACTTACCTCCCTGGCAGCTTGATCCCTTCTCCTGTCCCTTCAGCACAGAGGCATCTCCTCCTACACCCACTCCCCAGCCTCTGGATGAAGAGGAGCAAGCTGGTGTGGGTCGTGATTCCCAGCTGGGGAGTTCCTCCCTGGCAATCAGGAAATCTGTGCTGGGAATCCTTCTCTACTGGATCAAGGGAAGTACAGGCAATTGAATGGATTTGCACAATCTTCCTCCAATTAGTGCAATTTTAAAATACTACTCCAAAGTAACACCTTTTCTGTGGAAGCATGAAGCTCTTTATTAAAGGCAATAGCGTTTTCAGGAATGTGGCTGGGAGAAAAATAGGGAAAAGGAGAAGAAATAGCTCCAGTACTCTGCCCTCTGTTATGACAATGCAACTTTTGGGAAGGGAAAGAGAATCTGGACCATGAACTATATTGAACTATTTTAGTACACCAGTAAGCTTAGATTTGGCGTGGAATCCCAGTACATACTCAAAGCATTCTACATGTATAGTTTGTAAGAAAATCCTCAAGATAACGTGAAAAACCCTGTAGCTTACAGTAACACAACCTGTCAAAGAAACAGATGTGTCCACGGAAAAAAATAAATTCTGAGTGTGCAGCTAGAAAACGTGTGATACTAAGAAGTTCTCTTAAACAAATAACCATTAATGGAACAAACATGTTAAAATAATTCCTTTTCCATGCACGAAGGTTATGGGCTTAATAGATTTTTACCGTATTAGCACAGAAATGCACTTTCACTTTCTGTAGCTAATCTTGAAGGGACACACATCAACATACTGTATTTTTCTGCTGTATTAATGAACATTACAACTAAGACAGTATTATACTCATTATGAACCTAATAACTAACACATGGTCACAAAGAATTACTATGTTAACACTTTCCTGCAGAGATGTGAAATGAATAGAACCTCTGTTTGGATGACTATTAAAAAGAATCTTGCTTACTAAGAAAAGGGAACCTAATTTTTTTTTCTAATCTTTTCTTTTTGTTTCACATTGCTTAGAACACACCTGATGTCCTGTATCCATAGAGTTAGCCAGCTCTGCATGAGAATTGGCTGCAGAATCAGGGACTGGGTATTAAGATTAGAAGATTATCAACATATTTTCCACCAAAAGCCCCCCACAAAACCGTAACAAAACTACTGAAGTCCATGAAATAGCCCCAGGATTGAATTTGGTTCCATAGACTCCTTATGAACACTGGTGGAGTCAATGAGAGTTTACTGGATTTGAAGAATGAGATCTACATGCTTTCAGGTAATTTAAATGTTCAAACACTGAAAGAACGTCTTAGAGATTAAGTGGGCAACATGTGTTTTCAGAGGCCACATTTATGCACAGCCAACCATTGGAGACTAGATCAATATGATCGTGGTTGCCCAGAGCTTGCTCTATAGTCTGTTTGATAAGCTTTGGCAGACCAACAAGAGTCCACACCTCCACTCTTCACGACACACACAGAGCGATATCTTCAGGTGGGCTGACCTGATGACTGGTCAGCTACATCTTCATTGGTCAGATGAAATGCTTTGCAGTCCCCATGCTCCACTTAAATGTCCCACTTTGCATGTTCCCAGCCCTCATGGCACTTGTTAACCATCCCTATCTTAAATAGCTGTTGTCTCCTTCCTACTTCTGGTATCTCCTTGTCATCTCTATCTTTCCTTTTTGCTCTCCCTCTCTTTTTCTATGAACATGCATATCTCTATCTGCAGACTCTAAATAGCATCAGTGGCTGTTGGTTACCTTGTGTTGACAGCAACATTCACAGTTTTGCTCTTTTTCCCACCTGGCAGCAGGAATCAGAGGAAATACTCTTTCCTCACCCCAAATGTTTGTCTTCACTGGCTCCATTATCATCTTGGAACAAGAGAATGCACATGCTCCTGCTGCACCTTACTGACTTTTTCTGCTTGCAAACTGGTGTTGGTGCTAACCTTTTACCCTACTTTTTATACATGTTGCATCTTTCCCCTCTATACTCTCCAAATCCCGTCAGTGGGTTTCAGAGTCAGTGAACCTCCACTCAACTGCTTTCCAGCTAGCCTTAAAGAAGTGAGCAACAAAGAAAAACAGAAATAAGGTAATGGATGCAAAATTACTTCATTTCAAAGCGTCTGCACACACCTTCCTGTATTTGGAGCCATTAGGTATGTTTCTTAAGCTTAAATCATCAAAAATGCTACTCAGGATTGCATAAATGGAAGATCACTTGTGCAATATCTCTGGGAATTACTAGACTGGTGCAAGAATGAACATCAGGGCAGCAATGTGAAACCATCGTATCTTACCTCGGGCCCACACACAACAGATGTTTCCCACCCTACTGATAATGACACATCAAAGAATGATCTCAAAAGTTATCTATAGCTTCCTTTTAATATCCCAACAGGCATGCTAAGGCACAGTTTTAAAGGCACTTCTAGTCAGTGACACAACTGGTATTTTTGCCAGTGGCAGCAGCTCTAGGTAGGTCAGTTTGGATTGGAAGCTAAGGTGAATTAGGTCCCAGTACTTTGGAAATTTTGATCTTTTCTTGTTGGTATAAGATATTGGATTGTCACCAAAGCACAGAAGCCTGTTTCTCTGACATAATAATTACAAGCATATGATGACATCCCAATTAATCCTGATAAGTATTCCTATATCTGCCACTCTCAGAGAAGCTTGTGAGCCTTAGCTATTCACAGATATAAGGTTCTTTCTTCCCAGTTTATTTTTTTCCAAGTGTTTCTTATTGTTACTATAAGGTATCGGTGCTACAGTGAGTGATGCTACTGGGTAAAAAGAGCTAAAGGCAGATTTTTCCTGAAGAAAATAGAACAATCTTTGTGGTAATATGCAAGTTACTCATCCTCACCTGGCATCTCTGCCCTAGTCAAACAGCTTGCCCAGTTTGTGAGTAGGCACCATGCCGTCCAAATACACAGTGAGTGGAGTAAGGAGCCAACAAAGAGCTTCTTTGCTGAGCACTGAAATCCCATCTGGGAATAGCCAAACGGCTGTCTGCTTTCAGGTTACACATGAACAGTTAATAGAATGTGCCACTGCTAATCTATAGCAGTCAGAGTCAGCTCGAAAAAAGTTTAAAAGCTTCCACAACTGTGTCAGTTGTATTTGAAGGGAGAGGGAGAAAAGAGATGGGAGCAGTGGAGGGAGGACACTGCACTTATTCTACTTCTCTTTTGAACCTGGTCACAAAGGACGGTACCAGTAAGCCTGCCGCCACTATATTCTGACACTCAGTGGCATGGGTGCATGAGCATTGAAGCAAAAGAACAGCACAGAGCAGCACAGTCTTATCCTGCATGATTTACCCATGAAAGGTTCAAATATGGTGGTAGGAATATGTAGAGATTGCTCACATCTCTCACAACTGGTCATCTCCCACCTCACTAACAGTTCCATTACCACTGGCAAATATGAAAGGGCAACTTCAGCCTGCTTCTCCTACAGTTACTTACCCCACTGCTCAGCAGTTAATTTGGTGCAATTTTAATTGAGATAGCTACATTTCCAAACTGCCTACATTTTTTTTTCTTAATTTTATGCTTTATTCTCATATTGTACTTCCATCAAATTCAGTCACTGCAGGCATTTTTCTAGATATGGAGAATAAGGAGTCCTAAAAACCTCTTTTTTTGTTACTTAATTTCTAAATGCTCCTGTCCTGCAACCTTCCCAACACAGAGCTATCTACTGTGTCCAAGCTATAGAAGAATTAAATCTGAAATAAACCCCATCTTCAAAATTTGAATCTTTCCTTTCAACTGCAAATAATATTTCTGAAGTATCTTTCCTGAGGAATATAGATCCTTTAAATACCAGAGGGGTATGTTGACATGACATGAGTCAGCTGGTGCAGCTGCAATGTCTTGAGTCTTCACTCAGGGGCTGAAGCCAGCAACACCAACATCTGCCAGGGCTGGATTGTTGATCCCACTGTGCTCCCACCCATATTAGCATCACCTATATCACTGTATCTCAGTACTCTTATCAGAATGATGTAGTTTCACAATGCTATCCTTGAAAAGAGAAGACAAGAAAGTACAGGTGAGTTAATTTAACTGCAAAAAACCCTCATAATTAATAATCAACCAAATTATCTGGAAGGTAAAAAGGAAATAACAGCCAGCACAGATTTATTAAGAATAAATCATGTCAGACCAGTCTAATTTCCTTCTGTGAAAAGGTAACAGTGCATGTGGACAGGGAAAAGTAGTCAGTGCTCTGTATATTGACTTTAATAAGGATTTGACAAACTTTAACAGAGCTTCCTCCTAGGCCAACTAAGTAAAGACACCCTGCAAAATTGTTGTGAAGTGGTTACAAAACTGTTAAAAAAAACCTCAGTCAGGAGAATCATGACCAATGCTGCTTTATTCCCATAGTGGAGGAATGGGATCTCACAGGAAGCTGTTCTGAACTCAATATGATTTCATACTCCCAGTAATGTTTTGGACCCTGAATACTTTTGTCACCTCCTGGTCACACCAACCTTTCAGCTGTTGCAAGCACATTAAACGACAGCACTGGAATTCCAAAATGTGCTTACATCTGGAGAAATTTTATGAAAGAAATTAAGATGAAGACACAAGAAGACAATCATCTCCACCCAGGAGAGCAAGAAGAGACAGTTAACAGCAGCTTTTCAGAAAAGGGTTCATAAGTTGCAGGATGTCACCTGGTAAACACAAGGAAAAAGTTCTGTGCTGTTAAAAAATTGTCAAGTATAATGGCATGTATAAATGAAAATGGGTTTATACATACAGGGGTTTGATGCAGTTTTTCTGCTCTACTGATGCCTGATAAGTCCGAGGTCAGCACTGGTACCAGTTGAGACCTTGGTTTTACAGAGCATGCTTCAAGGAAGATGTGGGCAGTAAAAGAGTCCCTGGGACAACAATAATGGTGTGAAATGAAATTTGAAAACTTACTCTATTAAGAGAGACTGAAAGAACTGAGAACATTTATTTATGGAAGAAAATAAACAGATGCAAGCTGGAAGACGAATCTTCAGATATATGAATTGCTACTGTAAAGAGGAATAAAAGAATGTGTAGATGATATAAAACAACAGTATTAAAATGCAACAAGGGAGTCTCCAGCCATATACTAAGAACAGCTCTATAATGATAAAGATGGGTAATGACTGAAAGAAGCGTTGAGGGAGACTCTGGAATCTCCACCATTGCAAGTCTTTACAAAGAGATTAGACAAATGTCTGTCAAGAGTAGTATCTTGGCAGACTTCTTGATGGTCCTGTCTACCCCGCTTCCTATACCTGTATTTCAAAATGAGGGATCACTACACTCAATCCAGCTCTTGCCGGTGCCACTGTTTGGGAAAGAGTACTGCAGGGGCACAGATGTGTCTCAGAAGGCAGCCACACTAATAGAGTCCATGAACACCTGGACACCTGGGATCAGATGGACTCGGACAGCTTAGCTCTGCTTCATCTCTTAAAACCATAAACCATAGGTCTGTTTCTCAAACACAGCAAAGTTGTCAAGAAAAGCTAAGGCCCAAGAAGGTGCAACTGCTCCATATAGAAAGAGGCCCCAAGAATTATTCTGGGTGTTCAGCTCCCAAGTTAATGGGATTTCTGTTAACAAATAGGTTCAATACATGTGAAATTCTACCCAAAATATCAAGCATTAAGACATGAAATATTTTCTGATCCACGCACTTGTAGAGTATGTGAATTATCTTGGATTTACCCATTTCATATTGGAATGCACTGTATTCCAAGAGCTTTGATGTACTTTTTTTCCATGTACTTTGATAATAAAAAAAATGTATTTGGTGCATTATTCCGTTCATAGGTGTGCCAATTCTCTGGAACCAAAATCCCCCAGACTAGCTGTAATATATGTATGTGGAATTTAGTTCAGTTCTGCCCTTTCTGAATAGTGCTTTACTATGCAAGTTGTCCCATTACAGATCCCTTTGCATTTGCAGAGCAAGATAAAGGGATTATGTTCAGACCTAGTACAGTAATTTCTGACATTAATAGATTTTTTTTTCTAGAAGTACATAAACTATGTAAAAGATTGCCATAAGAAAACTACTTTTCATGGTAGCAAACTCTCAGCAAACTAACAATATAGCCATTAACTGCCACTGTAAGTCTACAAGTATAAGAAAATATTAAAAAATCCAGAGTAGAAGGTTTGATTTGAAGATCCACCTCATTGACTACCTAATTCATTCCTAATGACATAATCATTGGTGAACAGTAAGTGCAATTCAGAAGGTCAGAATTCTAATATTAGTCACTAGATTGTATAACCGAAGTGCTGCGTTACTACCAGTTTCTGTTCTTTATTGTCAAAAAGAAAGAACAAAACTTGTTTTAAACATGGTGACAGAAGGCATTTGTATAAACCAAACATTCATAATTCAGTTCTACCTATGAATTAGCCCTAAATGAAAATATTTTAATGTCCTTGTCCGAAGAACACATAAACAGAAATAAAGCCAAGCCATAGAAAGGTCAATTCGTGCATTGTCTTCCTCATGGAAAATAAGGTCTGGATACCCTACTGCATTATTTGTACTAAATAATCAATACTTTATGGTCTTTTAACTTTATAAGTACATCTAAATACCCTTTTTTGAGAAATTCTAGTGCAATACTGTGAGCATAACTCATGGTCATGTTCGGGTGAATTAATGATTCCTGAAATACACCATACATAGGAAGTCATATTTCATCTGCATCCATTTCTCTTATTCATTACCTAATCTTTCAAACCCTAAATCCCTCTGCAGCTCCTTCTGAATTTAAACAAAACATGTTCTAGTGGTTTCTTTCATAGCAAGGGAATAAATCTGTACATTTACCATATCACAGACTGTTGAGAACAGGCAGCATTAAAATTTTTAAGAAGTTTGTCATCTTTGGGCTCAATGACTTAATAACCAGTTGGACACCTGCATATACCAGAATGGTTGCTAAAAGGTTTCTAAAAAGAATTGCTAAACTGCCACTGACTTGCACCATGAACGGTGCAATGTCCTGCATTAAAAGATGCAGTTGCACAATACACAAGCCCTTTCTCTCCCTTCATGCCACTTTGTAGGGACTTTCTCCATACTGACTCCGGCTGCATTGAATGTTTCGCTTTCATTCAATATGAGATCTCATGAGGGAGTATTGCAACACAGCAGAATGTATCCACATTTTAGTAGTTTTAAAAGAAATTTTGATCAGTTTAATTCTTCTTTTTTTCATATTGATTTACTCAAAGTTTGCAAATGCCTTTTACAGCTATTTAAAGCCAAACTTGCCAAATGTGTACTTTTAAATGAATGTCCACCACAGACACGGTTTTTGTACTGATGAATGATGGTAAAAAAAGGCATAAGTTAAAGCCAACAGCAAAATTCTATTGGAAAGTCCAATTATTTTCCTACCAATGTATCTCTCTTGGACTTACTAACTACAAAGAGCCCCTTGATACAGTCTTAAGATCCTAGTTCAGAAAAGGTTTCATGCAGAAGCTTAGCTGTAAACAGGTGACCAAGTTACATTAAAGTCATCAGGATGCAACAACCCACTCAAGTCAATGATCTGCCAAGTGTTTTTCTCAGTCATGCTGGCTTGATGAATCAGCTTTCAGCACCAACAGCCCTAGTCCAGGTCGATCTCTTTGAAACCTACTAAAAGTTCTACCACCCTGCAAGGCATAAAAAGCATCACCTTATGTCATCCTTTGCCTCTGATGAAGTTAAGCTGAGCATACATTAGGCTTTTTTTTTTTTTCCTGCAAATATATTTTTGCACTATGTTCAACTGAAGAATAACACTGTCTTTTAAAGTAGCATCATTTTGCAAATGTCACTGTAATTTTCCCCAAAGTATCTTCCATTAGTTGTAAGAGGTGCAAATGAAAAGGATTTTAAAATTGGCAGGGGGGTAGAAAAATAAAGAATAATGCACTAATAATCTAGTTGGTGGCTTGATTTTTGGCAAGCTTTCAAGAGAGAAGGAGAGACAGAAAGAGGTGATCACCTGAACTTCTTGTACATTTTAATACAGGAAAATAAAAAGGACAAAACTATCAGGAGATATGAAAGCATTTCTAAGGTAGAAATTATAAAAAAAGACCCACTGTAGTACAAAAATGCACATATATATGTATATATATATGTATAACATTCATCTGTATGTACTTAAATGAAAATGAGAATAGACAGCTTGGCAGCAGGACTTTGTGTACTTTATTCTCCAATGGTGTTTCACAGTACTGGGACCGGTCATTGACCGAAATTATGGATCACTTGTGGTCTGCAAGACCTAACATGACTGAACTGTATGTGCAAACCAAAGCTTGACTAGCAAACCCAGAACAAGTTTCAGTAACGCTAGGTTTGCAACTAAATTTTCCAGTACCTAATTGGGCTGAAGTACTTGTAACTGTCTTAACAAGTAACATATCTGTATTTGAGTGAAAGACAATGTAAGAAGTAACTTACTTTTAATCATCATAGCAGGCATCAAAGTAAGCAAGAAAAGCAGGGTTCAACCTGTTTAGGATCTTGTATTATCTCTTCCCTTTCATAGTTTTAAATAGGAAAATAACATAATGAAAAAATCTCTCTTGGCTCTCTCTAATATATTAATTCCCCTCTGGAAATTTATGTCTCATTCCATCAACCATAGATGAAGCATAGACATCCAACTTTTAGATCATTAATGATAATTAAGATGAAAACTGCAATATACGGGTAGGGAAAAAAGTGTGGGTTAGGGACGACAGTAAAAAAAGTCTCTCTGTGTCAGAAGACAGCCTGGTAGAAACAGAAGTCTCTTCAAGGAGTGTACAGGTAGAAGACCGGCAGACTGGTGTGATTTATCTTCAGACACCATATTACTATCCCAAGATGCCACATGATACAGCCAAGGTTCACAGAACGGTAACACAATGCATTTTCTTTCTTCTTGAAGCTGTTTGTTACTTTCCACACTGTTTCAGATAGAATTATTCTTCAAAAAACTATTACATTCTAAAATATTTCTCAGCTAAAAGCATCATCAAGTCTCTTTCATAACTTGTTAATGGAACAAAAACCAGTTAGAAAATGTGTTCTAGGTACCGTAATGGGTGCTTACTGCTGCATTCACTGAATCCATCAGTAGCACTTCACAGACATCTAGCAAGCCTATTTGCTTCATAAATCATTGAAATGTGAGAAGACCTTTTGCATAACCCAGAAATATTCTTTAAGTGTTTAGCATCAATAATAATGAAAACTGGCACCACAACAACTTAAGCAATGTAAAATATGGCATCGTAGGGTTCAGCTTGACTTTCATTGAAGGATTTCTAAAAATACAAGTACATCATCAACAGTGACAGCTTGCTTAGTGACTCAACACAGTGGGAAACCTATTGCTCTAGAGGACTGTGTTCTGCCTCATTATTTAATACAGACATCACAACCATGCTGTTCTGTTTTCAGTTCTTAAATGCATGATGCAAAGGAACCCACACCTCAGTACGTCTGCCTTAAAGAGTGAGAATAATTCAGAGTTGTTAGATCTGCACTACTGATAGCATACTATCAGCATATTAGTGCCAAGTTACATAATTTATTGTGCAAGTTTGAAACATTCGATAGCCTTTGTAAAACCTCAGCTGCTGGAATCAAGAGATTGTTTGAGAACATCTGCTTCCATTTTCTAAGCGTGCACACTTCTAGCACTCTAGTGAAGAAAAGCTCTAACCCATGGACATACTACATTGTAAAGGCTACGAACCCAGTGTCACACAGAAATAACTGGAAATTAATTTTTTTAATTGCATTTAGTAATATTTTTAGAAGCTCAGAGTTCACATGATTGCATTACTACTACATTATACTTTAAATAAATCATCAAGGAGCCTATGAACAGGCAGAAATATTAAGTGGAAGAGAAAAGGAGACAGTGGGGAACTGGGAGAAAGGAGAGATGGGAGGAGGACAGACACCATAAACAATCTGGGCAGTGCTAGGGCTAAGAAGAGGCAGAAAAGACATTAAGAAGGAAAAGGCAGGACTGGTATTATATGCGGGGAGATATTTGTGCAAAGGGAGTCAGGCAAAAAGATGATGGGCAAAAAGTGAAACAATACTGAGTATGAAAAAACTGATACTGATGATCAGCACATACAGGCAAGAAAAGAGAAGCCAAGGCAAGAGAGAGTCAGGAAAAGGTAAAAGAGAGGGAAATTGGCATTGTCAAAGTAGATGACTTGGGCTGCGAGAACTGGTAGACATCAAGGCATGAGATAAAACAGAACTGAGACAAAAAGCTGAAGAAGTAGAGGCTGAGGCTTAAGCAGATTAGGCATGTGATACAAAGACAGGTACTAAGATGTAAAATGCTAGCCAGAAGTAGAAACAGGGTTGTATGGACTCCTGCTTTTTTCTATGCTGCCCAGCCCATGTACAAAATTTCTCATGTGGCATGAACATTATTAAAATTGCAACATAAACACAAGCCCTATAGTCGTTTCTTTGATTATGTTATTATGCACATTTCTTCCAGTTGTTGTACTGGAAAAAGAGATCTGCCCATTGTCACCTTCAGTCAAGGCTTCATGTATCCATGGTACACATTCCAACCGAGAGCTCTACCCAGCAGCTGACTAAACATAAATCCTCCGGTTGACTGTAGAGGCTGCATGAAGACTGCTGCCCACAGAGTACCCAAGGAGCTCCAGGACTCCAGGACCTGACTTACCAGGCAGGTACAGGTAAGGTAGCCCTGTACCTGTTCTGGGAGTCTATTAGGATGCTCAAAGAAAACAGCTTGCTGTAGCAACTGCTTCAGTTGTCACAGAGGTTGTAAGATCTGTAGCAAATGAGGCAGTAGAATGCAAAAATACAAAGAACACTCTCATGGCTAAGGCAGTAAATCACCATATCACTACATGACTGTAAAACTCCTGTGGCCAGTAGGGTGCTGGGGATCCCTCTGCTTTTCAAGGTATCTGCTTGAGAGTCTGTGTTCCTCTATGGAAATGGTGGATGTCTGTACACAATTTTTTCAAAGAATAGTATATTCATGAGTCATTAGCACCTGGGGAAAGCAAAGGAACCAAAAACTAGTTCCTGACTTTGCATGTAATTAGGGGAGACAAGGGAGACAACTGTAAAAACACTTCGACTTAGAAAAAGGTCAGAACAATTTCTTTGGTCACTCTGAATTCCTGCTCCAAAACTGTATTCTTCATTTAAAAAGATGGCTGAGCAAATGGATTAAATAATAGCAAAATGAAAGCCAGTTCATTCTGGCAAAACAGAAGGGAGTTGTTATAGTAAAAAAGGAAAAAAAAATCCCATTTTGGTTCTATCCAAATCAATTTTTTCTCCTGTTTGTTCATTTGTTTATTTTTCCTATTTAGTCACTTAATGAAAAATCCCTTATTTGATGAGCTGTTTTTCCAAATGCTCAGCATGGCAAGTGGGAGGCAGTGGAAGACATACCTTGAACATATAAAGTGGCAGGCTGTTCCAATTACTAGCTCAAACTAGCTGCTGCAGGCTAAGCACTCAAAATTAGTAGGTACTTTTGACACCTCTTTTTTCTGTGTCCGAGTTCTTGTCTGTAAATTGAGAATCTCAGGATTGACTTTTTCGATCAAAAAATAATTTCCGCCAAAAAAGTAATTTCCACATAAAGATAATTTAATTAATGTTTGTACAGTACTCATAT
Organism: Pedionomus torquatus; assembly: GCA_013398155.1. Classification (NCBI taxonomy): domain Eukaryota; kingdom Metazoa; phylum Chordata; class Aves; order Charadriiformes; family Pedionomidae; genus Pedionomus; species Pedionomus torquatus. Next base: position 262,098 of record VZRU01000430.1, read on the forward strand.
ACTAGAATGAAGAGCATCATAGAAACGCTGTCTTGAGAAAAATACTCAAAGATCCACACAGAGAATCAAGCATGAGCTATACACAGAGGAATGGAGAGAAACCTTGATGCTGAATATCTACTCTTTAGATGAGCACTATCTATTCTGTGCACTTAGTAAGACTGGGCAGGGAGGGGAAGTCATATATGGTCATGTATTTGATATTATCATAGTGGAAACACATACTGCGGCCATACTAAAAATCCTAAAACAACCACACAGGACCATTTATTTCCCTAACTTTTGCATGCCTAATTTCAAAATGTCAGTGATATCTTTGTAATATATTTTAATTACTCTGTAATTTAAAGAAAAAAAAATACCACTTGTAGCACTGATATGTAAGACAAAGGGCAAATTACATTTGCTGTTTTTCACAAGGACATAACTTTTAGAAAAACTCTTAGCCACAGAATGGCTACATTACTTCTTCTGAAAAAAAAACAAAAAAACAAAAAAAAAAGACTTAGTGCACTGAACTAAGCTTTCTGTTTCAAGTATCAAAAACATCCAGACACTTGGAGGAAGGCTCCCTGTACCTGAATCCAAAGACGTAAGATAAAGCTAAAGCTGTGATTTTGAGTATCCTGAAAGAAAAGGCTAAAAATAAACACAAAGAATGGGGAAATATGAAAAGGTGAGCTACTAAGTAACTGTATTGAATACAGTGCAGTTTCTTTTCTTTATAAAACACTGCCAGCATCTCTCCACTTAAGGTTATTTTAGCAAAACTGTACTCACCCCACTGCAATTACTGTACATTGATGGTAAAGATGTTTATGCTGTGGCTAAAGCTGAATAAATAACTGGAAATTGCTATGCAGCATAAGCAAGTGACAGCAAGAATGAGGAAGGGGTGATATATGGGACCTTAGCTTAAAAATATAGTAAGACAGAATTTGGCAAACTTTTCAGGTATAAAACACAAGTATAAAACCACAAGGTAACAATAGGAAATTTCCAGTTTTTAATTGCTCAGTATTTACTATTCTGCTAGTTATTTCCATGGGACACCTGTAAATTGGCAGCATTTATAAGCTTTCTTCAAGCTTTTTGCAGCATCTTAGTAAGGGATACAGATAAGAGTTTGAATAATGGGATCTGCGCAAGGGGGTAAAAATGAAAAGAAACTTATAGAAAATATTTTATGTGTAACCAACTCTAAAAACTTCAAAGGCAAATAGACTATACTACCCAGTAATCCTGCTTCACACAACATCATAGTTTCCCCTGAACAATGGTGTCCCACGTTAGGTACGTTGCAAAAACGAGAAGCAAGCACTTACCACAAACATAAGCAGTGCCAGAACTATTCTTGCTGTTTGCCTCATAGTACTTCCATCCAATTTCACACCCTTCCCTCTCAATTTGCCTACTTTGTTCTACATTTTTGTCTCCTCTGGGTTATCTACCCCTAGTGTATCATCTTTGCAATCTTACCCATCCTTTTCTCTCTTTTAATTTTGTCCGTTATTTGAAAAGAGGGCAGTAACAGCACTTTGTATTTCAGAGGCCTCTACAAAAACAGTGAAGCTTTTGTAAACAACCCTTGAGCTACCAGACAGCGCATGCAATTACTGGGGCCAGGCAGACGTCACACTCCCAAGTCTGTAAGACAGGCAATGAAGTGCTACATCACCAAAGACTGCAGAAGATGGCAGCGTACTCATTCCCAGAATCAGGAGCACATAGACAGAGATCTCCACTGATGCTGCATGGAGGGCAGGACCATGGCCCCAACCTCTGGTGAGCCTTGGCAGCCTGCTGAACCATAAATGCTATGGCCTCCAACACACAAGAGTAGTAGATGGCATGTTTTAGCTTGACAAAGATGTCACTCTGCTCCAGTCCTATTTCAAATTTTTAGTAGAAATTATAAAATGAAGCAGAACACCAAAACTGAAGAAGTTAGTTTATGGCAGTTTCATTTCACTTTTAAATTTATTTCATTGCTTTTCTTGTTTGCCCAGAAAAAAAGAACAGGATGTATGTTAAACCACAAGAACATTTGACCACAGAATAAAATCAGTTACACTTAGCTAATGCCAGGCTAATGATGACCATGAGTTAAATATTTGTGATTGGCTAATAAAAATAAGATTGCATTGATGTTAATGTTGCATTAACCTTATAAAATAGCTGATTTGGGGAAGTTAGAGTTTTTGAGTGATGAGTGCTTACTCACTTGAAATCCAGTTTCATGCTAGGAGGTACTAGCTGAACTTATTATTCTGTTTAATTTTTTAGTATTAAGGTTCCTCAGCAAAGGATTTTAAGTAAAAGATTCTCTCAGGGGTAAAAGAATAATTTAGGAGTAGGAAACCCTGGATGGAGCAAATAGAAACAATTTTAGTGCAGAGGGCAGTTGCCAGAAGAGTAATACAGAGCTACATATTTTTAAGGGATATGGAACAGAAAGGCTGAAGTAAGGTGACAATGCCTGATGATGTTACTAAGCCAGTCAGAGATCCAACTGCAGCATTGCAAAAATTAATAACTTGGTATTGAAATGGCAGATGAAATTCAACAAAGAGTAATAGAAATGTGGGGGAAAGTAGAATTTTATATATAATAATTATGGTCACGTAGGAATAAGATCTTGGGATTCTAGGGTCTATGAAAATATCAATTTAATGATCATTTTGATTCTTGATATAAAAGAATTATTTCTGCTTGATGCAAAATCTGTTGTTCAGTGTTTACTCTACTCTACTCTACTCTGCTCTACTCTGCTCTGCTCTGCTCTACTCTCTAATTTTCCTAGTGTTTTATGTGTATTCAGCACTTGTGTGGCCACACCTGGAGTACTGCATCTAGTTCTGGGCTCCCCAGTACAAGAAAGACATGGAGATACTGCAGAGAGTCCAGGGAAGGGCCATTAAGATGATAAAGTGACTGAAGCATCTCTCCTACAAGGAAAGGCTGAGAGAGCTGTGACTGGTCATCCTAAAGAAGGTAAGTACCTGAGGGCAGGGTGTAAAGAGCCAGGCTCTTTTAAGTGGTGCTCAGTGACAAGTCCAGAGGCAATGGGCACAAATGGAAACACAGGAGGCTCTATCTGAACATCAGGAGACAAGTGCCTGACTGAACACTGGTACAGGTTGCCCAGGGATGCTGTGGAGTCTCCATCCCTGGAAATAAATTGCCTGCAGTCCTGGGCAGAGTCTTGCTCTAGGTAGTCCCGCATGAGTAGGGATGTTGGACAAAGTGGCCTCCCGAGGTCTCACCCAGACCAGACTCAGTGATTCTGTGATTCTAGGTTTGTCTCTGTCTTGTTTCCTACTGAACAAAGACTAATTAAAGACCAAATGTGTGTGTGCGCATGCGTGTGTGTGTGTGTATAGATGCACACACACTTTTATTATGACCTTTCAAAATGTTTTTTAGTTCCTTAATTATAAGTAAGGACAGTTCTATCAAATGAGACAACATCCCTAATACTGATGCAACAGATTGTTGGATTTTTAAGACAGCTGTCTGTAAGTAAATACCTATTTAATGATTATTCTCACCAATCTGAGCAATAATAATTACTATGTCAGTGTAAGATCATATAGAGGTTTGTGTAAATTCTTTCTTTCCTAATAATTTTCTGAGAAATTACCTTTCTAGCTAAGAAGACGTCATGAATTATTGATATTGATTTTTATAATCTTTTCCTTAATATTTAGTCCCCTGTTATGAATTAATCTGAATTATTAATTGAGACATTAAAATACATATACACGTTATAATAAGCCAGCTGAAGGACTAGGATTTTTGAAGCAAGCTCAGAAAGAAGCCTTTGCAAGAACTGGAAACTGAAAGTGCCCTGGAAGAATTGGAATAGAAATGGCAAACTAATTTATCTGTTCACAAAACATTTTCTTTCCTGCCTCAGCATGAAATAAATGTATTCAATAATACATCCAAAGTATTTTGCTCAAATATTCTTGGGAAAGGGGAAACAGTGCCTTTGGGCTACAGCAGTGAAACAGACAAAAGAACGTGACCCAGAATGAGCAGTAGCCAGAAACATTTTTCCTTGGGTGTTTGAAATTTACTCCCATGCAGCAGAAGATCCACTCAAAATCTGCCTAAGTTCTGTTCAGGGTCTCTCAGTATTTTCTGTCAGTTTGAGAGGCTGAGCTTGCGATACTGTCTGTAGCTGACCAATGCAGGCATGGGCAGAGAATTAAACATTAAGACAGTTGTTAGTCTACATCAAAAAAATCCCAGAAATAGTATAACAATAGTACAACATTGTACATAGTCTCATTTTAATTTCCTTTAAGCCTACACACTTTGGCGTAACAAGCCTAATAGCTATTAAAAGAGAACAGAAAATTCTCCAAACATGTGAAAGCATTTGTAGGAAAGTCATTATTGTTACCATTACTTTTGCTGAAACTCTACTGGGACCACGGTCTTTTTATTTTTTTATTAGCTCTCTACAAATAAGATGTGAATTCCAGCATATGCACTAATCAATACTTTCTCCTTCAGTACCCTGAGAAAATAAGGGATTCAGATGATATCTCCTTAAATGTCTTAAGAGAACGCCTATGGCATCTCATATGCCTTAAATGCTAATCTGAAAAAAGAAAATACAACCAAACAACAACTAAAAGCTAAGCACATCCTCCCCCTCCATCCATTCACATGGTACCATTGCTTCCATTTGGAGGTGTTCTGAAATAAAACTTATTAACACTTAAGGTCAGCTCTAAAGTTACCACAGAACTCAATAATGTATGGTTTTGAAAATATGCAAAACATTTTCAGCAGTCAAACAGTAACATAGATGGTTGTTTTATCCTGTGCATTAGAGGCCTCACAGAAAGCTATTCATTAACTTGAGGGGGACTTAGATCAACTTTTTTTCATTCATGAAGGCTGCTCTTTTTGTTCATCAAGCCTGGAACAAAGATTTGTCCTCTGTTCAGAAGAAAAAAAACATCTTACTGGTTTATAGCATGATACTATATAAATACACTGTCTCTGCCTATTTTGGTGGTTGCATTTATGTGATAGTTATGCTTCCAAAAGAGTCTGGCCACAATTAAGCACTTGAGAAAAGCGAATAAATTCCCAATAACTGTTTCTCAACAGGAGTTCCCAAGTACCATAAACTGTAATATTCTGCCAAAGAAAGAGTGTTCTGGTTGATAGAATGTCATTTCTTTTTCCTCTTGCTCTTTTCTTTTGGCTTTGTTTTTTTGTTTGTTTGGTTTTTTTTTTCCCCTTTATGTGGCAAGCAAGAAAAATGCCATTTGTTCTAGCAAAATATTCAAGTGAAGATTTGGCCTTCTCACCATTATGGTGAAGGGTTTTGCTTAGTCTATAGCAGCATTTGAAGAGCCATGAGCAACACAGCTGTGGAAAATGTAGTGCCAAAGGAAATGGGGACATGGATATGGGATTGCAGCTTCAAATCAGAAAGCTCATTAAAAAAAAAAAAAAAAAAAAAAAAAAAACACCAAATCTGCTCCATTCTCATACTTGTGCTTAGATAATAGCTCTGTATTACCCATATTAGATAATATCAGTTTCAGATCTGACTCAGATGAGTTCAGTTCACAGATTTGAGATGTCAGAAATGGGGTAAGACAATTCTGAAAGAATTACCTTGCTGCTGAAACATCAGGGGGTGATAAGACAGCTTGGAGAGCCAGCTAAGACGTATTTCAAAGAAAGCAAGGCATGACAGCAAATATCTGCAACTATCCCCGTTGAACATTAGAAATATAATTTAACAAGAGAAAATTGGCTTTCCCAGCACAGATTGAAATAAGCAGATGAACAATGACTTTACTTCCCACAAGACTTCAATTACTCAAACTTAAACAAAAACAAATTCACAAACACAACTGGAAGAATAAGAGTAACAGTTCTAGTGCTGAATCAACTTAACAAACGTAATGGTGTAACACCAACAGAGTAGTTGTTGTTCTAATAGCTATATTAAACCTCTGAGCATAATCAAAATGACTTTGATATTTCCATAAGGCAGAGTAAACTCAGACTGAGTACTACGCTTAAACCATTAACAGTATTGTTGCCTTCTTGATGATTAGTTTGTGTTTGGAGTAATTTACTGTATTTTACAGAAAGGAAAAGATTTCTCCTTAGAAAAGGAGAAATTATGCATTAGGGAAGGACCATTCCTTCTTATTTGTCCCATTTTGGAAATGGAGAAGTTTATCTGGCCCTTAGCATAGTTTTCAAATTTTGTTGCTCTCCAATCTGGTTAAAGTTGCAAATCATCGTCCCAGCATCGGGTGGGCTAAATTCTGTTCCATAACATATACATACAACCCTCAACTTAGCCAACTTCCAGGGGTATTCTATACACATGCAAAGGGAGAATTTAGTCCTCTTCATTACTTTTATGCGTCTCTTCATAAGGATATTCATTTGTCCAATGAAGCAAAGTGAAGAGATAGATACACGCAAGCAAATTTGTCATCATGTGTCTTTCTCGGCTGGCCCTAAGGTAAGGCCCATATGTTTTAGGCAATGCCCTTATGAAACCTAACATCTTCTAAGCAGTTTTGAAGGCTACTTATCTCTCCACCGGCATCCCGCAAGTGAATGCAGTATACATTATGCAAAGCATTAGCTGGGCACCTGACATGGGGGTGGTCTCAATCTGGAGTCTAATTTCCCAGACTAGCACAGGATGCAAGTGTCACGGAGGCAATGTGTTGAGCTCCCAGGAAAGCTGAAAGAAAGCGGGGATATATGCCCTCAGTGATGCCTGCATGCAGAGAAGTTGGAAGTCTGGTTAGAAGAATGGCATCAGACAAAGCCTGAAAAATGAAAGGATGTAAAGAGATGAATGACACAGGCTGAGAAGGATTTGGCAGGGCTCCAGCAAGGATTCAGGATATCTCAAAGGAGAGGGAAAGGGTGAAGAATGAGAGAAGGGAAAAAATCAGGAGTCTGATTTATACCAATAAAAATAGGAAATTCAGCTAAAAGGCTGACAATCTGTTATCTGCTTATCACTCTGCATAGATATTTCAGTGGTATCGGGCAGTAGAGAGTGTCAAATTCTGTTCATGCTGTTACACCCACACACAGATCAGCAGGTTAAGACTGGTGTGTTCTAGCTTAATTGTGCCTGAACCAGTCTAAGCACGTACTTTTGTAAGGTACTTTTCTCTTTACATATTTCTTTTCTTATTTTTATTAGCAAGATCAAAAAGGGCACATACAAGAGAAGACAAAAACACAAACCTTGTAAGATTTTATCAGGTCCAAATTAAACTGCTAGTGTGTTCCCATCAACAGATTATTCAATGGCATTTGAATGCCAAGCTCTTACCAGGGTTTTACACTCTTACAAGGTGCTGACTTCTTCTGACAGAATTTGTCACTCAATGTTTCATACCACAAGAGTAGCATCCACTGTACTACTTGTTTTGCCAAATAGCAGTTGTTCTCAGGAACCATTAGCAGAGCACAGCGTGGCTTTTCACATGACAAATATCACTGATGGAATGCTAGCCTGCATTGCACATACAACAATACAGCTCTGTTACTGTGGTACAGTTACACTGTGACAAATAGCAGCCTCCCCTTTATGTCCACACTTTGGGTGAGTAGCCACCAAGATCAGAAAGAAGACAATGTTCAGTAGCAAAAAATAAAGGTGTTAATTCCACAGGTCCAAAGTGTACCTGTAAATGGGAAGTAGGAAGACAAAGTGAGAAGGAGGAGGTATGAACTCTTTACATCTATCCTGAAATTTAAATGCCCTCACTCCTTCTTTTTTTTTTCCAATTATTTTTATCAAGGAAAATAAAAGAACGCATCAATGCATGTTCCATCTCTTTTTCACTTTCTTCCAGAAGTTTTGAGATAGAATAGACACACATCTCTGGGTCTCTTGCACAGAGAGAAAATGAATCTTTCTTTTTTCATATTTTAAGTTTAGCTGCACCTGGTTAGTAATAAAAAATTGAAACCTTTAGTTTATTTCAGGTGGCCAGTTGCACCTGTTTTTCTTTCCACAGCCAAAAACACAGGGAAGGATGAGTCTGGGATAGAAGAACACATCTTATGCACCCCTATTACAGGAACACACTATATGTATATTTGACAAATTACACTGCATTAAAAGGGGAAATATCTCTGCAAGGCCAGAGATAGGCTCAGGCTGCTCATCTATGTCTTTGAGATACACAAATGACAACAGGAGCAGCTCAGTTTGCAGGAATCTGTATTAGGAGGATAGTATTTCAAATAAAAGAGCACCACCTGAACCTTTCTGAGCAGCAGAGTGTCTGGAGCTGCCCTGGCTGATGAGCAGGATCACAAGGATGATACAGTACTGTCAAAGTAAAGCTGAAAAATCTTTATTTTCCTAAATACCTTCTTAATCTCTCCATAATTTCAGTTGAGGAGCTTTGTGCTAATCTGCCAGTCAACCTGCCAGCAAATACTTCTCATGCACAATTCCAACTAATGTTTACATTAGAAAAGATTCTGTTTCATTCAAAAGTAGTTCTACACACTTCACAAATTTCTTAACTCAAGAAAAGTAAGCTTTCCCTTATACTAATATAACTGAGAAGCATTCTCAAAGGCTAATTTTAACCTAGGGAGACAAATTTCCCTAAACTGCCTTTATAGTTAATGGAAAGAAAAACTCTTCCCTAGAGAGTTAATTCAGCAGCCCTCTGACCACAGACAGCTTGTGGTCTCTGGGGGAACCTGGAAATAGTGGACAACATTAGTCTTCCAGAGTAGTAGTCTCCACACAACACCTGAAAGGGTTTGTGATTATTTGACCAAAATTATCAACAGAAACACTAATGAAATTTCCTTGAATATGTATTAGCTGCTTACCACAACAAAACAGAATGAGGAGGGAAGATGTGTCTACTTAGGTCAGATTCACTTTTTCAAGATGTTGAGCATTTTTCAATTTTTGAAACAATTCAAACACAAACCAGGCAGAGTTCATAGTACAACTTCTTCAGGATTCCAAAATAACTTTGTGTTAGTTGATACCAGCTGCTGTATGAAAGGAATAATCCCATGTAACATGGATGGGAAAAGAACAATAGTGCCCAAAATGTTTTGAAAACAAGTTGAAAATGTTTTTCTTGAAGTCCTGGAAAGAAAAGCAGTAAGTGTAAAACCTGAGAAAGCTGAAGCAACCAGACACAGAGAAGATCCTGAATGCCTTCCAGTGTAATCTGTGTTATTCTCCGCAGCAGAATGAAGTCCCAGAAACGTTTGAATTTTCTGAAGAAGGAGAAATTCACATGAAAGCCTTTGGACAGTGACTGGGCAACCAGCCTAACCGAGCACAAAGGGATCTCCATAAAGTGTTCTTGTGTTGGCCTCTGATTACCCAGTAATGAACAAAGTCTTTCCTACAAAGTTCATCTTCCAGTGTTGACCTCTACCCAGTGGTGTAACATCCTTTCCCTAAACACAGAGCAGTACCTTTCACTAACCAGTGCTGCCCTCTGCCTTCCACCAAACGATGGGGAATCCTCCAGTGTGTGCTCAGTTCACCACCTCTTACAGGCTTTCATCACCTGGGCTACGTAGAAGAGAAATCTCTTTCCCAAAGCCTTTGTGCTCTACCTATATGAGAAGAAACAACATAGACACTAAGGGGAGAGGAAGGTGCCAGTTCCTCATTAAACAGTTGTTCAAATGCTACAAGACCACTGCAGACTCTTTGTGGCCAACATCCACTTCAGTTTCTGGTCAGTGAATTCACAGTTTGTGAACAGATTGATCAGTTACTGTTTGTTAATATACCTAATCCACGCCTGTTCCCGGTTTCTATGCTTCATGAAGCCGGGTACCACAGTGTACAGGAAAACAGAATTACTTTGCATGGCTGCTCTAATCTCCAGTTCTGAAGCGTAACAGGACCACAGCAATTCTACCTTGCTGCAGGCATCAGTTACTGGACCACAAGTTTATTTTACCAAAAATGAATACAAAATGTGGTGTTTGATCTTTGCTTGAACAGAAGATTTTTTAAAATCAAGCAGTTACTTGTTTCTACACAGTTAAAATAACAGCCATATTAAGTTACTTTCTTGTTTAAGTCTGTTTTCTGGGATCAAATTTATATCATCCCTTTTTAATAATGACAGAAGTCTATTTACAGGCAAAAATCAGTAAGAGGAAGCAGCATTTCAAGATGTTTAAAAACCTATTCAAGAAGTTTTCGCTGAGAAGCACAAGCAACCATAAACAAGAGGGGCTGTAGCTGGATGCCATTATAGGATATGAAAAGATTATTCCTTAGAAAACATGACCATGATATGATTATTTTTCTATGGATTGGATACAGTGTTTGGCACTATATCCTTTCCAAAGATGTAGTTAACAGTCTTGAATTTTATAATAATGACGTATGACACAGTGTCCTCTGGGATTAATCACAAATATTTTTAAAAGATGAGGCTTCGTTATATCTTTGTTCTTTGTATCTTGGCTTTTGTTAGCGCATTTTAATTAGGATCTGGTATCTGCAATAAACAGTAAACATAAAGAGCTTTGCAAAAATGTATTAGACTGTTTGTTTTCACACTCTAATGCATATTTGCACAATTTTACCATGAAAAAAGGAAAACATGCTAAGCTCTTGGGCTCTATCCCAAATGTCCTGGAATAGAATCCGGAAATTACTAAGAATGAAACCAAACCACATCATATTTCAGCAATTAACCTAAGAAAAGAGGGCACACTCTCTATGTGAAAGATAGTTTTGTGGGAGGCATTTGTGAAGGAAAGAAGCTTCTAGAAGAGATATGCCAACAACTATTTATAATTTGATTTAATTTTCTTTGACCAGGTAAAAGCTTGATAAATGCATGGAGGTTATAAACTTCTTTTCTTTCACAACAGTGGAGAAAATATTTATCATTTATTCCTCCTTGTTGAAGCAAAATGTATCTAAAAGAATTTGAAAATAAAAATGCAGCCTGAAATTCATTGTAGTACCATCTATTTTACCAGTTACGCAGATCCAAAAGTACAAAAGAACAACTTTGGGAATGTGCAGGTAAGGGAATTTATAGTGGACAAAAAAGCAGATGTGTTTTATCCAGGGAACTGGATAAATGGACCTCATTTTAATCACATGTATACTGATTTGAAGAAAGTTCGGGGGATTAATATTGCTTTTGTAATACACTATAACAACATACTGAAAAGAAACCCCAAACACTCAGAACTGAAAATGCCATTTTCTAAAGACTGATGTACTTTCATTTCAAAGTACTCCTATCAAACTCTATCAGAAAAACTTGAAAGGTTTAAAATGTGGCTCTTGTGAACAATTGGTATTGATATGACACCTTTATAGTATTTGAACGTGACACAAAAGTCATAAAAGTATATAAGCAATTGTAAGGTGCAAAGTGATTTTTTCCCACCAAAGCTAGGCTTTAATGTGTTTCCAAATAAAACACAAGATTAAGTAATTTATTTTGTCATATGATTTATTTATGGGCTGAAACACTGTAAACAACAGATAAAAGATACAGACTCAGATGTCAAAGTAAAAGATGAAAATCATTACATTTTATTAGCAGAAGATATATAAAAATGCCAAAATGAACTGTAAAGAGAGGGAAAGTGTTATGCTCAGAGGTCCTGCATCAGAGTTGCATTTGTTTTTCCCACCTCCCCTAAAGGGGAATAATAGCTCTGAATTTAATTAAAAATCTATTTTTTAAGATTAAAGTCATGAAAAAGTTAAAAGACTGGATCACAAAGAAGAGTAACTGTGAGGATCTCAGGGAATATGAACTGATGAACTCCCTTATATTTTATTTCCTCTCAACTATTTGTGGGAGGATCACTAGCGTTGCATAGGAATTGTTAGTCCTGGATAAAAGCAAGGATTTTATAAACCAATAAATTTTTCATTAGTTTTACATAAATTTTAGTAGCAATAGTTTAATTCCAGTCAAATTATTTCAATCAGATGAGTTGCTGCTGAATGCAACATTATACATTATATTAACTGGGGCATTTAGAAACCAGCTTCCTAACCGTGCTGCAATGCTCAAGGCATTGTTTGCCATATATTTTTTCTTAAATGTAAAATAAAAACAAAATAGAAGAGATAATGAGAATGAAACTAAAAAGGAATTTCAGAAACTTCTAACCACTGAGAGAATTGGAAATCCCAAACCGACTATTTAGACACTTGTAAGGCTTTTTAGTGTGTTTTCTTGGTCCTCTTAGAAATAACTCAAAAGTGTTATGGAGTAATTCTCCATGCATCAGCTTCCTCTGTCCTTTTTTGCAGGCCACAAGTTGACAGTCCAAGGAAAATCTGGAAGAAATAATCATGCTGTATTTGATCCTGGCAATCTCTGAACCTGAACACGGGGAAGGCAGTGATACATGCCTGCAAGTATATTCACCGCAGACGTGTACATGTCAAACAAGCTCTGGTGGAGAAACAGAATTTCTCAGGTTGGTTGGAAGCGTTTAAGACTTGTAGGTCAAGACAAACCTCTTCTTTGTCTAGATATCTGGTAAGAGATTACGGAACTAAGCATAAGGTGGTCTCATGCAATGCTGGCACAGACAGCATCTACTCACAGTTAAGCTAAAAGTGTTCAGGACAGCTTCATCTGGAGGACATTCCCAAAGTGCAGTTCAAAGGAGACAAAAGTTTGGGAAACCATGGCTGGGGGGGGCGGGTTATGAAAGAACAACCACTACACTTCTCTTACAAAGTGCACTTGATCGGAACCATGCACTGCTACTTGGCTACCCACACTACTTGCCCAGCCTGAAAGAGGTGAGGATGAGGTCATGAGAAAAGAATCAGTATTAATATATTCAAATAATTGTTTCATTTCAGGGGGTGCATTCCAATATTTACAGGTCAATGCTGGTTGACTCTAACCAGAATTACATACTCTTTATTACAATTTTGATAATACTCACACATTAACCTTCCCCTGTTTCCCATTTTGCCTCAGTCAAAGTCACAGAATGGCACCCAAAGGCCTGTGCATAGAGATTTCCAGTGCCAAATAAACCAAGTATATCTTTTTATGCTGTATGGTTTGTAATTTTCTTGATCCTGACTTCAATGGAAATGATGTGTGTGGAAGGATGACAAGATTGGGCCCTCAGGCAAGAGCTCTGTAGAATAATGTGTAGGAATGTTATTGTTGGAATTTTAAGAAACAACATCTCCTAATTGGGCCAAACCCAGGCCATCTCCCTCATGCAAGTAATCAGTCAAACTGCTCATAAGAGTAAAGAAAAGAGCTATGAATCTATTACAGTTTACTTGAAAAGAGCTGTATCTTTGGGGGAGTCTTTCTCTGTTACCTACATACAGTTGTTCTAATGCCATTTAGTTGGCAGGAGGGAGGGTTTCCTAGCTTATTGATACAGATAAATGGATTTGTCTGATCCTCCAGTTCTAGGGGGTATTTTGCCCTGTTTAAAAATGGGCAGAAACTTTGCTACCTGCATTCCAGCGAGGCTAAGCGAAGTATGGTTCCATACTGCCAAACAAACACGTCAACTTGTAATGCTTGCTACCTGATGCTTAGCACGCATCAGACTAACTATGGCTCAGTCTCAGGACTAATAACATCATTATTCACAAAATCTGAATGTACATAACTACTCAGAATTTTTCAAATTTGCCCTTTAAACACTAAAGCTCATAATAATTTGACCATTCTCACAGAAACATTGTTAGCAGAATATTTGAAGACCTTATTAAAGTTCACAGTAACTCAGTGCAATTTTATGCCACAATGCAACATGTTTGGGACACTAAAGGAACACTCTGTTACCATTCCTTGTGCATGAAGTACTTTTTATTGATCATTTTATAAAATCTAGTGTCTTCTACTAGCAAGCTTAATGGAGTGAGGTAGGGAAGGAGACAGAAGGATAAAAATAACAATGAGAACACAAAGCTGTAATAAATTCTTAATCTTTACTGCTTGATGTACCCTGAGAAGCTTGGAAGTACAAGTCCCTTCCCTATGAATTTTGTCCTCTGTTTGCCAAACATTTTAATTTGTTGTTTTTCCAGCACTGAAGAAGCCAGCATGGTTTTGCCTTTTCCTTGCATTTCTGTCGGTGTGTTAAATTCATACTATTACATTTGTAAAGGTGTCAGCAGCAATGTGCACAGCTCTGGAAACACAGTTGCATACTAGAAAATTGCCATGTAGTCCACCTATTGCTTTTCCTTTGTATAAAAGGCACGTTGCTCGTTAATTACACACCATAGCACATAGAACAGAGGGAAGTCAGGCAGGCAATGAACACACTGAGCCATATTGTCCCCTGTAGTGTAAAAAGGACGAGAACGAGAAGATGCACCAAAAATGTCTTCTCAAATAGAGGACTGCAAAAAGCACACATTATCCCCATCATCTCTAGATGAGTTTGTTCTGTGAAATGAAATCAATTGGTGTTGCAGTGAGGAAGAAAGCCTCAGTTATGAAAGGGCAGCATTTATCTTCATGCAATAAAAGCATCAGAACTTAGATCTTCTGGACACCTAAGACCCAACCAATTGCATAGGACCATATTTTGTGAAGGGACAAACTGTTCATCAGAGACTTGCTGTTTTACTGAGCTGTGGGAAAATTCTCACTTAACAACTCAGGAAGCTGAAACCGGCGGACCATGGCTCTGTGTTGTAGATCACCCAGTTAACCCTGTGGGACCACCTGACTACAACCCAGCAAATGGATGTAGAATAAGAAGTTTGTTATGTAAACAGGGTTTAGAAGTTTAGAAGTAAATGAGGCAACAGACACTACTCAAACACGGTCAACACACACAACTGAAAAAAAAGTCCTATTAATGGTTAAATGTGTAAAGAGATGCTGCCTGCAGAGCTAAGGCTCATGGGCAGCTGGTGTAAACATTGGCTCTAGTGGTCTTCAACAAGCATGGGAGATCTGTGCCAGTAAATTAGCTTTCCCCTCCCTCTTTCCACTCACTGAACTCAAGTAATTCCAATGGATGTTATAGCTTTATAGGTGGCATTCTACATCCTATGTAGTTTAATCTCAAATTTTAAACAAATTGTGGAGGGAAACATTTTGAGTATAAAAAAGTAAAATGCAGACTTGCTGTACAAAGCCACAAAACCATGACAAGATTTTTTTTTAATATGACCATTGGAGACAATAGCTAAGAAAAAGAAAGCATATACATAAGAGACATATTACCGATTATGAGAACAATAAATCACAGACACAGTGCACCAGCACTTAACAGCTGAAGACAGAATATAGAACAGCACCTAGCCACAAAGAGACAGGCTCAAATAAATGTACTTTTAAGTATGGAACAATCTATCCTATATACGCTGTGTTCACTAAAGGGTAGTCACCCCACACTACTATCACAAATGGGTGTTTTCAGGTGCAGTAATGACAGTGAACATTTTATTGTCACCTCTGTCAGTGTTCATTTACTTTATTTTTGACATATATTTTACTTTACATTGATTCCAGACAAAAGGGAAAACAAAAGGGACCAGGCTTTAAAAATTTCTTTATAAGAGAAAGCTGTACCTAGCTTTCCTCACAGAGGGCCTGATCCAGATTCCACCAAAGTCAGTAAGACTCTTTCCATTCCTTTAATGTGACTTTGTCCAAAACAGACAAGCATGTAGGAATCTGCACATACTGCCACTCAACCAACCTGAGCACCTGATAGCAATTTCATGGCAATTTTCTTTATCTTGTATTTTTGTACTCCATCTTATTTTGACTCTTTCCAGCATAAAGAGATCCTGTTCTACAAGCAGAGCTCTCAGGCAGCATGTAATAACACATCTGAATAATACAACTGCAGAAGCTGATAGCAGTTTATTAATTTGTGCAGAGTTTTGTTTCCTTTAACTCATGACTATGTCGGTGTATTTTCTAAATTCCTATATGTATTATAGTCTGGATGAAAATTGAGACAGAAGTCTTCAATACTGTACAAAGCACAAAAGGGCTAGAAGCTTTACAAGATCACAAAGCAGCCCTCCACAGCTGTGCACCACTACAGCCAACACACCCAGAAAGGCTCTATTCCTTCTCTACCTGCAATGACCACTAGGAGACCTGGTCACCCGGGATATGGATAAGGCTGAGGTACTGAATGACTTTTTTGCCTCACTCTGCACCAGCAAGGGCTCTAACCACACTGCCCAAGTCACAGAAGGCAAAACCAGGGGCTCTGAGAATGGAGAACTGCCCATAGTAGGACAAGATGAGGTTGGACACCATCTGAGGAACCTGAAGGTACCTAAGTCCATGTGACCTGATGAAATCCATCCACGGGTCCTGAGGGAAGTGGCGGACCAAGTTGCCAAGCCACTTTCCATTATTTGAGAAATCATGGCAATCTGGTGAAATTCCTGCAGACTGGAAAAAGGGGAACATAACCACAACATTCAAAAAAAGGGAAAAAAGAGGACCCAGGAAACTATAGGCCAGTCAGTCTCACCTCTGTGCCTGGCAAGATCATGGAGAAGATTCTCCTGGAATCTCTGCTAAGGCACAGGGAAAATAAGGAGGTGATTGGAGACAGACAACATGGCTTCACCAAGGGCAAATTCTGCCTGACAAAT
>VZRU01000430.1:293182-310032 GCA_013398155.1 Pedionomus torquatus
GCTGAGGGCAGGTGCTCCCTGGCAGGGACCCCCGGAGCCAGCGCCTCGACTCTGGGAGGTGACAACAGGGAGGGAGGAGGAGGCAGATTTGTCACAAGGTTTCCCCCTCTGGATTTTTTTTTATTTCATTGTTGGTGGTGGTGATTCTGGTGGCTGAAGAAGAAGTTAAGGTCTTCATGATGTTTCTTTCCTTTAAAAAAAATTTTTTTTGCCCCCTCCAGGCCTTGGAAAAGAGTCTTTATAAGAAGCTTGGTTTCCCTCCACTTTTCCTGCCCCAGAGCCTCTCTTCCTCCCTGTTTTCGCCTCTCTGACTCAGTCTGTGCTAGCTGGCCAGTTTATTGCCATCAGCGGTAGATGTTTAACTGTCACACTTTGTTTTTCTTATACAGTAGTCCAAGTGGTGTAAAAGTCTGGATTTCAGTGCAAGGACTGTAATTAGCACGTTTTAGCTGTTTGAGGGCTTTATACGCTTAGATTGCTGTACCATACCCACCAGTAACTTAGTTTAGCCACATATCCTATGGTATCGTGCTTCTTGGAGGGTTTATTGCTTTTAAGAAATAGTTGTTCCATCATGTTGGCATAACATTGCTTTAGTGGTGTATACACATGAAGGTGATATACACATGAAACAATCATGTTCCAAAATGTGCTGGGATAGGACACCCAGAGACAAGAATACTCTTCCAGTTCTGCCACTCAGCTTTACAGCATCCATGTACTGCTTTACTCTCAGTAATGCTGCTTGCCTTCGCAAAGTACTCCGAAACTTAAAGCACCACATGAGAGAAGTGTTTCTTTTCAGACCAATGAAAGTTCATTAAAGTTGTTATTTGTCAGTTTACTTGCCACACGCTATTTATTGGTAACGCCTCCTCCGTGAAAACTAAAGCTTTCAAAATAAATATGGGCTGGTTATTGAAAATATTTGTGAGAATTTGAGGTTGTGAAACATGAAATTAAATTAATGTTAGATCCCACATCTCTATGAATCGTCATCTGCTATTATATTTGCAGCTTAGAGGCTGAAATACCATAAGATCTAAAACTGGGTGGTAAGAAAAATAACTTGTTTGTGGCTGACAAGGACCATCAGGCACACACAGAATCAAGACATAGCCTGCTACAAAGCAATAACTGAGTTTTTAAACCCTTTGTATATTTTCTTACTTGAAGTTGGTCACTGCTGCTGAGCCAACTGCAGGAGCTTACCCTTATGAGAGCTGTGTTTCCACGGAACGAACATCAGCTCGTAACAAAGTATAAGAGTGTCAGCAATTACTATATTTACATATAAGTATATACTGGGAAGAAGGTGCATTTTTTCCCTCTAGATTTTATGACTTTGTAATTTAGATACTGCATGTATGGTAGACTGCTATGAAAATGGAACACTTCAAAATATACTAATGGCATCCTTTTTTTAGTGAGATGAAGACATCTCCAGTCTTGTGGATGGGAAAGTGACTAAAAAAAGGTCGCTTTGTTTAATGGTTAAATAAACTGATGAGATTCTTGTATGTTTCACTTAATTTCACCTGTTTAGAAATCTGAGGAAAGTAACAACCTTGATGTTTTACAAACAGTTTCAGTTCCTGCTGCAGTATGAGCAAAGCTCACTTGTCATGCAGAAATAGTTCAGAGCTTTTCTTAAAATACTGTCCCACCTGTGACAGTGGCACTTACCTTTGTGAAGTGTGAGTGAAAACATTCCTCTCTTATTTTTCTTTCTTTGAGTTACATTGTTGGCTTTACTCAGATGTTATTCTTCTTTCTTTTGTTTGCATTTGAATAGCACTAGCATCTTTTAGACTTTGGTACTTCGCATTAATGTGGAAATAAAATGTGATTTGGTGGAAGTGTTACGCATTCTCTGCCTGTCTATGCTTTATGCTGATGTAGAGATCATCTTTGCTGTTTCTGGGTTATTTTTGCTGTTACAACTTCAGTTTTCAGCGGGGAAGAGCTATGCAAAGAACTGTTTCACAATTTGCCCTGAAAGGAATTCTGTTGACAAAGTCTTAGAAAGTTTACTTTCTGCTCCATCCTTAGGAGTTTTATCTTAAACTGTTAGGTATGCTGCTGTAATTGACAACAGCTGTTGCTGAGAATTGTGGAGGATAGAGAGTTTCTAAGATAATCAGTTCCTAGTCCATTTGAGGCTTTGTTGATTAGCATGTGTAGGAGCGTTTTGGATCAGGAGCCAGTGTTGTCTGTGGAGTGCAAATGTGGTGTGTTGTCTAAACTGTTTGACTTATTTAGTACACAGCAGTGTAGAGTCTAAGCTATAGGTTTTGTATGCTTTTTCTTTTAGCCCAGGAAAGTGCTCAAAGCAGTTCAATCTGTAGTCCATGAAAACACAGACTTTTGAGTTGTGCTTTGAGAGGAAGAAGGCTGTTAAATGTGACTGAAGGAGTTGCTTGCAGTTGTTTGGCTGTTAGGTTAGTGAGGCTAAACCTCTCAATTTTTGATTTCCAAAAGAAGGTGCATAACTATTGCTATTTCCAGCTTTTAGGAAGGTTGCTGTGGTCTGTTTTACTTAAGAATGTTTTTATTGGTTATCCAATTGTGTTGTCTTTTTTTTTTTTTTTTTTTTTATGTCACAGGTTCTGTGATCAAATACTTTTAAAAAAAGGACTTGAAAGTGATGCACAGTTTGAGGTCCTTGTCATATTGGATAACAATAATCTGATGATTCATATTCTTTTATTGGTGTTGAATAGAAAAAAAAGCATGATTACTCTAATCTTCTGGGAATCTGTCTGTGACGGTCTTTGAGGAGAAATGGTTGACTACGTTTATACTCTGAGAGTTGGGATAAGAAGCAAGAGCCAAGCCAGAGCAGGTAGTCAAACTGCATCGTGACCTTGGAGATGAACATTGGACGTTTAGTGTATTTTGGATAAAGGTTGTTGAATTACTGAACAGAATACAACTGGGTGTTTTGCCCCTGTTAATGGTTAGATGTAGATTTCCCAAGAGCACTAAGTCATAACATAACGGGAAATCTGGTTGGGAACAGTTTGAAAATAATAGGAAGAATCATGTGTCAGTGATGTTGAACTGAATGCAGCAGAAAAGAGGCCGTATTGTGCTATCTTGTGTTCTGTTTAAAAAAAACCTGGCGTTTTCCTTCTGTACTATTTAACTTGAGGGGCTTTTTGTTCTGTTAATGGGCTGGCAAATCGTTATTTTACGTTTATTAAAGAACATTATTACCACACTACTAATTAATCTAGTTCTCTGTGTGTGGAAAGTTCATACGCTTGCTTAAGTTGACTTTCATTTAGTAGTACTGCACGTAGTGGTGTGTTAGAGTGAGGATCAAATCTGTCTTAATAAATGAACATTTCACCTTCAATGCATTGCAGCATCTCTTTTTGTCTCAATGGGTTTGTTTTTTGAACTTGTAGTTGGCTGAGCTTTTTTTTTCTTTTTCTTTTTTTTTTTTTTTTTTTTTTTTCTTTTTTTCCCCAAGTGTATCAAGATACTGAGAATCTACCATTTGCTTCTCTGGATGACTTGTTTCAGTGATTCATCTTTTCCACTATTTAAAAATAAGGCATGCAATTATTGTTTGAATACATTTGAATGCATCTGTCTTTCACTGGTCCTTGTTATCTTGTTTGAATTTCCTATCATATCAGACTGCCTTAAAAGATGATTTGTCCCTTTGACACTGTGTTTTCACTCCTCTGCATGGTGGCAGTCCCTAGCATTTTTAGGCAGATACAGATATTAAAATACATAGTTTTAGAAGAGCATCATTAGATCATAGATTTCCTAGGCTGACTAGTCTGGGACTCTTGGATAAGTTTAACAAGTATGTTGATTAAAAATGTTTGTCTCACAATATTTTTTTAACATCTGATCTGGAACATCTGTTTAACAAATGAGTTGGGGAAAAAAAATCAATATAATGTGTTACGATTACACCATTTTGAATCTTTCCAACTATAGAATGAAAGTATTTATTGACTATTTTTGATCCTGCCTTATAATTTTTAACACTTGTGCCACCTCTAAGTCATGGGCCTCTGCTGTTGAAGTAGTCCAGAAATAAACCAGACTAATGCTCTTGGCTGTGTCATACGTGGATGTTTCATGTCTCACAGTTTCAACACTTTGTAATTCTAATTTACATTGATGGTGATCTAGCCTCCCCTTTTCTACATTTTTGATCCTGCCTTTTTTTTTTTTTCCTTATACTTGCTTGTTTTTTCAAAAACATCAGGTTTTAAACAACTAGGGTGAGCTCTAGCCAAAACTATCCTCTTGGTCAGGAAGTTCTACAGCTAACAATAAATAAAAGCTGTCTTAGGAAAGTTTCCATTTTCATGTTTGATATTAAAACTGCAGGAATATGAGCATGTGTGCGCATCATATGTTTACGTAGATGTCAGTAATCTCTGTCTGGCTACGTAATGTGATCATGATCAGTAGTTCTTAGGCTATCCCTAATTTCTAGTCAGTGACTTAATCATTTCAGCCATTATAATGGGATATATGATAATTTCTTTGTATTGGTTATGGTGAGTGCTGTTAGAAAACTGTTGCTAGTAATTTTTAAAACCTGAATTTTCTTACTGTTGGCTGCTTAAGATCCTGAGATACTGGGTTTCATTATTAAAGATTTCAGTCTGACATTTTTCTTTCAGCACTTTACAAATACGGGCTTATTAAAAAAAAATCCCGTTACGTAGTTTGAGCTGCCATTCTGTAGCAGACCTCTCCTGTCACCACTGAGTTAGCTGTCTTATTTAACCACTAGACCCACATATAGTCAGTATCCTTTGGTTCTGAGCTATCAGATAATGAATGTCTGAAGGATGTTTCTTGAAACCTGGATTGTGCCTGCTTGATAATAACTGGTACTTTTATTCAATCTCTAGCTTTTACACGAACGGACTTTTGGCCTTTTCTTTTGTCCTGTTGAGAAGAAGTATAGCTATATGATGTGTATTGGGAATAAACTTGAACTTTGAAAAGGCATGGAACTTGGTGAAAGTTTTTAAAGAATCTAGAACTGTAGAAGTGCATTTTTGGCATTTAGACTTCACTCTGATGTTAGCATGAGAATTGCACCTGGCATTGGATGAATTGTCATCCAGGCCATTGTTTTGTCACTTACAGTGGCCAACAGCAGGTGTTTTAAAGGAAGTTAGAAAAAAATTCCCAGTTGTAGAATAATCACTGTGCCGTGGAACTCCTCAAATTCTTGTCAATTTATAATGGTTTATGGTGCCGAACTCCAGTGTTCTACCCCATGGTAGTTTCCATGTTGGTATGTAATTTTATATAGGTGGGTGTTTTCATTATCCATTGAAATATGTAATCTTTTTACAAATTTTACAATGTTACATTTATAATTTACCTTCCTGCTGTCATGCTCAGCACTCTGTTCTGAATTGTTAAGAGTAGCTTATAGCTCAGTAGTTATTTTAACAGTGATGATTATTTCTTATCTACTGTGCTTTAGATGTGTCAACAAGAAATGTGATTTTCCAGCATGCTGCCCATTTACTTGTTTTTTAATGTCATTAGTTTCACATGGTGTTGATGAGTATGATTGTATCCTGGGTCCTGAAATTTTCCGTCAACACCGGTGGATGTGACCAGTGGCTCCTGCATCCTGTATGATGTGGATATCCATCCCCTTTCTTCCGACCTTTTTTTCCCTTCTGTCACTGTTCACAGCCAGGCAGCTTCTGTATCTGGATGAAGATCTGCCTATGTTTTACTGATTGAAGCTTGACGTGTTGCAGAGTTGAAAACTGTTCATGTATTTTCTGATCTTCCCCAACAGATTCTCTTTCAAAATTAAGATTACTTTCTTAAACCATGCTTTCTGTCACCTCTGCTTTAAAAGGGTTTGTCAGTTTTCCCACTGACCTTTCAAATGTAAATTTGACCTCTTTTAAAAGTAAAGACTTTTAAACCTGTAATGGTGTCTTTCATGTTTGTTTTGCAATCGTTCTCATATCAGCATTCTTGCTGTACTGTAACTCTGAATAAGAGGATTCCTTGTCAAGACGGTACTTTGATTTCTTGCACCTTCTTGACTAAACTTTATCGAGAGTATTCATGTTTAACATTTAGTAGTTTGGTAGAGCCTATGCAAATAGCATTAATAGTTTTCAGTGAGAGGGAAGTGACTTATTCAAGACCAAACAAAAACTCAAAGGGAAGCTCGAGTTAGAACCCAGATTTTATAATATCCCATACAGGAGTACCCTGTAAAATATTTAATAAATCACACAATTTAAGTGAGTTTGTTAAATATGAGGAATGAAAGGTGATTTAAACATCTTAAATAGTAGACTATGTAAAAGAAATTCCAGGAGTAGAAGAGTGGATGTAATGAGAATATGCTTGTGGGACAAATACAAGTAAACATTTAGTATACTTCTCTTAATGGAAATCTGCTAGGTTATTTCATAATTGTGTTGGGGAGGATAATGGGGTTACTAATTTCTGTAGAGAGAAGAGTGGCTGTCAGCTGATACTCATGCTTTTTTTGCATGTCCTGCTTCCTACAAAACTCACCTGTACTTTCAGAACGGTGGCTTTAACAGCTGCAGCATATACAGCCTGTTATTGCTACCGGAACCACATATTAAAAAAAAATATGTGGGAGCCTTTCGTTTCTTTCAGTTATTCACGAATCAGTAGCATAGTGTTTCCTCCTTTAGGCCTGACTCATTTTTAATTTACATCATTTGCACGTATGCCTGTGATGCTAATACAATATATGCAGTTTGGGGGAAAGTTAATAAATTCAAATAAATAACTGGGCAATTCTTTATATATGTGTATGTATTTTTATAGACTAAAAAGTAAACCTGGTGCTGCTTGTGACGATATATTTTAAAGTTTATTATACTCCATAGTCCTTATGTACAATGCATTAAGCAGTTGAGGCTAACAGGCCAAACATTTCATCTGCTTTGGTTTTCGTTGTAGATTCACATTTATCCAGAAAGCTTGCACTGCCCAGTTCTACTGCTTCATGAATATATGTAGCAGATAATATTGAAAAGATTCCTTTCTTTTGACGTATGCAGAAATCTGGACTCCTGTAGATTTAATTTTTGTGGCTGGATGAGAGAACAGTAGATGAGAACATGTAGAGGAAAGTGCAACAAGCAGAAAGTTTTTGACTTCCTGTAATCAGAGGAAATTCATGTCCAAACCAGTGGAAAGGTTTCTTCTAAATGGTGATGGTCTACGTTTGTTGTGCACAAAAGAGATAGAAAGTGTTCAATCAAAAGTTAGTGCCTTGAAAACTGAAAAAAAAAGGAATAAAAAAATCTAGCATTTTGGATCAAGTGTGTGTGTTAGTTAAGACTTCTTGAGAATTATTTTTTCCAAATGTGCTTTTCAAAGAAGGCAGCAAGTTAAAAGAACTGAAAATGTTTTATGAATCAAGATAAACAACTTTTTGTGAATTTACTCCATGCTTTTCTGGGGAAGTATTTATGTCATGAAATGCTCTTTGAAATTTTATGTTGGTACTTTGTGTATGACTTTAAATCAGTTCATTTTGGGCAATTCTACTTTGAAATTAAAAATTTGCTCCTATATAACATTTCTGAAAAATCCAACAAGCTGAATTACTTTTTCCCCCACTCTGGCTGTGTGTAAGGCAGTATAAATATTTTACAGTTGGAACTTAAGTTCGAGGCTACCTTCTGTAGGCAGGGTGGATTTCACCTAATAGCAAGCTATTTTGGTTTTTGGATTTGTGCAGTTGTCCCAACTTTCATTTATTATATTGCCCCATGAGTCTGCAGTTGAAGGTGACTTGATTCAGTGTTCAGCTGCAAGTCAAGGCATTGGAAAGAGGTTTAAGGGATAGACAGAATGAGGTAAGTATAGAACAGTATATAACTTCTCCATTTCTAGCTAATTATCAACAGTTTGTGAAGCCTTTCGTATTACAAATTTTTCAAACCTGTATATGGACCCAAACAGTTTTCTACTTGCTCTGGTTTCCCACCTTTGATCAGTGGAGTTTGTTGATTTGATCAACCTTCAAGATAAAATGTCAAACTTCAGTTTGCAGAGGTGGAAAAGCTGTCCAGTCTTTTGTCGCTTATGACTTTTGTCGCTTATGAACCTTGGATCCCTCTTTAAATATGTTCTAAGGACGTGAAATGAGAGAAATTCTTTACCTGAGAAGAAATGAAAACAGATATCAGACAGATAAAATTTAATATTAATTTTTAATATCTGATGATGATGTCAGACATATACTTGGTGCAGTCATTCTCCCTTTACCCTCAGATGCAGAGCCCATTTATCACAAGGTTCAGTCCTTATGAAACTGAGTGGGGAGGAACAGAGGACAGTGGCAGCTGCTGTCACTGGGACATGACTCCACTTTGCTGTTGTCACTGGGATGGATTGAGGTACACATTCAGAAAGTGGCACTGTCAGCTGTTGCAAATCCAGCTGCAGTGCTGTGAAACTTTAATAGCACTCCTGTGCACTCTGCAGCCTCAGTGATTGGAGAAAATCCTAATTTGTTTTTAGTATATTATATGTTTTTGTTCTGGTCTTCAGGGATTTTAGATAAACTGTTAATATTCTTGTGTATTAGAAGAAAAATATGTAGCGCTATGTATAAGTCAGTATTCAAAACTGACATATGCCAGGAATTAGAGCATGCTGTTGCTGTTTCATAGCTGTTGGGTGAGACTAGATTTTTACATTAATTTGCAGTAATAGTGTATGATCAGTCATGGTTATAATTTCCACTATGAGTAATTTTATCTGAGAAGAGGGCAAATGTGGGCTGAGTGAACATCATTTTACTCCTTGTAACAGCTTATCCAGATTGGGATAAAAGTATGCTGATAGACTCATGCTATAATTTTTGTAAGTTGACTGGAGCGCTTCATTTTCTAGAGCTGCTGTTATTTATCATTTAGTCCATGAGCATGTTAGACGCTTCGTAGTACAGATAGTCTTATGCTAGTGTTTCAAGGTAGCTTTCAGTAAGGCTCCCATGTTCTATTATGCTTAGAAGCTTCAGATTCACACCATCCCCTTCCATAAGTAATGGATCAATCAAGCTCAAGTGATACGAGCTTGAGAAAGAAGAATGTCTGAGTAGCCATTGGCTGACTTGGGCTTAAACCAGTGTGTTTAAAAGGAAAACCTCCAATATGAAGCTTATTATTATTCAATAATATATATAATATGTTATAATATATATAATATTATAATATTCAATAATATATTATTGAATAGCCCTGTTTTGTGTTTTTTTTTCACCTTGGATCCCTCTTACCATTTTCTCTGCAATCTCATTTTGCTTATAGCCCTCAACCTTCTTGAGCTTGAAAGAACGTAGTGTACTTCTAAGATTCCACCTTCTGGAAAAGTGGAGTAAAATGAAATTCAACAAAACAGAATATGTCTTGTACCCTTGTTGGCTATTGTTCTTTTTTGTTCTGTTTATTACAGTGCACATGTCAACATTTTGTTTACCTGATTTTTGTTCATGTCAAGTTCCTCAGCTTCTGTGTTTTCAAGCCATAAGTTGCAACACAAGTAATTATAAAGTGGTGTTGTGGGTTAACCACAGTAGGTAGCTAAGCACCACATAACTGCTCACTAGAAAAGAAATGGGGACAAGGAAGAACAAATACATTACCAATAAAGATACAGTTTTGGGTATTGAAGCAGATTGTATTGGCTGAGTGTGTTGGAGTAATGGAAGACATAGACTTCCATTTTTTTCCAAAAAAAGGGTTTTTACTAGGGTTGTCTTTGATTGTTATACAATAGTATGCAAAGATAAAGATGCAACAAAAAGAATAATGTAAAATTGCTGACGAGAGCCTGAATCATTAAAGATTTTGGCAGCCAGTGAGATGAGCATTTTAGAGGTTGTGCACTGCATGGATTGATTGGGAGGAGAGTTGGATTGCATGGATAAGTGGGGTAAATGAGAATTTTAGCTGTATAGGCAGGTTGACTCTTACATGTATAGGTCTTGTTTAGAACAAGAAGTTTCAGATGGGGTTTGAATATATAGGAAGATGAAGAGGAGCTGATGAAGATCACCTCTTCTTTTTGGACCTCTTCTTGTTTTTGGTGAAAACAAAGATGTATTTGATACTGAGGGAGGAAAAGTGATCAAAGATTTCTCGTATTCCTCAACTATTCAGTTTGCTTTAAGAAAGAAATCTGTAGTAGTACATTATACTAATCCAGCACTCTCTCTGTTGTGCTTAGTGTACTATCTGTACTTCCTCCTCTAAAAAAAGTAAAAAGACTCAAGTTGCCAGCAAGTCAGTAGATGCAAGTGTTGTATTTCAGCTAACATTTCTTACTCACCCTGACCAGACAATTTCTAAATTTATTATTTAGTTTAACTTAAGAGTAAGTGAAGATTAGGTGGCAGTTTCATTTTTTCTATGTGAGAGAATTTATCTTTCAAAGTCCTGAGTTACAGTTTGCAATGATTTCATCATTGAAAAGTATCCTGAACTGACAACAATGAATTAACTGCCATTTCACTTGAGACTAATTCTTCTCTGCAGTTAAGAATTTTGCTTGGTGAAATGTTATGGCCATACCAATTTTATTCTTGTTCATTTTGCTTAGTTTTGAAGGAAACTAAACAAGTGTCAATTCCAGAATTCTGTTGCAGCAGCTACTAATGGGTTTGTCGTGATTCATTGCTGTTATCTGTTTATTGCACCTACTGGATACATCAGCTTCCATGTAGTCCCTTCTGATATGCTAACCTCGTCCCTGTAGCTTGAGATACATTTCTATACTTTCACTGTCTTTGCAGAATGTTTCAAAGGATTTTTACTTCCATTTGACATTTGCCTTTTCTGAGGCTGAAGCTGTGTTTTACTGTTGGTTCCTTTCAAACAAAGTCTGTACCATCATTATTATATATTGATTTGAAGACCGAGGTACAGGATGACAGACAGTGAAATGAAATTGAAATGCAAGCAGTCTTGCTAATCGCTTGTACCTGTAAACAAGTGAAAAAACATTTAACTGGTGTCTGTCACCTTGCATGGGTGAAAGACAGAGGGAAAAGCTCTCTTTGATCCTGGACATTTGATTTCATACCTTCCTCTTGGAACAATAGCTCTGCCATCCAGTCTCTTTGGTGTTTCTGAAGTGGACTATTTTAGAGCCAGAGCTCAAAGTTTCAACACCCTGTTGTAAGCTCTGTCATCTACTGCAGTTGGTCATGGATCATCTGACTGCACCAGACCTTGCTGGGCATTGCTGCTTCCACGGACATTACAATAGTTCTTGAAGGACTGGTCACTTTATTAATACTATGATGGAAGAAAAAAAACAAACCACAAACTAATAACCCCCCCAAACTCCCTGTGGCCTCAGGTGACCTGGTCTCTTGAGGAGAATTTCTTGTGACTTCTCCAATAGGAAAGATCTGATACCGAGTCTGGAATAGACTGCCCATTGTTAGTGATTCAGCTGCACCTTGAGGATGGAATGGCAGAGATTTATCTGCTCTAGGTCTAGAATGACAGTGATGAGGTGAAATTAAAGCTGTGCATTTGTTTCCTTCTTTCTGCCCTTCTGCAGAAACATGGTGAAGAGTGGCTGGTAACCATGAGGTCTCTTATACACATCAAATCCCACCAAGTGACACTTGGCAGAGAATGTAAAAGGAAATGTCTGTTACTAAAAATAAGTAAATAAACCCCAACACTGTACTACTGGATGTGAATGACTACATCTAAATTTAGTCCTTGTCTGCTGACTGGGTGCAGTGGAAGACTTATATAGTGGCCTGTACGTGGCTTAGAACAATCTCCTTCATATTTTTTGGCTGCATGTGCCCTGATGATGTTCTGCACAAAGCTGAATTCTCTTTTTGCTTTCATTTTTCTCTATGCACCTGATCCTCACACTTCTTAATGTTCAGTGAGGCTTGTATAAAGCTAATTGATAATTCACTGCTGACTAAGAAAAACTGTTCTCATTCATTAATTGAAATTCTTGTACGTGATGTCATGCATCTTTGACCATTCAGCTGTGGTGGATCTTGACCTATGTGCTTGTGTCACCCAGTCTTTCCTAATTATGACAGTTCATGAAATGCATTTCCAAGTACCACCTGTTCTCAGTTCTGTACTGGGTGAAAAAAAAAATAAAAAAGAGAGTTGTCTTTCTGGTATTGATTTTTTTTTTTTAATTGTTCCATTTCTTTACATCTCTTTCACAAAGCCATAGTAAGTACAGGGAGATTTTCAGTATTTAGTCAGTATAAAGGGTGCTGTGTGTATATATATATATGTAGGCATTTTAGAATTCTTAATTGGATAGATAAATCGTATATCACAGTATTATACATAAGGTATTTTTTTTGCTTTCAGTGACTCTTGATCCTAAGAAGGTGCCTGAAGCATTCTGGCCAGAAAACAGCTGCCATTCCCAGAACACCACTGGAATGTGAATACATGGGGAAAAAAGCTGGGAAAACTGTTCTGGGATAGCTCACTGTGTGGGCTTTCTTCTCCCCCCTCTGTTAGGGCTGCATTAGTCTGTCAGAAATTTCCTACAGGCAGACTTTATTTACTAAACTAAAGTCTATTTGTTAGGCATTACTACCTTCAGTTGACTGATATGTAGATGAAGACAATGGTCTTGTATAACAGCTAGTGAAATGGTTTATTCTTACACTTGGACTATGAGAGCATAACAAAGTTCTGAAATATGCAGGAGTAAAAGTAGATTAGACTTGGATTTATAAAGAACTTTTATTTTGTATTTTAGTTTTTTACCTCATTCACTTGATCCGGTGTACAGTCAGTAAATTGAGAATTTTTGCTTGAGCAATCTCTAGTCCGGCATGTGGAATAAAGGAGGGCAAATGACTAACTAGGGCTTTGAATGGTGACACAGATTAATAATTAAGCACACAACTGTTTTGGTAATCCTTTAATGATGTAATCTTCACAGTATCTTGTCATGTGGCTAGAAGATAAAGATGCAGTAGATTTCTTTTTGTTTGGGATCATGTGAAAGTTGTATTCATAGTGCACCTCTTTTGATCCTGAAGGTAATCTCTCATAATAAAAAATGTTAGCAAACTTTAGGATACATTTTCCAAGTTGGTGTATTTTACATTAGCAAAAGTAAAGAAGACTCTGAAGTATAGGGTATAAAACTTGCATGGGCATTATTCCTGCTGTTTATAGTTGACCGGGCTTCATGTTTAGATTTTCAAATTTAACTGGTTTCATTAGTTAAGTGATTCTTTTTTTAGTAAGTATCACTTACATTCTGTGTGGAAATTTAAGGTTAAGATGAAACGGATATTTGTAATGGTAAGCACTCTGGATAGGTAGTCTCTTTTTGGCAAGCATGTAATTTCATGAAATTGGTTTACTGTGAAACATTGTGTGTGATGCTGTACATTACTGAAAACAACTTTAACGGTAGTATAGAGAAGCACTTCCTTGCAGGTTATATTTTAAACCTGGTTTACTTCCTTGCAGTGTACACTCTTTGGCTTTTTCTAGCATTTAAGAGGATGTCTTCTGTTGTCTTGCTTTGCTGTTCTGAAGGCATTTGTGTCAGTTATGGAAATT
The DNA here is from genome assembly GCA_013398155.1 of Pedionomus torquatus. Lineage (NCBI taxonomy): Eukaryota > Metazoa > Chordata > Aves > Charadriiformes > Pedionomidae > Pedionomus > Pedionomus torquatus. Next base: position 306,781 of record VZRU01000430.1, read on the forward strand.
AATTGGTCTGACAGGGGTCAGAGGAGATATCTGTTGTTTGCCCGTATGTTTTCCTGCATGTCAAGCAATACACTTGTTATGAATTCTTACGTAAAATGGATAATAAAGTGCTGGAGTGGCTAAGTGAAATAATGCATTATTTTCTGGATGCCTGCTGAGTAGGCACGTGGTTCATGAAGTCAAATGTTGAAGCCCTGAGCTTCTGGATGCTTAAGATTTGTTCCAGGAGGAAAAAATTGGACTGTACGAGTGACTTCCCTGTTGACTTCAGTGATGTAAAAACCCGCATGCAAATAAACTTGAGCTGACCAATATAGTTATAATCAAGGTAAATTTACTGGAGATGAGAGGTGGGAAGAAAAGAGTGTGCACCAGTTGTTTAAGAATAACTATTATCTATCCATTGTTAAGAGTCATTAACTCTTTATTTCTGCTGTTGTTCTTTTGTAATGCTTGTGGCATCTTTGATACATTAATACTATTTTACATGGTACAGGTTAAAGCTTTATTTAAAATGAAGTCATATGTAAAAATTAAACGTTGATGAATTTGATTTTTAACAAGTAGCAGCAGAAATTTTACAAATACTCTGGAAAATACATTTAAAGTATTAACTGAATGTAGCCTTTTTAAAATTAGAATTGTTTGTGAAGTAAGGATGGTCAGAATTATGTAGGACATTAAAGATGATGCCAAGAATCAGGAGTTCAGGAATCATAACTGAGGATAACTTCTGAACAGAAATGTATTTTTAATTGCCTTTATTTGAATTAAAAGCATGAAATAATATATCTTAAGGCTGTTAGTCTTTGAACAGGATGAATTTTAGATTCTGATCTGTCAGTGCAGTGTTTTATCTTGAAGTCTTTTGGGTAGCAATCCTATTTCCATGTGACTAATAAAATATGGATACTTTGGAGTTTAGGAAATGAATAAATCTGGACAATCATTCAGATGCAGATAGAAGCAAAAAACCCAAACAACAACAACAAACAAAAACAAACAAACAACCAAAACAAACAACCAAACCCCAATTGGTTAAAAGCTGGTTAAAACTTTAAAATACCTATTAGTAAGAAGTCTTGGTATTGAAATGTAGGTGACAGCAGGAAAACCAAGATTAGTCAGGAAAACCAGTCCTATGGTTGGTTTATGGGCCTGGGTCATATATGTTTGTCTTGCTAATCCCTTTTTAGTGTGATTAAAAATATCCAGGGCCTATGACATCAAAAAATTCACTGTGTAGAAAAAAGGGGAGGATTCCTTATTGTTGGCTGTGGTGGTATGTTTGGCTTTGAAGAAACTGATTTGTTTTACAGTTTCAGTCAAAGATCAACGCAATCATTTGAGCCTTGACTTTCTCTTCCAGGAGTCTGACAGCTGGCGGCGTTTTCTTCTGTCAGGCTTTTGTTGCTTAAGATCAACTCTTTGACTCACTGACGCTGTAATGAGGAGTAAACAAGCCCTATTTCTTTGAGGCAATTTGTAGGATGTTTCTAGTGGATTCTGAATTTAACAGTGTTGGTTTAACAGTTGTTAAATCATGTAGGTGAAGTAAACTTCCTTACTAGCGGTCGTAATTGTGTTGAGTATCACCCATGTGGAGGAGTTTATCTTTGGTCCTGATGGGGTCAGCTTTGATCCTCCACTGCTACCTGTCTGCTTGCTTCAGAATATTGTCTCCTTGGTTCGTTCTCCTCCTGCATTTAACCACTACTTTGTAGTCACTGGATTTCAGATGTCCTGCTTGGGCTTTTTTTCCTACTGAGAAATGCGTTAGGTAATTGCAGGTCTGTGTGTGCTTTTGATCAGCTACATGAATGAATGTTCCAATACGTGGAGTTTAATAATATATGTCTGTGTGAGAACAGGTGCTCAGCAGGGTTTAGAGGATAGGATGTTGCTGAGAAGCAAATGTTTAAATTTTATGAACTGTTTGTGATTATGGAACGTAACTGTGGTATCTCTTAAAACCACTCTAAGAATCAACATCTACAGGTACTGATCCTGTTTAACAGATATATAAACATTTGAAGCCTTCTGGATCTCAGATCTTAAAAAGCAGACAGGATATTGTGTCTTGCAGAACTTGTATTAAAAATAAGTTTAAAAAAAAAAAAAGGAGAAAGATTGAATTCAAGATTCCACTGATTATTTTTTTAAAATCTGTATTCTAACCAAAAAATAGTTTTTTTTCTTGGAGTCTCTTCACTGTGCAATTTATTGTTCATTGATGACATTTTCAGCAGGCCCAAAAGTTAGGGTAATTAGGTACAAGAACTAAAAGAAAGTTATGTTGGCATAATTGTTTGAGGAAATTTGCCTCTTGTATTCCAAAATCCATATGGGGTAAGATAAAGCGTTATTTCCATGATTTTTTCAGTACTTCTACACAGTTGTTAATTAACATTGAAATCTGTCATTAACAAGTAGAATTACGTATTCAGAAGAGAGAACAGGTTACCTGCTTATTTACCTGGAAATAATGAATATTGGGTAATTCTGGATATCCTTCACTGGTGTTTTGGTAAGAAAGTAGTCTCTCTAGGAAGTGGAAAAGATAAAAATTCTTTGGTGTATCCTAAGATTAATATATTGGAGTTGGACTTAGGTAAATCAGCAGTGCATGTTCCTTGATTGAGGTTCTGTGAACAATTTCATGTAGACCTAAGTTTTCCTTTCAGTTAACAAAAAGATCAAGAAGGAAAAAATTCTTAAATGGCTTGGAAACACTAAGCCAACAAATGGAATGGTGGTGCCATTGCCAACACTTTTATTTTTTTGACTGCTACCTCAGTTGCTAGAGCACTCCCATCTATCATGGGAGACCAGATTCAATTATGTCCTTTTTACACAGGAGAATGATCTTGTGCCTGTTATCCCCTAGACTGCTGCTGGAAATTTTGGGTATGACATGCTTATAGTCTCCCATTTAATAAAATTTCCTGTTGTAGAAATTAACTGAAGCTATAAATGGAGTTCAGGGGACCTACATGATGGATGAATATCATAATAGAGAAAAAAGTAAATCCCAGTGTTTTCCTGACAGTGTACATTTTAAACTTGGTGGCGTGGTTGACACGCTGGAGGGAAGGGATGCCATCCAGAGGGACCTGGACAAGCTTCATAGGTGGGCTAATGCAAATCGCATGAAGATCAGCCAAGTCAAGTGCAGGGTCCTACACCTGGGATGTGGCAATCCCAGGCACAAATACAGGTTGGACAGAGAATGGCTGGAAAGCAGCCCTGAGA
>VZRU01000430.1:310339-359120 GCA_013398155.1 Pedionomus torquatus
GAGGCACTGGAACAGGTTGCCCAGGGAAGTTGTGGATGCCCCATCCCTGAAGGTGTTCAAGGCCAGGCTGGATGGGGCTTTGAGCAGCCTGCTCTAGTGGGAAGTGTCCCAGCCCATGGCAGAGGGGTTGGAACTCAATTATCTTTGAGGTCCCTTTCAACTCTAACCAATCTGTGATTCTATGATAATACAAAATGAAGCAGAAGAGTGAGAACGCAAATGCTGCTCTCTAAGCAGAGGAAGAATTGGTTTCCTCTACTTTGTGTCAACCTTGAACCACATGCAGCTTAGTACAAGGAGGGCACTATGAATTCGTTGCCTCATAATGACATTTTTGTTGACTGCAAGCTGCCTTCAAAGGTTGAATAAGAGGTATCATGATCATCTCCATACACCAATCAAAATAGAGACTAACAAAAGCTGCAGCTGACATTTCATTTTCCACGTCACTAGCAAATGTAACTATAGGAGAGTGTTGTATGTAGTTCATCAAGCAGTTTCATTAATAATTCAAAACATCATAAAGGGATAAAGGTATATGTATGTTGAATTAACTTTAAAAAGCATTGGTACAAGTATGTTTTGTTAATCATCAATTACTGCATATACTGAAGGTTCTATATGGAAAATAATGAGGGTCCTGGTTTAGAGGTGGCAGAATGAAAAGAGCTTTTACCAAGTCGGAAAAAGTTATTTTGTTGTTTTCAGTTCACATTGGTGCTGGAAATACCTCATCTTTAATAACTAAAGAAGTAAAAAAGTAACAATTTCTTCCCCATGTAGAAATTAGATACGCAGTTGCTAACCTGAAGTACTTTACCCAATTTACATCTAACCTGGAGTCCTCTTTTATTACAAGAATTTAAATTTTTCTGTATCTGATTCTGTTAATGAATTACTAAACGTAGCTCAAGCTTTTTCATGTAACAGTAAGAAAACAGGTGAGTGCAGTACCTGTACATTATATCGTGTAAAATATTAATTTGCTTTACTGAGCAATTTACTTTTAGTTAAAGGACTGTAAAAAGTGAATGTGTACAAAATAGATCAACTGAGTCTGCCTAAAATAACAAAACGTGAATTTTGGGATATTCTAACTTAATTCAAAGGTGTAGTTTAATGCAAGCATACTGATCTTTTTAAGTCAGTAGCTAATGTTCTCAAAATAACATCAATTCTGTCTGTGGTTTTTTTCCATAGCAGAGTATATTGCTGTGTAACTTATTACCAACGTGATTCCCATTAATGATAATTGTCTTGAAAATTCTTTTGAAATTGTATTTCAGTACAATAAAAAATATTCATTTTCATAATTGTATTTTCTAATATCCTTTGTGTTTAAATTGTCTTAATTAAAAAAAAAAAAAAAAACAATAAAAAAACTGAACTCAAAAAACTTTGATAGCAAGGGACTTTGTTTTTCATACTTACCACCAACAACCAAAAGTGAGGTAAGGTGTTTTCTGAGAAATAACACCCTAGGCTTAAATGCTGCCATTTAAGTTTCTGTTAGTTCAATCTTTCTTGCCCTTTTTAACTGTTTAATAATATGCTGGCAATATTACAGCATTTTCAACTATAAATCCATTATATTTTTTTCATACAAGACTGGTATTCATTAGCCTTCTAATTCATCCAAGTAACTTATAGGGCATAGCAATTTCTGATGTGTGCTTTGGTCTTTTGCAGACCAGATGTTTCTGTCCTTTTATACTTAAAGGTGAAATGCTGATTTTTACTTTACTAATAAATTTTAAAAAGTGCTCCCAGTCTCACTGTAGTGCATAAACCAACTTCTTTTGCACAGTGCTTGCTAACAGAGATGGCCAATTTATTGATGAATATGGAAAAAGTGTATAGTCCAGTGCTTTGTTCCATTCCTCTAATTTATGACACCAGTAATAATGGATGATGAATGAGATATCCAAAACATTAATAAATTATCTTAAGAGGTGTACTAAATCAAAGAGGAGGAGACTGAGAAATAATCTCATATAATGCCTCCAAGAAAAGTAAGCTAATTCCAGAGTCATTTATTCAGCGATATGCAAAAACCCAGAGAAATTTGTTGAAATTGAACTGCTATAGTTAGTATGATGTTAATATAACTATTATGTGCTATTCTAGACATTTGGATCTCTAGCGTCAGGTGGCAAGAGATGGAAAACGTGCAGATTAAAGTAATTCTTAAATATTTAAGCTACAACATTGAGTTTAAGCATGTTTAAAATAAAACCCAGCAATTTTGTCCTACGCTGATGATGCTTAAATCCTCTTCCCTGAATTCATCTATCCACTAACAGTTGAAATTTGCGGCAGTTTTCTGCTGTGGTTTGCATTCACTAACTTGATGATTCTCTGAAATAGTCACAGGTTTTAAGAGACGCTGTGCAGCCTTTCAGTTTTTTGAGCACTGAAGTTGCCATGTTTAATCTATTTGGATGCCATGAGCAATAGTTCTACCAGTGACACTGGCTATCACAGAAGGAATCTTCATGTCAGAAGAGACATCTGGTTATGCAGTATTGAAGCCCGTTTTTCTATAGACAGAGAGAATCAAAGCAGTGGGTCAGTTTTATGCAAACAAACTATTGGCATTTTTATTAATCTGTTTCTCATTATTGTTATTAAGTCCAGTGAAATTTCGTCACCACTATAAAATGGATTGAGATTTAGGGAGTGCAAATGTTGCTGATGTTGGTAGAAATAAAACATCCTGCAGATTGTATAGGGTTTTCCCATTTCACAAACTGATAGTTTTGAGGTTCTGTGAATGTGTTTATTTCGTTTAGATGACCTGTGTGTGAGTTTAGATCATTTTGTTATCAAAATGAGCAATATGTCTTTCATCCACCCCTGTTCTTTTTGATGTTTCCTTTCCATACCTCTGCTGGGGTTTATGTGGCTGTATGGAACTGATCCAGCTGGTAGCTAATTTTTTTTTATTTTTTTATTTGGACAATATACAATCAGTTACAAAGTAGTTTAATGTTTTTGATATGAAGTTAACTAAACATCATAATGTCTATACTTTCTACATGAAGGACCCTTATCTGATCATTTCTGAACAAATTGGACCACGTTTGTATACATATGGTTAAACTCTTCTGCCTAGTTGTATTAAACTTGTAAGCCGTTTCCATGTTTATTCCTTATGTGTAAAACAGTGCAAGAGAACATCTTACTGTGGAACAGGGCCATGATAGTAATTGGGTTTCTGTATTTCATTGATCTCAACTTTGTTTTTGTGATTAGGATGAAGCAGTTCTGGATTTTTTTTTCCCCCAGTTCCCCGTCATGATTGCCTTAAGAGCCTCGGTGATCCAGACTGGCCATAGAGGTCTGAATGGTGGCATGCAATCACTGCACTCAGAATGTTTGTCTTACAGCTGGACATTTTCTAGATATGCTACTTTCTCATTTCCCAAAATGCATTTTATTGGTCTTCTTTCTACTCATAGCCTTAAATTAGCATTTAACTGTGGAATTTATTGTAGGTGCAATTCTTTACATAAAAGCTGCCATCAGAAAGTGTCACCAGTTGCTTTCCACATTTTGTTTCCTCTCAGTTTTTAATAAATATACTGAGTATTGTTAGTCATATTTTACTTCCAATCATTGATCTTTATACTGAGCAATTAACATACTTTTTTAAAATCGAGTTGTAAACAGTATTTTCTTTGTTTGCTGCCACCTTTATGTAAGTTCAGGCATCTTGTGAAAATGTTACTACTAATTCTAACTTAATTGAACGCACTGTATTTATGAGTTGGGCTAGGACTGTTTCAGCTCAGTCAGCCCATACTTAGGCAGTTGTTAAATTTTACTTCTTTTCCTCCCTAGTTGACCTGACCAGGTCTGTAATTTTTAACATTTTCAAGTTTAAAGAGAAGTGGAGGATATCAAGCATTTTTAGAATCTAGAAATTATATCTATTTTTAAGTTTATTAGATCTTTACATGTAGATTTTCTTCTCAGTTTATTTATCTTACCTTTCATTTCCTGCTATTTTTTTCTGACCGTTTCTATTTGACTTTCACATATAACTTTAGGATCTTTACCCTTCCATTTATATTAAGGTCTGCCTTGGCTACAGAAGAATAAACCTTGTAGTCTTCAAGGTAGTTAACTTGCAGCGCTGCATTGTTCAAAAGAAACCAGGTGCTTTCTGCTTTGATATCTGTGGTGTTAAAACTTGAGTTGGTGGTTAGGGTGGGATAGTTTTCTCTTTTCTGCAGACCCCCAGATTTTCTCACTAAATTCAGGATGAAATCAAGATCTGTTGAATACCGAGAAGGTATTTTGGTAAGGGAAAAATTGAAAAGAATTTATTTGCGTTATCAGTATTTGCTATGATGCCAGACCTTAGCTTAAGGAAAAGAACTATTAAGAAAACAACAGAATCCTATCGAATATTCAGTACTATCTGAACACTATCTTGTGTTCAATGTGAATTCAAGATCTTTTAAAAATCAGAGATTTCCATTAAACAGTGCTTGTTCATGGTTGTGGTAACATGATTTTAAGTTTCTTTTGTCCATGATACATCGTAGGAACTTGAATCAGTGTTATATATCTGAGTACTCTAATGTCTTTATGCTGCTTTTTGTTCTGGAGAATGTATCTCAAAATCTCAGAATGGATACATTTCACTTGAAATTAATCAGAGCAGACAGCCAAAAAGAGTATGGTAGCAGAACTTGGAGTGTATGATGTTTAACTGTATAAAAGATGAATAGACTCAGCACCTTGTTCAGTTATTTATAGGAAGTAGAAAGATTCTGTGTTTTGCAGAAATTAAAGTATCTATGTAAGTTTTAGAATATACCAAGAAAGGGATGTGGCAGCTCTTGCTTTACCAAAATTGGAATATAAGCCTTTAGTCCAACAGTGATTAAGACCTAAATTGGGAGAGCCCTTCTGTGGAATAAGACATGATCTTTTTGAGAGTAAGATGCAATATCCGCCCTCTTTTATATGAATATCCTTAAAAAACAACCACCATTAATTGTGTGAGATGGTGATTGCACACTATGTAGACTTAAAAATAGTAAGTCCTTTGCATGCAGATCTGTGCAATTTGTAGATTTCTATTTGATGCTTTAATAAATAGGGCACCTGAAATAAAAATGTAATTGCAAAGAACAAATTTTCAGACGTGTAAAAAAAAAAAAAAAGTAGCCTTTTCAGTAACACATTCTGTGATGGCAACAGAGGAATGTTTTTGCGTCAAGCACATTACATGAGAAATAAGGTTCTTAAATGTAGGGTTGTACTTCGTCATGTATATGACATTTGAGGGCTTATTAGGCTCAAGAGGTGCATGACTAAGGTTTTTTGAAAAAGAGAAACTAAGTTTAAGTAGCAAAATAGGAATATGAGGTTACTGTAAATTAATTTTTGCCCAGTCCATTTAGTTAAGCCGTTATGTTACATCACTTCTAATTATTAGACAATGCATTGTTTAAATAAGGTAGTAATCGTGTTCTTTAAATACACTGGAGGAGTGTCTTTAGTTGGAAAAGTCAAATTTTGCTATCAAAATAAAATCCCATAGTTTGGAGTACTTCCAGGTTAACATATTATGTTGAAGTCCACAGTGAATACTAGAAATCAATACAATGAAGGGTTAATTGTGAAAACTGGTATAAGTTTTATTTTCTTATAAATGAAGAGGTTGGTAAAATGTATGCTTACTGTTGATCATTAGAATACAAAACTATCTGTTAAAATCAATTAACATGCATATCTGATGACTGATTGTATAAATATGAAAGTCAAATAATTGTAATCGTTAACCATGGCTTCAGGTCATATGAGTTGTCAGCTCAAAAAAAACTAAAGGAGAAAGAAGTTGATTTGCATATATTTAATGTGGCATGCTGTACATGTGGGAATTTGAGATAAACCTTTGCTAGTAATCTGCTTGTTTTTATCTCAAAATCGACTAGGAAACGTGGGTCATAACATTCAAATGAGATATGTGTTTTATTGAGAGCAGTTGATTCAGTAGTTTGGGATTCAACATTTTACTGTGTGTTTTCATATTTCTAAATTGTTTGTTTGTGGTTTTTTTTTTTCCTGTGAGACAGTTAGAAGAAGCTGGCTAAAAAGTTACTCAAGAAATAATCAAAGTTCTTACCAGGAACACATACATAATTATCTTGTAACCGGTAGTAAAACTGGGTTACTTACTTTTACAGCTGTTAGTTAGACTTACACAATATGTATAACAGGCACATTTTTGCTTTTTATGATAAAAAATAGAGATATGTTAACATTTTTAAATAAGGATTGTACTGAGTTACAAAAGTATCTTTCTATGTGGATTGGACCAAACAGATAATTTTTAATCTAGTTGATTAATTCTAATATGTAGAGGAAGGGAAGCATGGCAGAGGAATGAGGTGTCTGACCTGGGAAGAATTTACGTATTATTTAAGTTCCTGAATATAGTAATCTATTGCAAGTTTTTTACCCCTTCATAATTTTTTCCCTCTTTGTAATGCAAAGTATTGTGTAACTTGTAAAAACTCAAAGAATCCTTGAATTGTGAATCAGATTATAGTGGTCAGTGCCTTACATTAGCTATAATTTGGTTAAGCATGTCTGTCTGGCTGTTCTCTTTTCCCCTGTGTTTACTCCTGAACATTAAAAAAAAATTATTCCTGCCCTAAATTTTGAAATTATTTAGTAATCTCTTACTAAAATTTCCTATGTTCCCATGAGTTCCCAAAAAGGGAAAGAACAGCACTATGTGTTTTCTTTTGATCTGATTTTGATTTGTACCTGCAAACTAAGAAACTTTATGATAAGGGCAATTTCAAAAGGTGCCGAATAGAAGATCTCATTGCCCTGTGCTTTTTACTGTAACTCTATTTATAATTTTGCCATTGTAAATATCTGAAATTTGTTGTTGAGTATGTGATACAATCCAATTCGTTTCATTAACATCCAAATTAACTTACCGGCAAGATATCCTCCTTAATGTAGCATTCAGATTCTCAGTCTGGGCAGAGTCCAGAACGGGCTCCAGATATTCATGCTCTGTGAAGGGCACTTGGAGGGCGCTGCCTTTTGCTTTGGTCTGCCCTTGACCTTCTTAGTCTGATCCCTTGAGTAAAGGCACCTATTCTGTGTTTGAGGGCTGAGGGGCACCAGCTGGCAGAACAGGGAAATGGAATCAAATTCAGTTTTTGTCTTTTTACCTCTTGTGTAGGATGGAATTTGCATTCAAATGCAAAGAGAGAGTAAGGTGGCTGGTCATTGGGTGACTTGTGTCTTTTCTTTACATGATTTATATGTCTATTTGAAGAAGAAATTATGACCCTCTAACTTAGAAATAATTGTGTGAGGAGTTCTGTTTTGTAACTATAGATGAGAAGGCCAAATTAAACATGAAAGTAGTTAAAAACTAAGCAAATTTTAAAGAAAGAAAAAAATGTGGTCTTGAGACATCGGTGACTGTAATTACAGTTTAAGCTGTGCTGTAACCCATTGGTGAAAGATCACTTTGCTACCAGAGACTGCCAAGCAGCAGATGAATGAAGGTGATTTATGACTAAGTGGTACATCCTAGAGAAAGTCTGATTCCAGAACCTTGGGATGATTCCTATGCCATTGTATGTTCCAGTAATCCTCAAAATATTTCAATGTGTGAAGGTATATATGGCTTTTACAAGGATCCATTACTTTAAAACAAGAGGGATGTGGGCTATGGATTTTTGGGTTGTGTGGAATTCGCAGATGTGGTGTGGGAACAAATTGTTGTTCTCAAACAGAAATATGGGTTCTAGAAGAGAATACCGTAGTGAAAAAAAGCCAATCTCATCTGTCCCACTTCAGAAACACGTATTCTTAAAAAAGCGAAAAGAAATTCTTCTATAGTCCCTAAAATATAGAAGTTTTTTGTACTCTTGTGTTTTGGGGCTTTCAGTGTTATTAGCTCAAAGGGGGAGGTATGGTTTTTCATGATGACTATATTTAGCCAGGAGGAATAGTCCTTTTTAAAGCAAATTGAAATGAGTGTATGAGAGCGTGAAATTATCAGCAGCGCTGGTGCACATTTACATTACTTCTACATCCTCTTTTGAATGACCACACAACAGAACAAGTACTTCATTTCCACTGTGTTGATTTTTCTTGACAAAACATGGCAGTCTATCCAAAGGAGGGTGTTTAGCCAAGATAAATATAAAATTTATGATTAAACAAAGTGTTTCCTTATTATAATCCCTAAAGAGAATTTGAGACTTGTTAAATATAATGTGCCCAGGTAGTTTTAAGAGTAAATTATCCTTTCTAGTTCTAAATGCTGAAATGCAGCAACACCATCAACCATTTGAGATCTTACCAGTAGAAACAACACTGCATACTGTTTTCCTTTGAACCCAGTAGCCAAAAAGCACACACGTATACAGTATATAACCTCAGATTTGGTGTATTTGTTCCTTTTCAAAAACCTGCACAGAGACCAAGAATCCATGTCAGTGGCATGGTTTATAAAACCAGGTCTCCCTCTTTCCTGTAATGTGTATTACGGAAGAAAGCAAATAAACCTTTTTTGACAGGATGGATAAAAATTGATAACATGATTACACTTCTGGCACATTTCTTTAACTGCTATATTTATGGAATAGCACTTTGAACAAGGCTATGGTGGCTGTCAATATTATATGTTACAATAAATGCAGAATGAAAACTGATTCAGGAGATGGGTGGATTTTGACCTTTGTGGTGCCAGTGTTGGCTTTGGAGTGCAGTTCTGATTAAATTGTGAATGTACTTAGAGAGTGGATATTAAATGATCTCACTGTATTCTTTCAAGGACTGTGAACTTCCAAAATCAAGGATAACATTAGATGTCAGCCAAGTATTTTGTCCTTCTTGTGGTTTGTCTTTACATCTGAATTAGTGCCAGTTTGCACAGATTGTGTGTCAGCTTAAATACAAGAAACAGGCCTCAGTCTGCTTGAACTCGTTCCACCAAAGACTTCTAAAAACTTTTGGTAGTCTGCAAACTGTAATGGTTGTTTCACATTAAGTTGCTTTGTAGAATTATAAAACAGCTTTTCTTGTGCTTTCAAATAAAATGTTGTCATCCGCTAATGAATGAGATACCATCTGTAATAATTAAGGTTATTCTACTTGTTTTTCCCCTGCAGCAAAACTTCTGAAGGTTTGCAGAAGACAGTAAGAGAACCACCAAGAAGTCTATTGCAGTATTGTAAGTACTGCACCGAGGGAAAAAAAAAATAAATACGTGAATTAAGAATGTTGTAAAGAGATTTTCATTTTTTGGGGGAAAAATGAGCAATATAAAGGGATTACTTGTAAAATACAGAGCAGGATGTATTGTAGCAATCATGTTAATAATTTACAAAGGAAAATCTGCACTCTTGTAAAATCTAAACTTGTATCCTTGTGCAGTGTAATCAGGAATTTACCAATAGCAGTGAAAAATATTTCTCTATCCACCAAAGATTGATCTAGTTTATATACATTTGTTTATTTAAAACTCTCAGAATTTAGAAAATCATTGTAGTTTTGTAGCTTTGTCATTTGTTTTAGTGACTTATTGTTTAGGTTATTTTGCAGAATTATTTATTTGCTGATTTATTTATGTATTTCATTATTTATTTATTTGATTATTTAGTAAATTATTTATCTGATGAATTATTAATACATCTTCATGACATGCTTTAAATTATTTATAACTTAATTTTGAGTTTATTGCTTTTCGACGCTGCATTGTTACTGACTAGTTTTGATTTTTTTTTTCTTGGTTCTTGAAAATTAAAGTACTAGCTCTAAGGCAAAAGTATATTCTTTGCAGAATCCATAGATGGTTTTCAATGAAGTAATTTACCATGTAGATACTAATTCTGTTTAGCTCTGTGTTGCTTAATATCACTTTTCTACTTACTTAGCTTTTGCTTCAATTATTTTGTAGATGTGTCAAGATCAAATGAGTGACCTTTAAGCAGGAAAGATAAATGTTTACTTTAAAACGTGTAGAAATAGAATAGTTCTATTTTTCCCTTATTAAGTACTCTTTAATTAGTCTTAAAGTTAACTTCAGATATTTTTGTCCAGATAAAATTGATGGTTTTTAGATGACACTCTTGATATTTGAACTAATGTATTTAAGTTCTAATAAGAAAATTATATATTCACACTAGCAACTCCTATGGAGAGCTCCTTTTTAGTGGAAAGGTTCTAAATACATGGGGAAAAAATGGTGCTGTCTTTAGGCAGAAGATAGATGTCAAAGGGGGAAAGTGGGCAGTAGGGGTTCTTTTTCCCCCCACAATGCTGTTTGCATGCATAGGAATTTATAAGCTCCAAGAATTAGCATCTCCGTGGTGTTGTATCTAAACTACTTTCAGGTTCTGCTTTCACAAAGAGTCACTTCTTGTGTACAACATATTGATGTGAAGCCTGTTTTTCTCTTGCTTTCTTTTGCCAATTAAAAAGGTCTGAAATCTTATCTTTTTCTCCAAAGAGGCATGCAGGAACATATGAATGCAACGTCAGGGGCCAATTTTAGGCTTCACGTTTGAGCAGCGGCTCTGTGGTGTTTAAAGCAGGTGCTTGGGGTCTGCGTTTGACTGAGAGTCAACTGGGAGGGCTGGGTCTTAGAGGAATGATGAGCCTTCTGCCTGCAGTTGCCTGTTGGACCTCAGTTCCCAAGGAGTGACTGGTGGGGTGGTCTGAAGCCATCCTCCAGGAGAGCGCTGTGAGTGCCAGCCTGGTTTCGGCGCTGTAGGGAGCAGGGCAGGGCAGCAGCTCCTCTGCAGAAGTGCCGTGTGCATAGCGTGGCCTTTTTTCTGTTTAGTGCTTGAAATGAATTACTATATACTTTAAAGTTTTAACACAGCATGGAAAGGCTGCATTGTACATTTCAAGTTTCAGTGCTGTTGAAATACAGTAGAAATGGCCTCTGTAGACAGGTTTCACTATAGAACTTAAATTATGCATGTGTATATCCAAATTCCTTATTTTGAAATATTGAATGTATGAATATTTAATTTGTATCTTGCTTTAGTATCTTCATATGCTTGCCTTAAAGGAAGCTGTTTCCTTTGATTTATATACATGGATAAAAATGTGTGTACAGTATGTATCAATGGTTTTTCTCTCTACGGTGTTAGATGAACAGCTTTAGATAATGATAGCTGCTGATTTTTATTCTGCAGCTTGCCACCATTGTATAAAACATAAATTTGTTGTATTTGTTCTATTACTCTTACTTGAATTTCAAATTCATTTGCTTTCCAGAAATATTTTCTTAATTACATACGTTAAGAAAAGTCAAGTATGTTGCGGATCTTAACGATGCAGTATTTTTGGTCTGTGCACAGTAACAAAGCTCTGAATCTTATTATTTGGGGCAGAGTTCCAACCTGAAATTTACATTTCTCCTTATTTGAATGTTTTCACTGAAGCTGAGAACTCCGAGGGAGTTCCTCGACATATACTAGTTTATGCGACATGCTCTATGAAATTTAGTACAGTCACTCTTATTTCCTTGTGTAAATGAGGTCTTATTGTTGAATAAGGCCTATTATAAGCAGTTACAAAGGTAAGTGCTGTCAATGCATTCTGCCACCAGTTTCTCAGAGTATGAAACACTTCCTGAAAGACGTGCTACTACTGTTATAGGGTAATATAACACAGCTTATGTGTTGGCACTGAAAGTAGCTACTTCATAATGATGACAAGTGAAAGTACAGCCAAAGGTCACATTAAACAAGAGATTTCTTTCACACCTCATCCATTTTCTGGATGTGGTATGAAAATAGCTTTGTTCCCTACACTCCAGTATTTTTAAAAAGAAGTTATGTTGAAATAATTTTTTATGCCTTGTGTGTTACTTTGTTCACATTTTAAGATAGACCGTGGAATTCTAGCGGACTAACTTCGGTGCTACAACAGTGTTTGAAATCGTTTTAGATTTTGGGTGCAATTAGACATCATAAGTAGTATTTCATCTCACTACATATTTTTTTTTGGTTTGCAAATTTAAGTTCTAGAAAAAGAACTATTAATGTGCAAAGTGGTATTTATATCAAAGTTGTGTGACTAACTGTGGTTTTAATCTTTCGTATCTCGTAAGAAGAAAGTTATAGATTTTTTTTCTGAAAATTGCAGTCTGTTGTTCAGAAACAGAAAAAGAGTGAACCTATCCATGTTGACAGAGTGTTTGCTAGCCCTGTTTTAAAGACACCCTGCCAGTAATGTGAAAGGATAATTTACACTGTATGCTCAATCAGTTCCTCATCTTACACCGAAACGGCCAACCAGGATGCTAAAATAAGGTGTCATTTTAAAAACCTTTATAGTAAATGTATTAGGGAGTGAAAATGAAGCTGGCTTGTTTCATGGAGGTTGCTGAGCAGTTAGGAGGTGCTGGTTGGGAAGCCTAAATCTGGTGTATTATTGGTAGGTGTATTTCTGTTCTAATCTAACTCCATAGAAATCACAGAAGCCATATTAAGCCCTGCTTCAATTTATTCCATACAGATAAAAGAATTTACATCTCATGAGTCATATATTTCCTGTTGTATCTTTAATACAGCCATTTTTAGTATTTTTCTTGCCTCACTCCTCTATTGGTATGCTTAGAGAGTCTGTGTGTAGGAGCTTGTTATTTTACCCGTGAGGCAAGGAGGAGTTCAAATCAATAGCAGTGTGTTGTTGACACTAAATAATGTTTCTTCTTGCCACAATAAGACTTGATTTTGTCATCCTAATGATGCTAGCTTGCTTCACAGAATAAGGATCAGCACTCTCGCAAATCCAACTTCACAAGTATTTTAAGATGTCCTTTGAAGGAAATACTAGAGAAATACTCCGGTATTTGTAACTAAACACATGCATTGGCTTTGTAAAACTAGTATTCATGTTCTGTTTGACTTTACAGGGAAGCTGCTTTGCAACGCGTTTTGGAAATCTATTAAAGGGTGTAGGATTGATCAGTTGACAGTGATAAAAACATGATGTTTTAAAAATAAATTACTTTATTAAAAAGAAATTAATAAAAATATTATTTATAAATTCACATAAAATATGAATCGTAGTGAGACCTCAGCTAAACAAAACAGCCCTCAAGCTAGTAGAAGTTCTTTCTGTTTTACAGAGAAATCTTTGCAGCATTACCTAGAAAGAGGATGTCTGCAAGTGGAAAAGCTGGCAAGATGTCACCATGCCATGTCCAGGATTGCACCTATAGTATGGTCAAAAAGGAATAAGGAGTTGTTTGTGACTTGAGCTAAGCATCCCATGGGTAGACAGGAGCTGTAGAAAGATGTGAATTTGAGAGGAAGTAGCGTAACCATGGGAGGCAATAGGATGATGACAGGAACTTAGGAGCATAATGTTGGTAGCAGCAGTGTGGTTTTGAGGAACACAAGCTCTTTTGTGTTGGACATCTGGAAACAATGTCAGAGTTGAATCATCCTATTATATTACTAAAATATCCTCTTTCTTACAACAACATAGTTGTACATTTGTATGCATATCTTTCACTGTATGATAAATACTTTGTCTGAAAGACCATTAGAAGATATGGCTGTATGGATAACCATTCTCATAGTA
Organism: Pedionomus torquatus; assembly: GCA_013398155.1. Taxonomy (NCBI): domain Eukaryota; kingdom Metazoa; phylum Chordata; class Aves; order Charadriiformes; family Pedionomidae; genus Pedionomus; species Pedionomus torquatus. The sequence continues at coordinate 323,939 of VZRU01000430.1, forward strand.
AGTTGTGAATTGTAACTTGAGTATTAAACCCCTGCAGCCTCTCTATGAAAGACTTTATTAGTCAGCAGCTTTATTAGTGGCCACACACATGTAGCTTTTCTATTCTATTTACCCTATTTTAATTGTTTTATATTTTTATGAAAAACATGGGTTCTCAGATGTTCATAATGTAAACTGCAATCTAATATTTTGGGGGTTTATGGTATCTCCTAGAGAAGTGGTAGTCAGAATAGCTTAGTTTTGTTCATGCATCTCCCACTTCTTCATTCTGCCTCCAGTGCTGAAAGAAGCTAAAAATTAATTTTGCTAGTATAATTTCCCCTCATTCACATGAAGTCAACACACTCATGGAATACCGCCAGCATACTGTTATCCTGCCACATGTAGGTATAATAGCTTACATATAATATATGTTAAGATGACTACCAGAAAGAGCCTCTAACATCTTCTCATTGATACAGTGAAGATGTAAGAAGTTCAGTGAAGAAGTCTGTGCTGAGTGTGGTGGCTTGTCTCCACTGAAACAAGTTTTTCCTTTCAGCTGAAATTCTAGTCTTGTAAACATCTGAGCGTTACTTACAACAACCTGAGAGTGGCACCGAAGTTGATGACTGTATTCTCCTAGGGCATTATATTTAGTGTGTATATATATATTTAGTAAACACTAATTTTAGAGTATTTTCTTTATCACAGGCTCTTGCATTTGAAATGTGGTTATAGCTGGATTTAAGGTTCCTTACTCTGTTGTAAGGATCAACAAATGTTAAAAACATCCCTTATATTGGTTCCAAAACCAGAAAAAATTACAAATGTAAAGAGTATTGTTAATCTCCCTTTTTTTGGTTGTTGCTTGTGTTGCTTCTGGGATGTGTGTGTGCATGACTGCCATCTTTTAGTTGACCAGAGTTTTCAAAGACCCCAGGCATCTGGGATTGTCCCATTTTATCACATTTATGTCAATTCAAACATTTGATTTAAAAAATTGGGAGCTTTTTAGATTAGTACTGCAGAACTTAAATTTTGTACAGTAAACAGTTACATGAATTTCACATGATTTGAGGATTCAGATAAACAAGTAATTTCTTTGGAATGAAATATCTATTGAAATAAATATATATTGATATAGACATAGTTGGTGTGTATGAGTAATCTAGAAACTTGATGTATAAACTTTTCTTTGAAATTTTTCCTAATTTGCAGCCAACAAATGAAATTGTTGCAATGACTAGAAAATTTACTTTTTTCTGTTTCTGTGTAGAACTTTTTGTTTCTGTACAACTCCTGCCATGGCATATCCAAACTATCTCTTTTTTAACTGGTTCAGAAGCTAAATTTAATGACATTTTCATTCACAATTTGTGAAGGGTTCTATTTGCTTTGCTATGCCTGTTTGTTATAGATAAATATCTGCTCTACCTTGGAGTGAATGTAAAAGTGACTGGAGAGTGAGAAGTATATTTTGGTAACAGCCTAACAACCTAAAATTGATGGTACTGCTCTTAAGACTCTTTCTTAGTAAGAGATTTTATTGTATGCGTGTGCACGCAATACATTCTTAGAACAGTTAGTAAAACTGTGGGCACATCTGAAGGCATATTCTGCATTTTTAGTGAAACATATTTTGAATAAGTAGCTGATCTATTGAGTAGAGTTGTCCATTGATTCTAAAGATATTTTTTTCTGTGCTCAGACGAATCAAGATGGTAATCATTTATAATTTCTTGCCTTCATGAAAAGGAGTGATGAATAATATGATTGGAGGGAATGCATGACTCATGGGGAGCTGGGCAATCATGGAAAAAATCACTTTAAAAACTGTCGTCTGCTTACTAGGGTCCGTAATTTGAGTTCAGTTTTCTGTAACGTAATCCAGAAATTATGATGGTAGAGGTTTTAATAAAAATCTCAGATGGCACAGCTCTCTAGGTCTATTCTAACGTTGGTTGGTGGTTTATTAAAAGGAGTTCTTTAACTCTCAGCTAAACAGGATCGCAGATCTGATGATCAGAGGACACTCTCTTCTGACCCCCAAATGAATGTGAAAATAAAAAGCCTTAAAATATCCTACAGTTAATATGGAGTGAATGTAGACCTTAAGGTCCTGAAAGTATCTGCACTTCTATAAAAACAGCTTTTAAGAGCTGTTAAAATATTGATAACTTGTTAGAGCACTTCAAAAACTCTTGTTTCTATTTCAGATGTAGATCTGTGTAGCCAGGCAACATTTGTACTCTTCTTGGTTGTACAACTACACATAAAAGGGATTGAATTCAAGTATTGTTAATAAGTGAGTGGCTTAATTTGTCATAGCTCCACCCACAAAAAAATCCATCTCGTTTTCAGCTTTTTTCCCATACTAAAATCATCAAGCATGTATTAAAAAATTGCTTGGTAGAACGAAGCACCAACTCTGTGTCCCAGGCAAGACTCACATAACCAGCTGTTGTTCTCCCTGCAGTGACCTGGGCTAGGCAGCCAAGCATCTGCCTCTGTTTTCTTTTCAGTGACCCAAGCCAGATTTCTTCAAAGCCTATTGCCGATTTTTTCCCTGCAGTCACTCATGCTAATTTCTTTTACATGCTGCAGCTGTTTTTGAAAGATCTCTTCCCTTTTCCTTTTCTGACTCTTTCTGTAAATTTAAAGAGATGATTTTTAAAATTCCTGGGTAATGCAGAACATAGGACTGTTCTGGTTGTCTTGCTTTAAGGCATATGTCAGCACTATAGAAAAAGGGCAAACTAGATTAACTTTCCAAAGGAAAGCTCAGTCTTACCTGTGGTTCTTCTGGACAAAGAATCATGATTTTGAACTGAGTTAATTACATTAATTACAATGTGTAGGAACCAAAGTGAAGCTGTTGGTGGTGTCTTCGGACAGGGCAGAGTTCAGAAACAAAAAGGGAGATATTTTGCCCTGTGAACTAACAGTATGAAAAAATTAATGGTTCTTAATAATATAAACTTTGACTGGGAAGTTGGGAAGGCAATATTGCTGAATAGTTAAATGCAAACCAGTAAAGTGTAACTTCGCATTTCGGGGAGATAACAGCATAGCTTTCACAATCATTACCAGTGGAAATTGAGAAATATTTTAGGCTTTTTTTTTTTTTTTTTTTTTTTGTAAAAACAAAAGTCTCTTTTTTCTTTTTTCCTGTAAGACATTGAAATACTAAAGTGAGCCAGAGGTTTTTGGTTCTTTGCACCTATATAGTGACTATTTTATAGGTAACTATATATATAGTGACTATTTTATATTCACTCTATAGTGACTATTTTAGGAGAGAATGCACACCTTGCTTTCAGTATGTAGTCTTAAAAATTCCTTTGGTGACCCCAAAACAATATATGTGGGCAAGTGATTAAAAACATACTTTGACTACTACTGAGTGTCTAGAATTTACCTTAGCTGAAAATGCAGATGATAATTATTATATGAACATTTTACCCTTTCTAGGTCAATATGAATCGCTTTTTCAATCATTGTTCTTGGACAACTAGACTAATTATTGTTTGAATAAATACTGCTCTACAATATAAATTGAAACATACTAAGGATGATTGGGAGAGTCACTTCAGAAGCAGAAGAAGGTAGTCTTGCTAATCCCCTTTTCCTAGCCGTTTTTTCTCACAACTTTTCTCACAGGCAGCAGCGGGCATCATTCTTTTTTTCTATGTTAATCTTTGTTAGTTTTCTGATCTGTCTGCACTAGTGACAGTTGAAGGAAGGGTTGATAAAATGGCAGGAGAAGGAGATAGGAGTCAGTCATGAAGGAATACTCTGAGCCAGTACCTGGATATGTATGTAGTAAAAGATTATGCTGTAAAATGTACAGGGTAGTAATCACTTACTGACTCTAAAGTTTATCTTGCTGTGTTTTGAAGTGCAAATTATAACATTTGGCTTCTTTTAATTCTGGTTTGCTTATTTCTACTTTTGTTGATCTTCTTCAGAAAGCACAACATAATTTTAAAAATAGTTTTCTTAGACACCAAAGAAACTAATGTACAACCCCCCCTCCCCTTATTGTCTGCAAGAAATGAACAGTTTGATTCAATATGAAAAGGCTTTTCTGTGAGTAAATTCCCTGTGATGCAATGTTTCTTCAGGGTTCCAAAGTGGTCTAAGGTGAAAATTGATGCATAATTTATAAGACTTAGTTTTCTACTTTTTGTTGATCATGCTCAGAAAGGTGGGTGTCACCAGTAAAGGCTGAGGTGAAGGCGGTGTTGAGGATCTCATCCTTCTATTTGTCTTTTGTGACCAAGTTCCTATTCACTAGCAGGCACACTCATTCCCTAGTCTCCCTTTTGCTGCTGATGTACGTGATGCAATTCATATCCCTTGCTCCATTCTGCTCCAGCTGGGCTGAGCAGACCATCCCTACATATGTGGATAATGTCTCTGCATTGCTCTTGGGTTACCTGTCCCTGCTTCTACCTCCTGTACACTTTATTTTTGTGTTTCAGTTTTGCCAACTGCTACTTCTTCATCCCTTCAGGCCTTCTGCCGTGTTTACTAGTTTTTCTGCTTTTTGGGGTGAACCATTCTTAAGCTTAGAGGAGAACATCCTTGGCAGTCAGCTAGCTTTCCTGGTCCCTGCTCTCCAGAACACCTATTTATGGGATTCTTCCAAGCAGATGCTTGAACAGATCAGAGTCTCCTCTACTGAAGTCTGGTGTTACGATCCTGCTTCTTGCTCCCCTACAACAAAGGTTGCCTTGATCTATATCCTTGATCTGTTCTTCTTTGTTTTTAAGTATGGGATCCATCAGAAAGCCTGCACCTCAACAGCTCCTTGACAATTTGTGTCATTACGTTGCTGTCTGGATTGCTTGTTCCATGCTGTGTTCTTCCTCAAGCTGGTTAAAGTCTACCATGAGGGTCAGGGACTGCAAATATGAGAGGAGTCGCTGAGAGTGCTACCCGAGGGATTTTTCAGCTCATAGATTCAGTTGATAAGAGGGGGGAAAAAAAGGAGGTGTAAAATATGTGGGATAGGTTAGGAAAAAAACCCAACACTTTCTTGCCTGATATTAGGAATTAGTCTTTGCCCTGGTTAGGTAGAAGGAATTTGGGGTAGAGAACTTATTTTTACAAGGTACTGTATATGAAGAAAGATATTAATGAATATATTGTTAAAAAGCACAGAAAATTGCAACTAAATATTTTTCATTTTCTCATGCATTTTTGACAATGCTTCTGTGAAACCATGATCATCCTCACTAGTTGTTTTTTGACAACTGATTCCACAAAAATTTCTAGCAGGTGATTAAATATATGAAAACCCTTCCTCCTCTAGTCTTCCATAGGAGAGTTGTCAAAAGTCCTATGATGTTTTATTTTTGCCACTGAGTATTTTCTGAAATTCAGTCTTTTTCAGTCTTTTACCTTGAATTAGATCTTTAAATATATTGTTGTTAGAACTACACCTGAAGTGTGGTGATTTATCTGCTGCCTTTTTTTTTTTTTTCCCCCTTTGGAATTTTTTAGAGTAGGACAGTTATAGCATGCTAGAGAACTTGTGTTTGATGGTATTTGAGCTTCAGCAGTTGAAATGTTCTAGCTTTCTTACATTGTTCTCAAGTAGATAGTGTGCCCATAATCTTAATAATTTAAGGGCAGCAAAGACGTGGCTGGAGTGCATTCCATTCATTCAGTACAAGAGGCGTTACTTGTTCCATATGGTTGTGTCTACCAACCTGTTAGCTAAAACGTGATTAGAAGTTAAGTTGCTTTCTCTGATGTGGCCTTTGTTATGCTGATTACAAGGGTGTCTTACTCCATAAGTCTGGGCATTTCTTTGCACAGAGCTGATTTTTTTTACTGAACATTTATTATGCCTTTCATTTTTGGTATGAATAGGCAAAATGAAGCGTTTTGTACAACATTTTTTTTGGTGCAGAACACTGAAAAGATCATAGCATATGCTAGTGTTGGTACATATTCAAAATGGCTGTTTTATTTCAGGGATGGACTATATGTCCCCCAGGATGTGGGCAATGTGAATGAGGCTTGCTTTTACTACTAAATAATAAACATCTTTACAGCCTTATGTAATGTCACTTCCTATCTGATCTCCATTTATTTAATACATTTCAGTTTTTGAGGATGATCATTCTGTGTAGAAAACGAGGAAGACTTTACAATAGGATATACCTGAATATCTGCAGATAAGAATGTTGATAATGAGAATTTTTTTTGTTCTGTATCATACTTTTACATACTGCTGGCTTGACCGGGCTGACAAGCTCAGTCACTTGCATGTTAAAACTAAAAATAAATAACCAAAAGCCTCCTTCAAGAGGTGGGGTGAAATGGGCTATTTTTACAATTTTCTTCAAGTATTTGTACATCGATATGGTTGACTTTGATGAAAGATCTGGAAGTGAGCTGTTTGGTTTTGGGGGTTTCCTCCCTGTCAAGTCTTGAGGTGGTTTGAAGCCCCATGACATTTCATATGACTCTGAGGTCAATTCAACATCTAATCGCTGTCCAGACTTTGGTTTGTAACCCTGAATTAGGTCAAGGAATGATCTGATTCTTAATAGTTTGTGTGGATTTTTACAGACATTGTTTTATAGTGGGTATTTATGCTTTAAATTATTCACAAGCTGGTTGTGAAATTATTCACTGGTTTGGGAAAGGAAAAGAACTCTTATCAACATTTTCCTAAATAAAACTGTCTCTCATTTGTTGCAGTGCATTGAAAGTTTCTGATTTAAGGTTCCTGCTCAGAAATACACCTAGGAAGACGCCTATCTGGCTTACCTCGCATACCTCATAGTTAACTCTGGTTGCCATTTTTTGTCGGTGGTGGATAGAAAAAAGGTCTTTGGTAGTTTCATTGAAAACGCATCTCTGGAGAATTTTGGAGGTTGAACCTATGCTTTCTGCCAAAAGGGTCATGATGGATGATGCACTGTTGACTGGAAAGTGTTGCTGTGAGAATCCAGGAGATGACAGGTTTGGTTCCCGATTCACTGCCACGTGTGCTCTTGGCCCACCTCTGCCTCACTGCCTTTTAGTAAAATGGAGATGACAGATTTACTGAATGGTAAATGCAGATAAAATGGAATGTTCCTTTCTTCTTCATCTCCAAGTTTTGTCAGAATGTATGAATAACTGCGAGGAAAGGAAACTAGATTGATGGGGATGAAAAATCTCACCAAGAGTGGCTGAGATGGAGAAAATCTGTAAACCTACGTCTTAGGTGAGGATATTTCGTCAAAACTGACGTTTTCCAACATAATTCTTCTTTTGGGATAAATACCATTATAAATTTGTCCAGTATTCCCTTGTATTTCTTATAAGCAGGCATTATTGACTATAGATAGATCCATGAAGCAAAGCAGTTTGTTTCTTGTACACTGAGGACTGCATATGAGAATTTATCGTATGCTTTCTTTATATTCTTACAGATGCAGTAAAGTTTTAAGTGAAACTTTTTAATTGGGTAAATTAATGCTGACTTACTCTCCTTGGGCTTGATACTTCTCACCCCTGTTTTTTATTCTAAGGGAGTCTACATACTTAAAACATTACTAAATCGTTTATATGTGAAAGAGGTCATTTGGGAAGTTTCTGATTATATCAATAGCTATAACTGCATTTTAATCACAAAAGTTCAAGGATTCATCCTGTTTTCAGTAACAGAATTGTTTCAACTGATATATTAGCCCATTACTTTCTGTGACCAGCTATCACTTTGGAATGCTTTTGCGTAAGAGTATGAACAAACTCAAGACGTTAAGCCTGAACACAGCTTTTTTTGGTGACTTTTTTTTTTTTTTTCAACCCATACAGCAATGAAACTTCTCTTTCTGCTTGCATTCAAGACTCTTATTGAGAGTATTGTTGTGCAAATCCATTTTTCTCCAAGGCAAAAAGTCCACACGCTTGTTCAGAATGATTCCATAATAAGTTGGCGTCAGAAGTTTAATGACAAAACAGCTTTCTGGATCTCTGTGATAGGGCCCATGCCTGGGTTGTATGAGCAACAGGCAACATACTTTGTAAATATTTTTTTTAGTTGACCACAATAAGTACTACTTTATGAGTTCAAGTAACTGGCTGCAGGGGATTTCTGTCTCAGTGATCTGATGCTTAGATCAAGTGTATTTTTATCTGTGGTAGGTTTCCCGAAGTATGTTGTGTCTGTCTACTAAAGACCTATGTTCTGTGAAGGCCTTTTTGGCCCAGCTAGACATCAATACCTTGCCTGTGATTTAGTTTCTCCAACCTTGATTTTTTTATTCCAACAGTATTCCACAGTATTCCATTTTTTTTTTTAGGTTTGGGATTATTTTAGCATATCCCTTGTCCTAGTAATAAAAATACCAAGCCCTTTTAACAGTGCCATTCTCTTGAAAATTTTGGGAGACTGAGTTCAGCTTATGCTTGGTTGGTTGCAGCAGATGATCTGTGTTTTAAACGAAGAAATGAAATACCCTACTGTACAGTAAATCGGAAGACAGATTTTACAGACTTATAAAAAGAGTAATTGATGTTTGAGAAATACATAGGATAATGAATTGTTTTCAAATAAATAATAATAAATTTCCTGTATTTGTCAAGTTTTTTTATATTGCTTAAAGTAATGTGAAAACATATTTGTATGTCAGCTTTTTTTGACTTGTATTTCATACTGTACTTTTCTCTATATTGAGATTAATGATGAGAAAAAGGCTAAGGCATTTTTGTTATGGCCAATTTATTTCATTTCAAACTGTATTATCATTTGGTGAAAGCCCTATTGATTAGCCTTCATAGCTTTACAGAGCTTTTCTTCTAAGCACTTAAAGTTTGAGTTGTCTCAGTCCCATAGGACTGAAAGAAAGCTGTTAGTACCATGAAATTCTTCTGTATGTTTCCAACAGCTTGAAGCCTCTTCTTGGAATGCAAAATATTAGCACATTAATGTTATTAACCCCTTTAGTACAAAATGCTTTTGGAAGTAAAAATATTTTTATATCTTCAAAGTCTGGTTTGTTTCTTCTATATAAGTACAGTTTCTTAAAGCTGAAAAATGTGTTGCTGTGCAACAAACAGATGCTGCTCTAACAATGCAATACATTATGTACCAAAAATGATCTTGGTTTTAATCATAGATGCTGATTTAATGAGACAAGACTAGCTTACATCAAAAATGGATTTAGGGTGTGATTTTGTTTTCTCTGTGTTTTCTCTACATAATTAATAGGAATATGGTACCTTATATATTCTGTTTTAAATTTGAAAGTGTACTTTGGTTTTATGCCATTTTATACTCCTGGTTTCTAATTCTGCCTTTTTTTTTATTCCTTTTAGTGGTACGAACACAAGGGTGTTAGTAAATCTCGTATCTTTAATGTATTTCCTCAAAAACTGTAGCTTTTTTTACAGAATCATTCTCTTCATGCTTAATCCTTCCATTTTGCCCTTGTCTCCTTTTTCATTTATTTTCTGAATGTTTTCTGTCCATTGTTTTCATCCTACATTTACCATGTGGGACATATAAGATGTTTGTCTGTAACTAATGCTAGTTTATGGATCAGAAAAGCAATGCTAATCAATATCTTCAGACACTATCAGTAGTTTGTATCTCAAGAAGATGCCTGACCCCCTGGGAGCATTTCATTGTTGATATCTCTTCAGTTTAACTTTCATTTTATTCTGCAGATATTTTGTAACTCAGCATTAGTTGCTAGCTGTAATCCGTCTATCATCGATATAAATTTTGATTGACAATTTTACTTTTAGATAAAGTCAGATAATGCTGTACTTGGGGGGGAAAAAGTCTTCATATTGTGTTTTTAATTCCACTGAACCCAGCAGAGTTAAATGTAGTTTGGATGCACAGGGAAGAATTAATGATTGGAAGATACAGAGTTGGTAAATTATTTATTCTGGCCCTGAGGAAGCTGAAAAGCTGAGTGAAAGACTAATAAATCATTTGTGGTAGTGCTGGTTGTCACTTCCAATTATTTTAGACGGTTTTGTGATAAACTGCAGCACCTGCTAGATATCCCTGCACCATCCCTTGATGCTTGCAGTGCAGCTTGTTCAGTCGATTATCAAAGGCAAATTTGTCTAAAGTTTCCTCAGGTTGGGAAGAGAATTACTTTTCTCAGGCACTCCTTTCCCCATTTTTTTAAGCACTTTTTTTCTTTGCATGCATGAAATAGATAAAATCGATGATATATGTAGAATTTTATTGATGTAATGTACATTCAGGTATGGTCGATTAAAGCTCTGAGGAACAGGATGAGGGGTGACGTGTCTGTGATTGTAAACCTACCCTTGAAAGGCTGGCTTGCTTTCATCTTTCTGAATAGCAGCTGTTTCCAAGGTATGAAATCGAATATTCATCCTCTGGTTTTGAGGATTGCATTGGAGCTAATGTTGAAGCTACAGAGGAGACTGACTTGACTATCTGTTACTTTGTCACTTTTAAAACTTTTCTACTGCTTTTATTCAGAAAGTCTTCTTTTAAAATTACAATTACGTGTACAGAGGCTGGTTGATCCTTAGCTCTTGAATGAGTAAGGCAGAGAAAAGTAGTTGGAGGCCTGGAGAGAAGATTTAGAAAGAGCAGTGAAGTGATTTTCAAAAAGGAGAGGGAGGGAGCAAAATGTTGGAAGGATTAAGGTGGTTGGTAGAGAAAGACTGAAAGTAAGGTGCGTGGTGAAGGAAAAAAACAACTGGGGATGGGTTGGTGGAAGGCAGCTCTTTCTTTATGCTACCTGAGAATAGCATTGTTAGGCATTGTCCCTTTGACCTGCAGTCTGACCAGTCTGTTCTCTGAGATAGGCCTACTCCGAAAATATTTGCCTTTCCAAACTGAAAAAGTGGTAAAATGTAGTGCCATTCTATATACTTTACTTGCAAACTTCTAAACTGGTTGTCTTGCAAAAGAGCAGAGTTTTAGAAAGTTGAGCTCAAAACTCACTTTGTGAGTTGTCTGAAGGACGGGGAGGGGGGTTGTGCAGGTACTCACATATAATATTCCTGCTCATCTTGGGAAAAGGACTGCAAAAATGGAAAATTCCATTTATTTTATAAGATTGAGTGCATCAAGTTGCCAGCTTAGAGCTGTGGAGATTCTCTTTTATGTCTCTCTATATGGTGAAAGGATGTGTTTTGCACGCAGTGCTAAAAGACTTGCTATCAAATGTTGAATACTGTAACTTAACAGGTATACAATACGTTTTCAGTATCTTCCTAACCTAATCAGTCCAAATAACATTGACTTTTAAATATTTTGGGTCAGTACAACCTAGAACCCTGATCCTTGGAAGGTAAAAAATTCAATGTTGTTTATATTTATTTCCCTTTTCCCATTAGTGGTTCCCAGCTTGGAATTTCAAGTGAAATCTTTGTCTTAGAAAGTGATGGCACTTTGACCCAGGTAACTAGTTCAAGATAAATCAGAGAAATGACTGTGCTGACTAAAATCTAAATTAAAAGTCCTCTTAATATGCCCCTGTAGGTCAAGAGAGAATCGGACGGAAATACCGAACACAGTCACCTTGTTTCCCAGATGACTTCAATAAAGAGAGATCCGCAGAATTTCAACCCTAGTTCTGTGGACTTTAAGGAAGGTCCATGAATACTTCTGTGCAGATTCAAGAAAGTAGATACTAGGTGCCAGAAAAACATACTAAGCTCTGTTAAGGAGCTCTTGTTAAATTGTTTTGTGGGGGCAGGATTTTTTTCTCAGTTTCCTGGAAGCTTTTTATATTGTATCAGCGACCATTATTTGCAACTGCTAATGACACTATAAAAAGGGCAGGCTGTAGGAGCTGATCTGTAGTATTGTAATTGTGTTACTCTAAGACAGTGTTTTTGTAAGGCCTGTTATATCTAATAGTAACAGAAATCAGTGGAATTTCTTTTTGTAGCTTGAATCAGCCATTTATCCATTATTTGAACATCTAGACTTATATGGATATTAGCTGTTGAGTTTTTACTTTCTTATGTTCCCAAAGAAAGGTGGTGTCCATGTAAATACTGATTTTCAAATAAATATGCTTTTGTTACAGTAGCTGTATATTTATTTATTGCTAAACACAAGTGGTCCATTTCTGCATTTTTTGAAGAAATTGCAGACCTTAATGTACAAAATTAATAATTTTTATAGTTTTGCATGAAAGTAGAAAAACAATTAATTTATTTTTAGGACTTTTAAAATTCATTATTTATGTCCAGTTCATATTAAATTAAGTGCATAAAGATAACAATTTGTAATTTTTTTTCTTCACAAAATACTCTGTCAATGAATTCCACACTGTAGGTGGAACTGTTGTTATTCACTGTTACATAGGTGCGATTTTTTTACCTTTTAAAAGCTTCTTTATGTTCTGAAACATAAAGAAACCTAATCCTTTATGACTTTCGTTAAACATCTGAGTAGGGTTACTTTTTAAACATTTTATATGCATTTCCAGAAAAAAAGTTGACATAGAAGAGATTTCCTCCAACAAATAATTACTGGCTTGTCTTTGCATACTACAGAATGGAATAACGTGCTAAAAGTAACTTGGATGCTAAAAGCAACCTTTAAAGGAAAGAACATTACCCCTGTTTTTCTTAAAAAAAGGGTGTGAATTCCAGATTGCTGGTGAAGACATGCTTTGATTTGTTGAGCTAGACAGCTTATGGTGATTACAGTATTGATTTAAAGACAGTTTATCACTTCTGTAAATACCCAAGTAGTGCACTTTCTTTTCTAATTAAGTTAATTTCAGGAGCTGTTCCCAAATAATGAATCCTTTTTTCTCTGCTGTTGAAAATAGCGAGAAATTATAGATTTAGTAAACCTTACATCACTTATGGGATAATAATTGGAAACTGTTTTAAGAGTTATGGTAGAAGTAGATCTGGAAAAAATATTCCAAGGTTCGCTAAACTTTATTCAAGTGTGGAAGGTCACACATATAAAATTTACTGGACCTCATTATTATATATCTAAGGTATGAGAAATACACTGTATACAGTGCAACCAACTGTTCAAAACAATTTTGGCTAACAATGTATGGAACACTGAAGAAGGAGGAACTGAATAGAAAAATGGAAAAATAAAAGATAAAAACTTTTGACTTCTATGTTAGATCAGATTTAAAGTCTGTCTCAACTTTGTCATTTAAAGCAGGTATCCATAAAGCACAGCAAAAGTATTTGCCAATGCAAAATGATTCGTGTGTGGAGATGATGGTGAGCTTTTTAGAGTTTGCTTCCTTTGGAATGACAATATGAAGGGAATACTATAAAAAGAGAGGTAAATTTTCTCTAGTAATAGTAGGCAAGGTTGGCAGACAAATGTAGCACTGAGGTGGACTGGGATCTTGCTTCTCTGCTGAGGTCTCTGACACTCTCTTCCCCACAGTGTTGTTGGGCAACGCTCCAGCGGTGCAGAAAGTCCCATCAGTCTCTTCCAGTGGAAGAAGAATTAGCAAAAGCAAGTCCTGTTTTGTATTAAGTGTTCTAAAAATGTTTTGATGCATAGGTTAACAAGAGCAAGAAACACACTTTGGACTTGGAGTTGGTGATGATGGTAGTGAATACCTGCTGGAAATGTTCGGTTAGTGCTCTTGGACCAACCTTCAAGAAAGTTCTGTCATTTATGTGAAAGATTTTTGTCTTTTTAAACTAACTAAACTAACTTTGGGTAGTCATTTAAACTGAAATCAAGCAAGTGCACAGAAGAGAGAGCTCAAAAACAGAATTTTATGCCATCATCTTGAAATGTGTTGCAGCTGAGTGATGAGAATATGAATAATTGAATAACTTCTAGTCATTGCTAGAATGGAGTTGAGTTTTCCAGCTAACAGAAGAGGTGATAAGTGTTTTTTCTGCAGATGCTGCCAAATACCAGGTTAGCATCAATGAAGAATGTAAAAGTGTTGCTAAGCTACAGAGAAGATTGGCCAATTGTTGATTAAAAAAAATAATTCTACTAAATTATATTTTCAATTATTTTCTTATGACCATCCCTTATATGGTCTCTTCAGTGGGTTCAATATCAGCCAGCTGTTTGTCCCTGAGGGGGTTTTCTGCAAGAGCTTTATCATGGTGGCACGATCATAGGAGGCAGTTGGGATGCTTGGATGGCATTTGGTACACTGTTAATCCTATGCCCATGTCACTTACCAAGTCTCAGAACAGCTGCATGTAGATTTAGAGAAAGAGCAGAAAAAGAAATGGTACTTCAGAAATTTCGCAAGCAAGGGACTACTGGGAATCATCTGGAGTTTTCTACCAAAAGAACTGAAGTAATTCTAATTCACTCACTAGGAATTGTGTCACATCTTTTAAAATAGGTGAGAATTCATCGTTGCTCAAAAGCTGTTGATACACGGAATAGTGAAAACTAATCTTTTTCCTCTTAGTTGACAAAGAGATCATTCAGAGATGCCACTAGGTGCTTTCAGTCCTTTCACTCCCCTGAAGCTAAATAAGCTTTTAGTTGGCCTTTGCCAAGTCATTTCATGATTTGATGAGGGACAGGTAATGTGATACTGAGGAGTAAACTACTACTGGTTATGTTTGCTTACTGTTACAATATTGAATTTGGATGAGGAAGGGAAGATTCTTCATTCACTGCACGCTTTCTGTCCAGAGCTATGCGAGTTCATGACTCTGCCACAAGAAAATCTTTATATTGCAGTCCAGACCTTAATGAAACAACGTGCTGAAGATTGAAAGTGTGGGTGGTGATTGCTTGTAGAAATGAGCTAAATATTTCCTTGCTGATGAAAAAGCCCTATATACTTATGCCTGATCTTGATAATGCTGCTATGTATTCAGCATTGAAAAAGATAATTCTTGGAGAAATCGTTTGAGGCACGTGATTCACTCTGTACCCCTGCAGTTAGATGGTTACCAGGGCCTACACAATCCAAACATTTCTCTGCCATGAACAAGCAGTTACCACTTTCTTTGAGTAAGAATTTGACATGGTTTACTGCACACTCTTGGAAAGACTCTCTAGACTTGTGGTGTGGCCCCAGCCCAGGCTTTGAGGTATGTTTCAGTTGTAACACTTTGCTCTGTCAATTAACATTTAAATTTTGGGGCACTATTTTATTTTTTTCATCTTTTGGAAAACCTGAGATAACCAATAAACAAGCTATCTGTTTTGATGGGCCACTATGTTCACGTGTGGAACTGAAGTACAGTGGTTGTTTCACCATGGTTTCATCAGTACTGGAGCTTGTAGAAGCCCTTAGCCCTTTCTGGAGTAGCCAGCAGCCTTGGACACTCCTGTTGGCCACTGCCTTAAAAAGGCAATATTCTATCAAAGGCACTGATTGGGTTGCAGTGATCTTAATTATGACATCTTGCTGCTCTGTATAGATTTCCACCAGACTATCCTGTTTGCTTCTTCTAAATGCCTCCATCCTGCTGCATGGTGTGGGCAGTAGACCTCTTGTGGCCTGTTCTCAGAAATAACCAAGTCAGACTAAGGACAAAGTCGCATTGTTGATCCAGGTTGTTAATTTATCTCCCTAAATATTTAGAAGATTAAATATCAGATATGGAGATTATTGGATAGTATTTGAACACTAACTAAAGGTACTAAATACAAAATTTTGAATTTTGGAAGTTGAAATTTACTTAATTGCAGATGAGTATAGGCTACTAACTGGACAGTGGCTACAGTTATCTCTTTCATCGCTTTGCTCCTATGAGTGTATTAACATTGTAGATATTTTCAGACCTAACAGCTTACTATTTCATAATAAAAATCAGGCTGATTAATGTAACTAGCAACTGGAAAACTTACATGTGCTCTTTAACCGAGTCTTTTCTTGATGAAAACGTGTGTAATGAGATGTAATTTTTTAAAAGTCTGTGTTGCTATTTATCTATAGTGGATTTATTTGGGGGGAAAGAGATGCAAGATGTGGGCATTTGATTTGTAAGTTCTGCATTGAGGCTTGCTTATTTTATGATGCATTATTTATTTAAATGGTAAAATAGTAAAATTAAGGCATGTGGTATATTTTGTTCTTGTATCTTGAAAGTGTTTGTTACTGTCCCTGTATCAGAACTGCTGTTGCTGAATTGTTCTTTGAAAGGATGTTTTCTTTTAGTAAACTTGAGTTGAAACTTGTTTTTTGCTTAAATCTAGGGAAACGCTGTTACATTAAATATTTGGCTGAAGAATTAGGTTTTGATTTCAGCAATTAGGTTTCAAAGATATCTCTGTTTTCATTTTACCTAAAGATTAATCACTCGGGTGCAGTTCTTCAGCATGATGTGTTGGGAAAATGCTTTGTTTCATAAAAAGAAGTCTGAGAATTGGAAAAGCAAAGATCAGGGCAGTTTGAAATCAGTCTTAAATTTTATCACATGGAAATAACTTCTGTGCTATTCTCAGCATGCTGATATTTAGAGTATTGCAGCTACCTGAACATGTGTGATTTTTAATGCTACGTGCATATATTAGGAGAGGTGATATAAAATCATTGTGTCTGGATGGTCTTAATGATTCATATGACCATAATAATACAAATGACTTTTCATCCTAGCTACAAAAGCACAAGTTTGTGACTGCTTAAAAAGTTCTATTTTAAAGATGTGTGAACTACTTGTTTGCTTTCTGGGCTAATAGCTGCATGTGAAAAGAAAGGTTTTCCTATCGCCCAACTTTTCAGTTTGACATTGGTGACTCTGCTAATTGTAATAGAGCTGTGGAACTGTTTCATTCCAGATGGAACTTTAATCTGGCTTCTGATTGAGCTGAGTGTCCTTGTAGAGTCTCTTAGCATCTGCTTTGGAAATGTATATAACATTATTCAAAATTTGTACCAAATTAAACCACCCTAAGGCTATAATTCAATTTTTCTTTATTGAGGAATGTATTGTCAACAACTTTATGCCACAGATTAAAATCAGCACTAGATCTATTATTTTTTTGGCTATTAGCTGGACATTTAGATTACTATGATTGCATTTCCAGGTTCTCCAAGTTTACCTTACCAAGTGTAAGTTTATGTTAAGGAATTAACAAATATGGTCATTGGTGAGATTTCTTTCCTCTGAAGTTTGATTAGCTTGAGTTGATGCTTTCTAGCATTAATGGTTGTATTATACTTTTATTTATATAATAACGGTAGTTTTAGAATTCTAGATAATTTATGTGGATGAAGTTTAAGATACCTGGTTTTGTATTTGGATTGTAAAATGAAAAGAACACATGAAATATATTGAAATACACCATATCCCATTCATTTAACTTCAGTACCTTATTTTAGTTTCTTGTGTGTCTGTACCAGTTAATGGTTGTGCTTCTTATTTTCCAATTCTCCAAAGTCAGCTGTATTTAATTACCATTTTTATTATCTTCCTCTCGAGCTCAGTGTAACTTCTGTTTTGAATACGAGTTCTTTCATTTAAGATGGTCAGCTTAGGATAGCAAATTGATGCAGGTTTTCTGCATTTCTTACTCAATGTACTCAAGTGAGAGAGCATTTCACAAATCGTGTCTTAACATAAGTTAAGACAGAATATAAACAAATAAGAGCAGAGTATTTATCTCACCGCATACTGTGTACCAGGGTTATTGTAGTTTGTTTATTCTCTTTTTTCCCCTTTTGTTGCTGAGTGGAAAAGCAGTAAACACTTACTGAA
The DNA here is from genome assembly GCA_013398155.1 of Pedionomus torquatus. Classification (NCBI taxonomy): domain Eukaryota; kingdom Metazoa; phylum Chordata; class Aves; order Charadriiformes; family Pedionomidae; genus Pedionomus; species Pedionomus torquatus. Next base: position 341,552 of record VZRU01000430.1, read on the forward strand.
GTCCATTTATAACCCCCTTTTTCTGTTGCAACTGTGCTATACTACAGAAAGGGAAGTAGAACTTCTGAAGTACAAGTGCTATTCTCAGCGCTTTCAGCAGGATGTCAGTTGCTAAACTTCTGAAGAATGGGTGTCAGCATTTGCCATTGAGAGCAGAATCTGGGCCCCTGCTCGCCCACCCCAGCTTCATGCAGCGTTAGATGTCCCCATCCTCCTTTATTAAATTATTTTGCAAGTCTATGCTCTCATTTAGATTTGTGTTAAAAGGAAAAGCGGCAACTCAGAAGTTACAATCTTACATTCCAGATGCTTGTGATAGTTGACTTAAAAACAATAAAATTGATATGAGTACAGAATTTCAGCCATACAAAATGGGGTAGTCATTCAACCCATGTAAAAGGAAATCTTGCATATCTTTCTTTGGACATATTAGCTGCCTTACTCCATCTTTCCTCCTGCTCCATCTTCTTACACCTGAAGAAGTTTAGAAAAGGTTTGTGTTTCTAAGCTCTTTCCTCAGTGAATGAGAGAAGGGGAAGAGCTTGCACAGAAGCTCATTCACAGCACAAAGTTATCATCTGGAGGGAGGCAGTGACAGTAAAGATGGGATCTCTGGGCCAGTCTCCTGTTCGATCCGCTTAGATCAGCATTAAACCGTATCATGCATTTGTTAAAGAGTATTGAAATTGCAACATTCCTGCGGTTTCCTTCATTACACTTCAAGCAGCCTCATTTATATGTTGACAAGAGACAATAGTTATGAAGTGAGAGTAAACATCAAATAGTCACATTTGCCAAATCAATCTCTCTGGTATCTTAATGCCATCAGCTTCTACTGAAGTCTGAAAATATGTGACCAAATCACTCATTATCTTCTTGAAACTGGTTTAAAACTAAATACCATCATACAGAATGTCTTTACCACCAATGCAATATTGGAAAGACCCCAAAACTGAGAAAGCATCAAGCAAGCAGATACCTAGGAATACAGTAACATTAAATATTCCACCTTTAAAATTAAATCTTTCTTTCCAATTTTTATTTCAATACGTCTAGGGAATTTGCTTTTCCAAGTAACTTTTCATATTAAAAGCAAGTAAAAAAAATAAAATAAAAAAAAAAGAAACAAAAAAGATATGCTGCTACTGCTTGCTTTCCTAAGTTCTTCCACCTGTGGCTTAAAAAAAGCCCATCATGCATTGTAACTTGATGTTCGCTCAGTGTCGTCAAAGTTCTGTTACTTCTTCATGTGCAGAAAATTGTTACTATCTGGTAAATGTTTCTTTGCAGGTATATATCTAGTTTTGAAATTATTAAATATAAATTAGGTCTTGTCTTTACTCACAAATAAAAAGACAACATTCTAACTTTTTTTTTAAAGCACTCAATAATTTTTAGTTTTCATAGAATAGGAATTTTGTGATGGTTCTCTTGATTTGTTCTCATCTGACATAAAATTGAAACGTGAAGCATCGAGCAAAATGAACATAGGAAACATGAGTTGTAGGACCATGGCGTACCTTCAGAAAGTCACTGTTTCCCTCTTCTTTCCCATATAAGAGAAAAAGATTCTTTTGCTTCCATGTACTGTCAAATACACTGTACAATCACCAGGAAATTGGTGATTTTACCATTCAGCCGCGCAGCTGTGGAGCTGAAGCTATTTTAACACCTGTGTGATGCCTGCACAACTATGCCAATAGGAGTCACAGAACAAAGCATGGTGTTTTTATGCTGTTTTTGACAATCCTTGTCACCATTTTGTATCGTTAAAGTAACTTCTAAAACTGTGAGAAAGCAATAGGCTGTCTCTAGTGAGTTTTCACCCATTGATTATTAGCAAATTTAATTTACCCTCACTAAAAAGAAATTAACTTGCATAAATGCATATCTCTGATAAATGAAGAGATGTGCTTCAGTGAAATTGTTAAAAACAGAAAGGGAGGGGTAAAATATTTAATTCATAGGTACTGGAATTTCAGTTTGACCTGTATTTGTTAAAGGCAGATATGTTTGTCATTCTGATGAAGATGCATTTCTTTATACCTTGCTGTTGACAGAATTTCACCTACTTTTCCCATTTATTATGATAATAGTCTACCAGATGTCATATGTCACAGCCTAGTGAAGTTGTCTTTGCCTATTACTACTTTATATATAATGTGCATTCTTGTTTTTCTTTCCTTAATTTAGGAATTGTTACATGCTCTTTGACATCCCTCTATTTTATGAAGAAAAGAATGGAGGTAAACTATTTAAAATACTTGAAAACAATTTTAGAAATAGTAGGCTGATTCCTTCCCATTGTAAGTACCATTAATGTTAAAGTATGCCTTCATGTGGATGGATAACTTGAATCTCATAAAAATGGTCAAACACCTTAAAACTCTAGTAAATGTCAAGTTAAAATGTCTAGTTGTGTTCTGCCTTGCACCTTTTTATGAAAATTGCTGGTTTCAGTGAATAGATACATAGATAAGTGCCAATAAGAGAGTGAAAACATGAATTGCCATGTGTTATGGATACCTTCAGTGAGAAGAGTAGCAGAAGTTACAATTCCTTAGCTAAAACATAAAATTGGCAAATATTCTTTTTAAAGTTAGTTATACTCTAAAAGACAGGATAGTCTCGTATACATACAGATACACACAGAGTCAAACCAAGGATTGGCAGAGGTACAGTAGGAGGATTAGCAATCTGTCTTTTGATCCTCAGCCTTTGAGCTTTGGCAGGACTGGTCTTCAGCACTCATCATTTAAGGTGTGGTGTTGTACCATCCCTGTGTGCTAGCGCTGTACTGAATACACACTGCACTTGTGGTGGTAGCAACGTCAAGTTTCAGAAGTGTTGCGGAAAGAAGAGGCGAGTTACTTGGAACCACAGCCAGATTTCATTCATTTTTTGGCAGATGGGGAGCTAGCACTTGTCAATTGTATTGGAAAATTTTATTTCCGTACAAAGGTTTTTACTTGAAAGGCTCGTATTTTAGGAAGAGTGTATTTTCTACAAATGTGAGCAGTGTTCATTTTGCATTATGTGCTAGCAAGGAAGGTCATTCTGGCTCTTCTTTCTTCTGTTTTATTTTTATGTTTGAATTTTTTTTGTGTATTAAAATAAAGGTAAAAACGTCCCCTAGATTCTATGATTTGTGTGCTTACATACTAGAATCTACAGAAAAATTCCATATCAGACATTCTTTTTCATTTAAAATCAGTATTAAAAAGTTTAAAGGCTTTGCTTTGACCAGAAAAACAGCAAGTGCATGCAACTATCAGCAATTTATTGTAGCTTGCTTTCTTATATTTTACTATGGAATTTTTGATACCTAAGATTAACTATTTCATGAGAGTGCTGTTTTTCTTCTACAGTAATATTTTATATGAAAGACTTGAGTTCTTCTTTCTACATTACTGAAAGTATCCTTACAGTTGCACTATATAGTGTAATATAGATGAATATGACAACAAAGAAACTATTATGTTTGAAGTAGAGGAAATCAATATAAAGCTTGACAAGAATTGACCAAGGCTCGGAAAATTTGAAGTTAGACAGTCCTTACAAAAGCATTTGAGTAAAACCAAGATCACTGTCGGAAATCAGTATTGTCCTCCAGAAGTTTCTTTCAAAATTAATTTTAATTTCTCCTTTCAAAAATGCACTTAAATTTAATTTGTATGTCTTTTAAAGACTTGAATGTTTCAAGTGACTGTATTTTACTTTCAAAATGAAAGCAGATGAAGAAATTAAATAGTAAAGATTAAATACTCATAAAATTTAAACAAAACTGAAACTTTGTATGTTCAATAGATGCCCCTGTTTTGTTGAAATGACAATCCTTTTAATGTCCATATTCATATAATGGAAATTACAGGACAGAAATTTGTAAAAATACCTGATTTCTTAGTTTTTTCCTTCCTCTATCCTAAAATGAGATGTTGCAGATAGCAAAAAGCAATCCTGTTACAGTCCTTTTGCATTGAGCAAAAGTCAGACTTCATGCACAGAAAGGAACCTTTTATTCATTCAGTCTTAAGTTGAGAACATATTGAAGATATCAAAGCCTATGAAACCGAGAAAATATTTTTACCTTTCTATCAAAAAGGCAATTATAGCATTTAATCTCATTATAATAAGCAGCAAACAACAATATATTTAGGCTGACAGAGCAAATATGGACTAGTTCATGTTCTGTCTGTACTTACATTTCCAGCACTTGGACATTATTTGAGGATTTAAGCACTTTATTCAATCTTCACCTTCTCAAATGGAAGCACTAGCTGGTTTAATTAAAGATGAAATAACCCTCAGTTTTCTCTTTCAGTCCTTAATGCTGAGTAGAAATATGTACTTAAATTTCTTATAAAACTGTAAGTTTGAAATAAAAGAAGCACCTGTCATGTCATTTGGAAGTAATTCTACTATAAAGTTTTGGGTTAGGCTTGGAGTTTTCTTCTCTGTCTTCTAGAACTTTTTATTTTCTTGCAGTGATAATATGATGGCATGTTTGAATTCTGCCGAAATTCTATATATGATTAAATTTATGACTGTGTTGATTATTGCTCATTTTTTTATCTGGATGTGTTTTAACTAAACATTAGTGACACTTATGGTTGGTCATGGTTTCCAGTGTGCTCATCACTTAATGGGCTAATATTTGAATTAGCAGAATGTACTTTTTAAAATAGAAATATAGATAATATGAGCAATGTAATAAAATGAGAATTTTTTCAATAGTTTAATCCTACCTTTCTAGCAAAATGACTTTATCGTGTTTCATACTTGATCAGTTTGTCTGCAGATTAGCACTTCAGTTAAATGTTTGTAGTTGAATGCTGTTTCTCAGTAGCAATATCACCTCAGCTCTAAATATATAGAATAAATGGGTATAAAGATTTATTTTTTAATCTTGCATTGTGTCTGCCTTTTAGTCATTCATTTTCATTTGATTGAGCCAGATAAAGCGAGAACTGTGACTTTGTATGCAAATCAATACTAACCTGTAGATAAGGTTGTGATTATGAATTAATATCTTAAAAAAAAAAACCTGCATTTTAACTATTACTAAATAAAATAAGTTAAATAAAATATGCAATTCATAAAATAGTGCATTTGTCACTCATTCAAAAATATATGCAATGTAGTATTGAAACTTGTAGATTTACATTTAATATCCTTTAAAATAGTGCCCAACCTCTGGACACTTTTTAGTGAGAATGGGTATAATCTCATGTGTTGTGTAATCTTACTAATTTTAGCAGAAGTCATTCCTTTGCCTTATCAAAGTCGGCTTAGCTATGGACAGGGAGGTGTGCTTAACTGCAGTAGTGGTTGCCTCCTGAGCAGAACTCTAGCGTTACCAGTTCCTGACAGCTGCAAGCCAGCCTCTGGGCATCTTGCTAAATTTTCAAATGTAATTATACAGTAGACTTCCTTTAACAAATTCTATGTTCCCAGCTATAATTATAACAGCTCTTCTTGCCTCTAGCCTGTTCCTTATCTTACAGCCCACCTCCATATCTCCCACTGCTGGCTAGTGTTATCCAGTAGAGCTGATGGATCTAGAAAAGCGGAGTTCATTCTCTCTTTCCTCATAAGGATGGTTTCATCAGTGCAGAAGATCCATTTCTTCTGATCCACTCTGTTGAATGATATGTCCCATAAAACTGAAGACTGTTGTTTAATTCGCGGAAGAGCTGCTGATTAGCATGCCACTTTCATTTTGCAAACAATTTTCAATTGTTTTTACAGGACATAAGAGCTATCCATGAAGTGGCTGAAGAAGCCACCACAGGAAAAGAAAAATACTTTGTTTTCATGTTGTGCAATTCGGGATATAATTCCTTTAACTGTACTATTTGTCCACTAGGTTTTTATATACAAAGCTGTTCATGCTGATTTTAAGGGCACATGTGTAACATGAAAATAAAAATTCAGTGATGCATTTTTTCCTTCTGTGTAATACCAGGTAATTTTAGCCAAACAATGATGAACAAGGAAAAGTTACCCACAAATGTGCTCAATCTAGTATTGGTTCATGTCAAAGAAATATAAAAGCATCTGCACAGAGTAATAATCTCCACTTCACCTGTCTGCTAGTAAGGGAAGCTGATGTGGTTGTTTTGAATATGAGTCTGGATAGAAGTGAGAGACTGTGTGGAGGATGCACAGAGGAAACCTTCTTTTCTCTTCATCCTCTTACTGAGGTTGGCTGTGGCAGGTGGAATGAAATGTATTGCCTGGAAGACCACACACATTACCATCTTTTTCAGTCTTTCCCGCAGCAGGATCAAGTATGTTAATCAAACCTTTTCTTCAGAAGTTTCCGTGGGTGAAATACCCCAATCGTATTCCCACTGACTTTGTGTAGTTTACCTACATCTTTTTAAGAATTATGACGGCCAAAATTGTATATGGCACAGTAAGAGATGGAAAAAAGTAATTCTAAGCTCTTCTCATCCATGTGTAGGCCTGCTAAAGGGGAGCCTACAGGAGAGATGAGGAGGGACCTTTGGGCTCTTTATTCAGGGAGTGTAGCAATAGGACGAGGGGTAACGGTTTCAAATTGGAAGAGGGGAGATTAGATTAGATAAGATATTAGAAAGAAAATTTTTACTGTGGGCGTGGTGAGATACTGGAACAGGATTCCCAGAGAAGTTGTGGATGTCCTGAAAGTGTCCAAGACCAGGCTGTATGGGGCTTTTAACAAACTGGTCTAGTGGCAGGGGGGTTGGAACTAGTGATCTTTAAGTTTCCTTCCAACCCAAACCATTCTGTGTACATACATGTGCACACGCACCCATATACACATTACATGCTTGCTACCCTATTTCAGTGAGGTGTGTTTTTGAAAGATACCACAAAATTTACTCTTTTGATTTGTATTCTTCTCTATTTGTTGATTCCTTGTGTATCGTTCTGCTGCTGGTCTGTTTTGAGTTCATGTCTGAGATGCATCTTTTCCAAATGCAGCATTTCAGATTTGTCTTTGATTGTTGATTTCTGACCTTATCTCCCAATTTTCAGAAGCATTTGGAGATCAGATCCCATCCTCTGAGGTGCTGCTAGTTTCTTCCAGCGTTGTATGATATGCCTATTTTATAATCACACTGCCTTCAAGTCACTAGAATTGTTCTGAAAATACCAGATAGAGAGAGATATAAATGGAAGTCTGACATCCATTTGAAATATATCCCTGGTTTGACAAAGCTGTTGGAAATTTCTATTCAGGAACTATCGCTCTCTGATTTCAATCATTTTTGTGTCCATCTTATGGTGATTATGTCTAGACAGTATTTCACTGTATTGGCAATGATGATGTGAGCATGTTTAAAATCTCTCTAACCTCAGGTTTGTATCACATGTGCTAGTAACCTCTTTTCCATGAAGCCAGTGAACACTTTTTCAGGGTAGTAATTCAGAAAAGTTTGAAGGGATCTGTACTTTTTTTTAAATTTATCTTCTTTTGTCTTCTAGAAATTTGTTTGTTCAATAATTGGTTCTAAAATCTTTTCAGGTTTTAATGGTAAACTGGAACTTGCAGGTGGGCTCATTCTCTCCTAAGCTGGTTTTTAATTTTCTACCTTTTTTGATTTTCTTTTTTTCTATTCTGTTCTTGGAAATAATGAGACTATAGGTCCTACACTGTTACGTTTTTCTTCCTCCATAATTGTCATAATGACTCTCTATAGGGTTTTTTTCCTGTTCCTCTGTTACTATACTTCCTCTCCTTGTTTGTAGCAATTGTGTGTCCTGTATCATTGTAGGTCTTGTATGCGTGTCTTGCATCATTGTAGGTCTCAGTGATCACTGATACAGGACACGAATGAAAACTTTTCTAGTGAGACAAGCTGATAGGATGTGTAGAAGACATTTTCTTTGGTTTTGCTTTTGTAACTTCAGAAGGGCACAGTTGTGCTCACATCAGTAAGATTTCGAAGGTTACCATCAGAAAGTTGTGTTGTTTCGTCGTGTGTCTGGTGGAATGGGAGTAAACAGGTCAGTTCCAAAGGGAAATGAGATCCAAAATTTTGCTTATGATGTGAAGTGTAAAGATAGAGGCGATACATACTAGAATCATCATTCTAGCCTTTTGAACCACAGGCCATTAAAATGCCTTGGGGGAAAGATTGTGTTAGGAATCGGGGACTAACCGAAATTGCTACATCAAAATATCTGATGGAAATCTTTCTGTCCTGAACAACTTTGGTATTTGGTATGATAACCCATGAGTGTCCTTTTCTTGGTGGTTAATAGATTTGTGCGTCACCACTTAAAATCCATCATTCATCTATTGTTTACCTGTTCTTTATTTTACCCTAAAATAAAACTATAAAATTAGGAGTGGTGAAAGCAGGGTGGATTCTTTTCAGGTCTGTCATATGAGCCGAACCCCCTTGCCTACTAAGAAAGAATGAGCCAGAATGCTTTTACCAACTGATATTGTCTCTTTAAAATTCAATGTTTTATCTGTTACCTTTCAGTTTGCTTTATGGGTCACTTAATTTTTGTTACTTTTCTTTAATATAAGCCAAAACCAAAATATTGCTGAATATGCTAAAATAGATGTATATTTTTTTTAAAGCTGGTATTTAAACAGACAAAGAATCATGCTTAATGCTACTGTGATAATAAATAGTGCTATAATTGATTGTTGATAGAAACCCTTAAAATACATTTTTATGGTTGAAAAGTACTTTGAGTAAACAGTGTTCGGTCTGCCTATTAAAATAATTCACTATATACCGTGGTTTCTTTGAGTATTAAGAAGTAGGCCTTTTCCAACAACAGTAATTGGTTGACACTGCTTGACCTTAATGCAAAGCTACAGTATTTAATGAACAAACGGAGGGAATAAAGTTTTGATAAATAAGGCAATTTTCATGAAACCTTTAGAAATATGCTTGAAGTCTTTTAGTGTTAGATTGACGGTTTCTTCTTTTGTGAAAAGAATAAGTGAATAATTTAAGGCTATATTTCATGTTTTCAGATCTTCATTCTGTCATATAAATAATAGACTGTGAAATGCAGCAGCTCCTGTATTCACAGATTTAATAGACCTATACAAGTGTGTATCTTACTCAGCTTCTGGCATCTTAAAATGCTCTTTTGTGCATATGTATACCTGAGAATCAATGCAGAAGTGGGATATTCGTAGACCCTCTTCAGTAACCAAATTCCATACTTTAAGCATGCTATATGATCTGTCTTTAAACAAATAGTTTTTCATATAATACTTTCAGTACTGCCTGAATTCAATTTTAGTATTTTTAGTTTTTTAATTCTAGTACAGTATTATGAGGGACAGATGGTAAAAACAGTGGCTATTCAAAATTTAAAGTGTAACCTAAAATTTCCTTACTTGAATGGAAAGACTGGGTGAAAAGCATTCAGGTTGACATCCAGCATAGAACTTTGAAACGCCATTGTCTCTTAATGAGAGGAGAATCAAATGTATTTACTAAAATAGTGGAATATTGAGGTAGTTTATATCATAGAATCATAGAATTGTCTAGGTTGGAAAGGACCCTTAAGATCATCTAGTACAACTATCAACCTAACTCTGATTAAAAATGTCCCATCATTAAACCATGTCACTGAGCACTATGTCAACCCGTCTTTTGAATACCTCCAGGGATGGCGCCTCAACCACTTCCCTGGGCAGCCCATTCCACTGCTTAATAAGCATCTCAGTGTTAATTTTTTTCCTAAAATACAATCTGAACCTCCCCTTGTGCAACTTGAGGACGTTTCTCTTGTCCTGTCATCTGTGACTTGGGAGGAGAGACTGACTCCCATCTCTCTACAACCTCCTTTCAGGTGGTTGTAGAGACCAATAAGGTCTCCCCTTCTCAGCCTCCTTTTCTCCAGTTTGAACATTCCCAGCTCCATTTATTCTCAGTTACATAATTTCTTTTTGAGGGAAACCACAGTGAGGGTGAAAGAACAAAGAAAAGCAAAACTAAGCTAGTTTCTTTTCTTTATTTCCGCTCTCTTCCCTCCCTCCTGCCCAGTTAAGTGGCTTTTGTGTGATGTGTGTTGAATGGATAGTGAAGTAAGACTTAGGACAAGTGGCAAAGCACTGGGATTCTTCCATATTCTCAATCTTCTAAGCACGAGGATAGTTTTGGGAGTGGTGGACCATGGGAAACAAAGACTCTCTTGGAAAGTGTGTTACTTTCCAAAAGTATGTACTACTGTGCCTATTTTGTTAGCTGCAAAATGTAGCTTTCCTGAACACTTTCATTTGGAAGTTAAAATTGTTTTCTCCATTTTCTTTATAGCGACTTCTTCCAACACTGGAGTAACTAGTTTTTAGGAACCTTTTGCTAGCGTAGGACATGATACATGGCTTTCCTCCAATCTATATGGCTATGCAGGCATCTACATAACTAATGAAAGCTCTTCATTTGTATTTTTGAAGACTATTTTCTGTAAACAGTGTTCAAGAAGTTTGGCAGATGGTCTTCCTTTGCCATGGTATTGATTTACGTAGTCCCTGTGTAGGTTCCAGAAATGGCTAATGTGGATCTGTCAGACAAAGTTAACAGTCTATGTGAGGATGTCATCACCTTTGCTAAAATACAGGCAATTTCTTTCTTGTTTCTGCTTACTGATACTCTTTAGTTCATGTAGTCAGGTTACTTTCTGTCTTCCTTTTCAAGAAAAAGAATGTCTTTATCTTGTGTCACTTTATACAAATCTTAATATAATCCTATATTCTCTTTTGTAAATTATTTTAGTAACTTATTCACATCTACTTTTTTTTTTTCACTTCCAATGATAATTTTTTCTTCATATTCACAAGAAGTTTGTCTTCTGATTTGAGCCAGTCTAAATGCTTAAATGGGGAAACATTATTTTCGTGTTCTCCATACTCTGACTTACTTATACCTCGGTTAACATCAGCGCTGGGGTAGAGACCATTCTACAGTGTAACTTGTTGCAAACTAATATCACGACTGTATGAATAACGTGAAAATCATTGTGCTGCATTGGTATGAAGTACATTGTCATCACCTCTGTTTTCTGAACCTGCATAGAGTAAAATTCTATATTTCTTTTGCTACATACACATTATTTAAGCTACCAGCTGGGGATGTTTCTGTTCAGTAAAAATTTATATGATTATTGTGTTAAATTTATTGATCTTTTGAAGCAAACCCATCAATGATTGGATCCAGCTGTGACTGAATTGACTTGTGGTTCTTGAGTAATATATTTGTTATTATTCACTTTTACTTCAGTACAAGACTGTGGTCTCACTGTAGTAAATACTCTGCAAATATACATATTCTCTGTTCTTTATTTGTGAGCTTTGGTTTGTTTAAGGGGAAAAGGCAGGAAGAAGGGTATAAAAAGCAAAAGAAGGAAACAGGAAAGCAGAACAGCAAGGAAAAGCAGTAAAGATACTTTGCTAATGGCTGTATATAAATCGTGCTGATGGTTGCTTTTAAATTCTGAGCTGGCTACTGTTCTTTATTTAGTCAGTGCGTCTTTTTTTGCTTAATTTGTTAACACCTATAGAAATTAGAAAGAGCAGTAGTTATGACAAATGGACTATGTAATCTGAAAATTGTATTTTGTCACATGTTTTAGTCACAAAACCTAGTTGAAATCAATTGTCCAAACATTCACTTAACATATTAATAAGTAATACAGGAATACTCTAAGCCTTCTTGAATTAGATATATTACATCTTGTTACAAAATTTAATGCCAGGCTTAATAACTCAAAGTATGCTCTAGAATAAAAATATATTTATATGGTAGTATATTGCAACTAGGATGCTAATGCAAATGAAAAAAAAAAAAAGCCCAACCCCCTGTTTAGTGTAATATACTCCTGTGTAGACAATTGTATTTAATTTAATTTCTTAAAAAGAAATCACCAAATTTATTCCTTCAAAGTGAGTATGTTTTTCATAGTTTATTTCTAAATGCAGTTAAATTTGTTTTGACAACAGTGGTCAAATTACAGGAGCTATTTGGGTACTTAACTCGCTAATTTGGTGTCTTCTAAGACTTTTTTTTTTTTAAATCTGTCTAGATGGCTATGTTCTTTGGTTTTCTGATGGAAAGACTGTAATAGTAGAGTACCAGCTTTTCAAAAAGGAAAGATGCTATTTCCAATTTAACACTATTAACTTAACGTAGTTTTAATAGGAAAAATTATTTTAAAATAGCAGTGGATCCCGTCATTATGTGAATAGAGTTTAATCATCTCACAGTAGTTGAAAAATTCTGTATAGACATGTTTTGAAGTGTGATTTTGATTTTGATTTTTTTAATTTCTTGATTTCCAAGTGTGTTTTGAACAGTTAAGATGGTTAGAACTATAGCCTTGAACATTTTTAGTGTGTTTATAACCTCCTGTAGTATTCTGTTGAACCCTCTACAATTTTTTTGATCTTAAGGGTATTTTAGATAATAAATTAACCACTTCCTAGAAAATACATATAACAATATAAAGTTACCAAAATTTGTGAAGTACATGTTTTTAAGAAGCTCAGTCACAGGAGGAGGATTTGAAAATAATGCTGAAAAATAGCCAAGAATTGCAGGTTGATACAAATTTCAGGTTGAATACTGAAGAAGTCTTATAATGCTTAAGTTATTAGAGTTGTCTCTCTACCATCATTATCTTCTTGAAAATAATTGTGTGGACTTGCTTTACATAGTATAATAGAATCAGAATATTGTTTCCATCTGTTATGTTACATGATTATGTGAAACACTTGTTTGACTTCAAGGCCAGGCTGGATGGGGCTTTGAGCAACCTACTGTAGTTGGAGGTGTCCCTGCTCTTGGCAGAGGGGTGTGAACTTGATGATCTTTAAGTTCCCTTCCAACTCTAATCATTCTATGATTCTACGACTTGAAAAAAAAAAAAAAACAAAAAACAAAACCTAATTTGTCACATGACTTTTTGTTATATGGAAATTCCCAGAAGAAATCCGGTGCCTTAGGTCACTTGCATCTCTTTAGGTCAAACTTAAAATGTTAAATGTTTTTAGCATTTTTTTTCAATCAAGCATCTTTATCCTCAATCCTGAAGTCAGTTCCAGAGGTCTGGTACTACTGGAACTGCTACTCCAGTTTCCTCATTGCTGCTGGTAGCTGGGCCTTATCCCAATGCTACTTGACTATTGAATGTGCAGAGAGTATCATTCTAAGGACTAGTGTCTCTGCTGTGTTTGAGCACCTGCCACTATGTAAGTTAATTTTTCTGTGTTTTTTTTTTTTAAAAAAAAAACAACAAACACCAAAGTTGGTCTCATTTTCATTAATGTCATAGTTATACACTTTGCATTGTTAAAAACGACATTTCTGATTTGACAAATGTAGGTGCTTTTCATCCCCCTTTATTGTTACATTTTAGGAGACAAGTGAAAATATTGACTCTAGTATTTGGTTTTAAAAGTGATGGGTAACTGAAGTGTGCTTTCTACAGAGCCAGTGAAACACAGACAGTCTCAGCAGGAGTTTTTCTTTGCATTCTCCTATAATTATGCCCTAAGTCCTGGCCTGGAGGGGCAATTCACTGTCTAATTCAGACCTCTTCTTACATTAACAACATGGCAGCATTTAGTAAAGATACAGTGTTTGCTGTTAAAGACTTGCCCATTTTGCCTTAAATAGCTAGATTATATTACCTCAATTTGCCACCTTCCCTCTGTTTAGTTTGGAATTACCTTGCAAATGTTAAGGTGATACCACTGAATCCTATAAAGGAATTAGGAAGTTGAAATGCTAGTAACATAGCTATAGAGTACAGTTGTTGGTCTACAGAAAAATACCAGTTCAAGAGATTACAGGTCAGGAAACTCATTTTAATATGAACAATTGTTTGCTTTTACTGATTTCCATTAGTGACTTAGGTTTATCTTTCCTTCATTCTGCTCAGGATAATTAAAAATCCTTTCTGAAGTTAATTTTAAGACGTGTGCTTGTGGTTTTGTATGTATAGTTTCTGTACCTTTTAAATGTAGTTAGTTTTTTCCAGTGTTACAGTAAAGTGCAGAACACTACGCAGTACATTAAAGAAATAGAGCCTATGCATCAGAACAATTTTCATGCCTCACTCAATTCTTAATGTAAATTAGTAGGAACATTGGTTATCCATTTGAGAAATTGAGTTGGTATAAAAATAAAAATGCACTTATGGTGTGTGGTGCTTTGTGTATCATCTTGGGAGTGTTTTGCTGTTTATCTGTCACTTGCATTAGAAAAAGCAGTCACTGGCTGCAGGTGACATTAAAAATTAAAGGTTAACCTCAATTTCTTCACTGACCAGACGTGGGGCAGAAAGTTCTTCTGGATGCATGCCTGAATTTTGGAACTGTCAAAAAGAGTTGAGAAGTAAAGACTTGTGCGTTTGGTGGCTTAATTCTTTTCTGTGTGCACGTGAGGTTATACAATTTCACCATTATCAAGTGTTCAGACAGTTTATTATAGGTTATATCAAGATCATATTTCATTGCATCCAACCTAGTGAAATTAACAAATGGCATGGTAATGCTATAGTAAATAATTACAATGAACTCCTAGTACTGATCTACATCATTTTGGGAATGTCTTTTTATTTTATTACTTATAAAAATGGTAACAGTATTTTTTTCCTGTTATTGGAAAATACATGTATTTCAAAAACAAGTTAAAACTGTGGTTCAAAATTTCTATAGCAGCTTTTGAATTTTCTGGTTAGCTCAACGTACATTTAATACCAGACAAGATTTATACATTCATGAACAAGCCTGGGAGATCTTTCATTCAGAATTAAAGCTTTTGATAAAATTTGCCTCTACCCCACGCTGAGTTCAGAGCTGGCCAAATTCAGTATCATTATGCTTCCCTCCTCTCACTCCAAGTGTTGGAGGCAGCATTCAGACTGGTGGAGAAGACTGGCTTCAGGCAGCAGGGATTTCCATGTAATCTGCCAGATCTCTTTCCTTTCCAAAGTAGGTATTGTGCTTGTTCTGTAGTAGACCACGCTATGGGCAAGTCTTGACACTTGAGTTGCAAACACAAAGCTGTGGCTTCTGCTCTTGCCTTCCATTTCATATCTTGATTTTACTTAACCGTGCAATAACATAGCATGCATATAATCAGTAGATCTGCTGCTTCTTGCTGGCTGCTGAGTCAAAATGAGAAGGGAATAAAGAAAAATTAAATTCCCTTCTCCTTCTTGGTGAGTAAAATAGACTGCCAAAAGGAACCTGTTTTCTTTCTTCATCCCCTGTTTGCTGAGCAGTGAATCTCTTCTGTCCTTGGCTGTTTTGCCTTTTACAGCTCTTTGTACAAAAGCAGGAAATAAAAATTTCTTTAAGGAAAGCAAGAACATTGTTTTAAAAAAGAACATTGCATTTGATGTTTTTGAGGAACCCTAGTATTTCAGATGTGTATAATTGTTTTTAAATTGTGTATCCATGTGCTTGTTTCGTAGTAAGTTTGACACAGTTGTTTCAGGAGTAGTATGCTATAGGTTTTTTGAATCAAATCATGGTAAGAATTCTTTGGTGGGAAAGCGATAATGTTCATTTCATGTATTTTACTTATTATTCCTAATTTGTTAAACCTATACTTAAGATCAATGAGTTTTCTGAAGACAAGATATTTGTAAATGCCAGTTACTTATTTTTGTGTACGTCCCTCTCTTTGAAGTTACGCCAGTTTTCTCCAAGATTGGTTTCACTTAACACTACCCAGTTTCTTTCATTTCAGGTGTATTTGTATGTTGACATAGTAATGAAACTGGCCAAATACGTATCACCATTGAAATGGAAAAAGGAAACTGAAGTACTATATAGCTTTAAACATAGGCCCTTTGACTTCAGGATCCTATATAATAGTTGATTATTTTTGGCTTGCAGCCTGGCTCTAAAGTCTTCGTTTTATAAACTGGGTTATGAAGCATCAGGAAACATGAATTGTAGTTTTCAGAGAAAATATCTGAGATAATTAAATGCTGCAGAAAGTGGTTAAAATTTGAAATGCAGTACTTTCTGAGAAGAAATCTTTTAAGTTATTTGTATGTATTTTCTTACAGGCTCTAGAATAGGTGGCATTTTGTAATTTGTCAGTTACTTCCTTTAAGTTCAAATAAGCTTCTGTATCAGTATGAAAAGCATTATCTGGTGACTTGCAATCATGTTACAGATGGCATCTTTTCTTAAATAGTACAATAATCTGTGGTTTGTGGAGCAACTTAATTACCCATTTGTTACAGTGTTACACAGCTCGTAGAGGTCATCACACATCTGTATGAGCAGAAAATTGTACATCTTTCAAGAAAACCCAACATACGTTCATTGCAGTGTTTCTGTTGCTGTTCCTACAGTGTGGGTGGTCCGTACGCCTATTTTTAATTTATGGCTGTATTGCAGAGGTTGGCTACAGAAAAGAGAGATCTCTACACTAAAGGACCTTTTTTCTCCAATGTGTCAAAACTTGCAGGACATGCAGCTTCAAAGGACCAAAGAAAAGGTCCAGGATAGAGTTCCTGTGCAAAGCACTAAAATCACGTTATATCACTTCCACACAAAAGTATGTAGTATCGCCACAGCACTAGTCGTTCCCATAGCTTTATTTTCAGTAGCCCTTAGATTGTCCTGGTGAAGAATAGCACCACTGTGCGTTATTAGCCCATTTTCCTGACCTCATTTCTTCACTCTTGGTACCATGGGTCAAGGGTTACCCACTTTATGTAGTGGGTCCTCATTTGACAAAATTGATACTGCTTCACTTCCTTAGTTCACTTTGCCTCTGGCAGTGGTCTTTGTCTGCTGCATCTGCCTTGCCCCTGCCCCTGGCCAGCTGCCCCCTTTGCCTCCTGAGCAGCATTTTGGGCAGCATGACTCTGGAGCCTGAGCTGCCCTTGGACAGAGCCCAGCCAAGTGTGGCGGAGTTATTTTTACATTGTACTTGGTGCCTGCTTTATAGTGCGTTTTCAATTTAACCAGAAAACAAGCCTCTCTTGTTGGAAATCCCAGTACTAATGAAGACCTTACTGCTGCCTTTCAGTATGCAAAGGAAGCTTGTGAGAAAGATGGAGAGAGGCTTTTTACCAGGGCCTGTAGGGGTTTAAGCCTTTAGTTTTAAACTAAAGGAGAGTGGATTTAGATGAGGTATAAGGAGTAAATTCTTTACAGTAAGAGTTGAGATACTGGAACAGGTTTCCTAGAGAAGTTGTGGATTCTCCATCCCTGGAAGTGTTCAAGGCCAGGTTGAATTGGGCTTTGAGCAACCTGATCTAGTGGAAGATGTCCCTGCGCATGGCAGCGGGGTTGAACTAGGTGATCTTTTGAAGTCCTTTCCAAATCAAACCAGTGTATGACTCTACTTGAGGATTGTGACTTCCTGCCTTTGATGTTGACTGCTTACTATTATGTGTCTCTCATATAGTTTCATTATATGTCATTGGCTCTTCTGCAATTTGTTGACCTTCAAACTTTTTCAGAAGTGTCACTAACGAGTAGTATTGCTTAAACCTGGTCAGAAGACTTTTATTTGTGGGTTGTTTTGTTTTTGTTTTTTTTTTTTTTTTTTTTGTTTTTGTTTTTTTTTTTTTTTTT
>VZRU01000430.1:359164-373953 GCA_013398155.1 Pedionomus torquatus
TTGTTGTTGTTTTTGTTTTTGTTTTTTTTTGTAAGAGATGACTGCTAATTTAGGTGATTGTAAATGCTTATCAGAATTTGTAAACTAAGAATTTGTTAAAGTTATTCTTAAGGGATTAAAAGTGTCAGCTTTAAGTGTTTCTGAATGAAGAAAATCATGGAGGGGACAAACTTGGGTTGCCAGTGGTGTATATTAAAAAAAAAAAAAAAGTTTGAAATGGTATTTTGGTGCATTTGAAATGGTTGTCATCATATAGATGTGGCAAATCAGTTCTGTATATCTGTATCTATATATATATCAATTCTATAAAACTGGCTGAAACTTCTTGTGAAGGGAAGCTGTTTCATGGTTATCCTTGGGTTTCTTCCATTCCTTCTCCTCCTGCCTAAGAAGGGAGGGGGGCTTATAGCTTATAGAATGCTTTGCTTCTAGGACAAATTCTTAAGGAAGTTAAGGAACTTAAGGAACCTTAAGTTCTTAAGGAACTTTCTGAGCAACTTCATGTTGTTTTATTCAAGGTTTCATTGAGTGGTGTACAGTGCATGACTTCATATCAAATACTACTTAAGGACATAATGTTTCTACAGAGTTACACTTTTTAAAGGAGGATGAAAATCTTCCACCAGCTTTCGCAGTAGTTTTCTCAATCTGATCCTGTAAGGTCTTTTCTAATAGGCATTAATTTAATAAACATTGATTCTGGTACAATTGGTTCAACTAGATTTAGGAGGAATGAATGAATGTTGTTTTGTTATTGTTCAGAACCATGCACGCCGTGCAATATTTGGGTTATCTAAAAGCACAATCAGGTTACTTGTATCTTAGCACTTGCATTATTTCTTGTCTTTTGCAAGGAAGTTGTATATCAGCTACAAGAATTTCTCTGTTCAGACCTTGTCTTGGGATATTATTCTAACTTGTTTTAAAATCTCATAAAGGTACTCTATAGTGGTATTCAAGATGGAGCTGAGAAAAAATTGTAACTCTTATGTAACTGTATTTGGTGGAGTGAAATAGACATTAAAAAAAAGAGCACCTTCTTCCTTTTCTAGGTAAATATATTCTTTCCATAAGATATAACAACAAAAAGTAGACCAAGACACTCTTGCTTGGAGACACTCATACCATCTGACAGG
Source organism: Pedionomus torquatus (assembly GCA_013398155.1). Taxonomy (NCBI): domain Eukaryota; kingdom Metazoa; phylum Chordata; class Aves; order Charadriiformes; family Pedionomidae; genus Pedionomus; species Pedionomus torquatus. The sequence continues at coordinate 360,301 of VZRU01000430.1, forward strand.
AAAGTGATTTTAATGAATTTAAAATCTAGCAGCAACAGTGTTTCTTCCCAGAGTAAATGGTAGAGAGACCTTAATTACACGTTGCTCTTTAAAGCACAAATTGTACTTACTCTCTTTTTGGTCATTAGGACTCAGACTTTGGAAAGTATTTAACATAAAGCAAATACAGGAGTACTTTTCTGAATTTTCAGGCTGTTACTGAGTTTTCCCAGTATGAATGGAAAAACTTGAAATAAAGAGGAATTTAGCAGAATGGTTCTTTGGTGGTTTTTTGGGTGGGGGTTGTTTGGGGTTTTTTAGCAGAGAAGTCATACAGTAGCTTCAGTTGGATTTTGGCTTAAAAACTTTTTAAAAGGCATTTACTTTGTAAAAAAGAAAAAGTTTTGACAAAAGCAAAGGAAATGGATAAATGTTTACGTGATGAATCAGTATCTAGTTATGTCTAATCAGAGTTTGGTGCTTCCGTTGAGGACAATTTATAGTGTGAAACTTTGGTATGGATGAATAGTGACCACCTAATTGTATATCTGTATTCATTTCAGGTATTGAATGCGTTATGATGCACAAAATATAAATGTTGAATGAATTTGTGGTTATTTTTGTTCATGTTATGAAATCTGCATGGATTTGTAGTATTCTGGGTGGAAGAAATCATGGTTTTGTTTAATGTTTAGTTTTTAGCCAAAGATATTTAATAGACTAACATAAATATAAAAACATCGTCATACAAATCTTTCGCTCATTTCAAAAGATAATAAATTATAATATATCATGAAAAGGAGGAACTATTTAATATAAAACAGGAAGTTCTAATATTCAGCAGATTCCTTCATTCATGACATTTTTACACTAGATGGGGATCTTCTTTATTCTCCCAGATTCTTTGAAAAGAAAAATTGGCTAATGTAGTTTTGTAACTTTTCTGACACTACTCTTCTGATGTAATTACTTTCCTGAATATATCATTTGTGGACAAAATGAAAACGCAGGAGCTTGAAATACAGGAGAATTCACAGGCAGACTTCTTTGAAGAATTGTTGTAAAAGCTGCATATAAGACTTAGGCTGTATTCGAGTAGTTTTCAGCACCTTGTTTCTTGTGACTATTCTAATTTTTATAATTAATGTTGATGTTAGTTTACGGTTTCAGTATTTTCCCTGTAGCAAGTATCAGGGAATGGTATTAGATTGTTTGTACAGGAAACAGCAAAGTAAAACTTTATGAGTTTGTGAAGGTCTCCTCAGTGTTCCTGGAGGTGTTGCTTTTAGAAGTCCCACAAACTAGCTTTCCCTTTTCACAGTGTCTGTAGGATGCTGAGAGGAAGAGATTCCTGTTTCATAGCCATAATTCTGGCAGGTGCAGCAGTGATCCCTGCTGACTTCCCTTGTGCCAGGCATTCAGCAGAAACTTAGGAAATGCAGTACTTTACAGAGAAAAGAAACTGGTTCAAGTAATTGTGAAAAGAGGGAAGTGGTGCTTAATGGAAGAGAGAAGTTTTAATGGTTTGGATCACCATCCGTTCTCCACTTGCCAAACTGGGACACAAATTTGAAGTCCTTTGAGATTAATCTTTATTATATGGTACAAAAGCAAGAGTGACCAGAAAAGTTCCTGTTCTTTTAAAGAGTTTCTCTTTGAATGTATCACCGTCCTTGCGTTTCAAGTTGAGTCTTCTAATGGTTGTATATTGAATGACTTGAAAAACAACATACATAAGCAGCAATTTCATTATACGTAGGGCTGACCTGACTCGTCTTACATGCCTAATTTTGGCTTCTTAAGATGAGTAGCATTTCTTCATTCACATAGTGGTTCTCAGGTATCAGGGAATTGCCTCTTTAAAAATAACACAGATCTGAGACACTGTTAGTTTGAGAGCTGTTTCATTACATATATTTGCATTTACAATCTGAAAATGTCATACTAAGCTCTTACCAAAACACAAAAAAAAAGTTCCTCATTTCAAAATACATCAGAATATTTGGACCAATTTGATTTGACAGATTTTCATTCTGGAAGCATAATTTTTTTTGAGTGAGATTTGCATTTTAAAAGATTGAAGGAATGTCTTAGCTGACCATCACAGAAATATCCTGACAAAGCATACATAGGAGTATACTGTTTGTATGTGTATATATATATGTTGAGATAGTGTAAGTATATGTGTGTTAAGATATGTATGAGAGGTGAATATTCTTCTTAACTGAAAAGTTCATTTTCTACTCTGAGGATCTTTAAAATTCATTCTATCCATTTGGTGGAGCAATAGCTTAGTTAATGAAAATTGATATTTTGGAGTTTTTCATTCTTGTGTAACATCTGTAAACATGTTCCCAAACTCTACATGCAGTTCTGTAATTAACATACTGTTTCCATGGTTTTTCGTCAGTGAATAGAGAAAACATGATTTATACAGATGGGGAAAAAAATTTAATTTTCATCAGCAACGTAGTTTGATAGTATTTGATTTTCATGGGATTAAAATATAAGTCATCAATGTGAAATTTGGGGTTCATTACCTCCTTACAAATCTCTGTATGTTTTATGCTTTCTGAATGAACAGTGAGGTATAGTCTAGCACCTTGCCTATACAGGGGTAAGATTCATTTAGAAATGAAGCATTTTCTCCTTTTATAGCAGATTTTTAGCTCTCTGATCACAGCACTTAGTTTCTTTATTTTTCATTGGTGTTTTCTCTCCATGTAATGTACATAGGAAGTTAATGATGAAAGAGTAGTAAAGTATTCATTGAAACTGAGAATTATAGTATTTGCAAATGTAAAATCATAATTTACATAAATGTTATAGTCAAGAACATTATGAATGTAAATATGCCTTCATCTATTCTCAGTCTTATAATGCCATTCATTGTCCAGTGGGAGATGAAGAGTGATGTTGAGACTGCCGTTTAACCTATTATAGCAGCCTAAAAAACCTAAATAGCCTTGATGTAAATATGAGGTGGGAAAAAGAGTATTCATCTCCATTAAGTGACATAAAAAAACATGGTAAGAATAACAGGCGGGTGGGTGTGCATTAAGCAGTGAAATCCCTAAATTCGGACTCTAATTATAAGCACAAGGACAATTGCCTCCCACATACTTAAACTGTTACGAGTTTTTTCAGACAGAAAATATGCTTTACGGTTCTTCAGGAGACAAATACAAATATGGATATTCTTTTGCATTCTTGTTCATCTAATACATGATTCCTTCTCCTCTGCTACTGAACGAAGGCCTGATACTAAAAAGCTGAGTTTGTTGTTTTCCTTGGTAAGATTAGGTCTTTAGGAATTTTTCTAGATCTCATAACTACACTGAGGAAGTCTTATGCATTTATTGGTACCATAAGCAGGTGTTGCACCATTATATTCAGATTAATTGGGGCAATTATTTTAGCTTTGATTTTAATTCATATCACACAGACCAGTGGATGACCAGCGGTTGATTAACTTGCTGCACCACTAGGTCACTCTTTCTTTGTTTCTTGAAGATGTATTCTTGTGAAGATAGGTAATATACTTACATCCTTTCCTTAAATTTTTCTTTTATGTTACATTAGATAAAGTAATTTTTTCATATTGAGTAACTGGAGAAAAGTTACCCATGGAATCATCAGTAAGAACAGAGTTAGTCTATAAAACTCTTTTCAAATTAATTGTATATTGCGGTCTCTTTCATATGAAAATTCTTTCAGTGTAAGAGAGGTTGTTTAGATTATTTAGCCATTCTTTTTTTTTTTTTTTAAATCAAAATCATTGCTATACCTTTAGCTTGATATTTAAGATACAAAAGCAGATGCATTATGTCCCTAGCTAACCTGATGTAATAATCAAGTTGTATTTCTAGACAAATTTGTCTAGTTTTGTTTTTAATAAGTATGTGTTACTATGCTTGATTAGAGAGTTATTGACTATTGCATCTTTTCCACAGTAGTAAGTTGTAGATCTCAATCAAATAACCTCTAATCTTATCATAAATAAACTAATATACTGATCTTGTACATCTCTCTCAGACACAAATAATAGCAAGAAGGTTTTCCTGATTTTAATTCCTGTTACTCATTTTTGGGTCCTTTTAATTTCAACTTTCTTTTAAATTAAAGACACTAGGCCTGGTTATGGCATTGTGGTGATGCCATATGTGCAGATAATTTCAGGTCCTTAGTACTACCATATATTTCCCTGTAATGCACCCAGGGATTGTTTGTAGCTTCCTAGGTACAGCAACATAGTAAGAGCAAAAAAAAAAGCAGTTGGTTATTTACTATGACTTGTAAGTTCTTTAGGGATTCATCCCTTTCTAGAATGTAATCCTCCATTTTTTGTGACCTGTTTTGTATGTTCTTAAGGTAAATAAATGAAAATAATGTAATTTCCACTCTGAGATTTACTTAATTTATGCAGCTTATTGGAAGGATTTTTAGTTATTTCAGTCATCATAGAGCTTCAGCTTTTCCCATAACAGGGAAGAGTCAGTCACCAGGTTTTATATGTATTTTGTGTGATTGATATTTTAAAAGAGACAATAAAGGCGACTTGACAAAGCATTAGAGCATTAATACAGCACAAAGAAGGCTTATAATGTGTTAAGCTTTTGCTGATACCTAATGATACGGCAAAAAAGCACTCTTCTACAAGGCTGCTTTTAAGATCCAAGGGAACTAGAGGAGTTGTTAAGAATAATAGATGGCATATCTTGGATTAATTTTTTTTAAATTTGTTTTTAGGAGTAGAAGCACAAAAATCCTGTCTTAATCTTTCTCTTTCTTTTAGGTGTGCTGCTTATTTAGCTTTTAGTAACTTGTAATTTAAGATCACAGTTATTAGGTGTATTTCTGCATTTTATATATCGCTCCCAGATGCTACAGTATTAGTTTTTATCACTGCATATTTTATGAAATGTCAGCCTTCTGTTGGCTGTTCACGCAGCATTGTTAGTGATCAAAGCCACAACATAAAGGAGAGGAATCTAAACAGTTGGCTTATCTTTGTCCTTCATTGTGACACAATACCATAAAATTACTTTACTATATAAAAGGCAAGCAAAGCTTCATGTAGCGCACTCTGAAAAGGTGAACTTTTTGTTAGGCTCAATGAAATAGATAAACTCTTATCAGTGATATTTTGTATAAGGAAGGCAAAGTTAGCAATGGAATCTTTTTGGTTTGAAAAAGTTTTCGTCTTTTGCTGCCTTATTAAAGCACTATGTTCTTTTTTATAGTAAAATGCTATTTTAAATCTATCCATTAAAACTTTTTGAAATGGAAAAAATGTTATGCCCTGTAGAACAATACTTACGGTCTGTTTTGGAGTTTCTGTGGCATACAATTAGTCAAGGCATGCTATACTATTTGAAGGGTGATAATTGGGAAGATAATAGTCTTTATGTTTTAAAAACTGCTGGTGATTATCAAGTATTTGGCTTTTGTTTTTTCATGTGTAAGGTTATTTTGAGTTTATCTAAATTTCTGGTTAAAAATACCAGAAGAAATACCAGTCAGCCTTAATTTTTCTGCTTGCTTAAGCGAGTTGTGTATCAGAACTGAAGTAATAAAGTAGGAAAAACTCTACAAGCTCTGGAGATATTCTATAGGAATAAAAATCTTGAATGATTTTGATCAGCTGTTGTGTATGCCCTGCACAGCAGTTGGTTCAATCAATTTTATGTTTTGGGATGGTTTTATTAAAACGAGCTGCTGCTTTCAGTAAATCATTGTAAAGATGCTAGATTCGTATATGCTTTTTGGGGACCTGCAGCTTACCAACTCAGTCGCTCAATATAAACGTATTTGAGCCTACTCACCAAGAGGCTGGGTTGAATTAATGACCTCCTTCCGATGTGGAGTATTTATCAGGGCAGGACAGAACATGAAAAAGGAAACACAGTCTCATATTATGATAGTTGTGGATAAAGTAAAACAACAAAAGTAATTCTGTCGTGTTGTGAAGGTCAAAGGTGGGAATGATGGTAAACAAAGCTCTGGACAGTATCTCTTAAAAAAGATGATGATGCACACAAATTGATAGAACCTGTTTGAGTTTGTCTTTCCGAACTGTGGTATCATCACGCTTTTCAGTAACTTGCACGTATGTATTCTCTTACAGAGTGTGACCTTGTTTCGATAGGTGCTTCAGGGGTTTTGAACAAACTAGCAGTGTTATTTTTCTGCACGGCATTGTGATCAAGACGGCCACATTCAGCCATTTTTACTTAAAATCTGGCACTGGCAAAGATTATTCCCACATACATTTGAAGGGTTAATTACTTCTTTCTTGGCGTGCTTTAAAAATAAAGCACGTAGAAAACAAACTTGTCAAGTGAGTTTAGGTTGAAGATGGTTACTATATGAGAAGCATTAAGTAATAATTTTTAATTAATTAATTTTGAAAAGTGGAAGTTGGGAAAACAAAAAATTCTGACAATAATAAGTAGTTAATCCATCAGCTGCCTGACAGTAGCGGGTCATCCTTCCTGTATGAGTATGGTATTGCACAGAGTCAGTGAGCTCTCTCCTTCTCATCCTCACTACCAGCATCATGTTTTTGATGTCCTACCCTTTCACAACTGAAAAGGGCTGAATATTTAAAGCTACGGACCTGTTCTCCATCTTTCTCTGATAAGGCCTTTTTATAACCTGTTTCTGTCCTGATTTAATGAAGAAGTAGATCTCCAATTGTACGTTTCCATCCTCTGGTTACCCGAGAAGGAAACTTTTACGTGTTTTATATCCAGTAGGATTCTGGTTTGCTGAGGAAGGCGGAAAAATATCTAGCCTGAGCAGGCTGTGATGAAGAATTTGAAGTAACCAGAAAGGTTGTGGTGCTTATAGCAAGCTTACTGTCCACAGCAGGAAGAGCTCTGCTCCTAGAAAAGAGAGATGTATGAGGTTGTGCAAGCACTCCTTTAGGTGCCTGAGAATCAGGAGGCCAAATTTGTTGTCACTTTTCCTTGGAAGTTCACAAGAAATGTCAGGGAACACGGAGAGGAGGCAGAAAGGAATGAAGGCAGTATTTAAAGAAGTGAAGTGACTTTCATCTGCTGATCTTAGTAACATTATCGGAGGTTTCAGAAGGCTGTAGTTGTAGGTTAAGCATTTTGTTCAGGGCTCCTTTTCATTTGTATGTCTAAGACTGCTTCAAACACTTGCTAAGTTAAGTAGATGCCAAAGACATTTTAAGAGCTGGAGATGTACAAAGCTTACCAAAGCAGGTTCTCATATCTTCACAGTGGTGAACCTCTTTGATTCTCTGACCAACGAGTCACTTGTTGATTATTAAATGCACATCTTTCACATACTGATTTGCAAACCTAATAGACAGAAATTGCACAGTGACCAAAAGTCAAGTCAGGTCTTGATGAGGCATAATATATAGTTTGAAAGATGTGACACTTGTTTCTGTAATTGGTGCTCTGTGGTGCACAGTTTCAAACTTTGCATGAAGAGTTGGGATGATAAAAAGATGGGATGATAGCTCTTTGTTAATATAATGGATATAATCAGGAAATCTTGGTGCCTTTTAACCTGATATTCTTGAATCCTGCTATGCACTCGTGCAAGTGTTAGGCTTTGGAAACTTAATTTCATCTACAGATATTTTGTATATGCATGTGCTCAAAATGTTTTGTACATTGGTCCTACAATTTGTGAGCATGTAACCTTATTTCTATAGAAAAACGTCTTATGGCAGTTTTGACCACCTTTCCCAGTTGGTTGCAAAGGCATTCATTGCTAGGTAAGGGACTGGAGCAGTCTATTGAGCTTGCAGACAATACTGGCACAGGCAAAACCGAAGGTTTTTCAGCCCTTGGTTAATTCACAGTTATCCTCAGATCTCTAACTTCAGCGTTATAAATGTAACTGACAGATAAAATTGAGTCAAATTCATTGTCAGAAATTTCTTAATAAGATATAAATTGTTAGTTTGGACTTGATTCCCTATTGATGAAAATTGTGTTTCTGGAATGTAGCTATGTTAGTTTATGCAAGGGATATCACAGAGCTTTTACCTGCGGGATGTAGTAGTCAGATTGCTGTTCTGTGCCGCAGAGAGCTCAACAAAGGTGAGAAGTGCTTATAAACAAAATTATGTACAAGAGATGTTATACTCCAGCCACATATTTGAGGACTTCATGTTGACACTGTCCTCTTTTACTAGCAACATGCTAAATTATTTTGAAACACTTGCATTTCCATTTTTTGTGAGCACATGTCTCTGGCCTGCTAGAACCAGCAAAGGGAAAAGTCAGTGAGTCTTCTAGGAAGCTGCCTTAAGTATACCTTTTTATTTAATATGCAGATCATTACTAATGATGAGCACAATGGGAACCGCAAGTGTTGACTCACCTGCAAAAGTTAAGATGCTTTCATGGTAGCAGTAGAATAATACAGATTTTTAAAACCTAATGAAGTTTTAGTTCAGAATTTATTGGTAAAATGTAATGTATGAATGCTAAAGATGCTTTTTTTTTTTTTAATACAGAATCTCAAGTATAGCTTAAATGGCAGCTGTTAGAAATTTCTGTAACTCAACATTAAGCCGTGTCATATAATGTCATCTTCCCCTGCTGTTTTTTCCCTGAAAAAATTAAGCTCCAGGGGAAGCAGTTCTGCATAACGGAAGTTTACCTCTGTTCTCTAGCAACTGAGGATAAAACTGCAGTGCTTCAGACTTTGTTTTGATAGTTTCATTGATAGTGACCTTCATGATGATTCCTTAATTTATAGTGAAAGTATTGACACAATATAAAAGAAGTTGCAGGGGTGCAGTGATACTTGTGTGGCATCTGAGAAAATTTTTACTGAAAACCAGTTCTAATACAGACCGGTGGAATTTGCAGTGATGCTACAAGGTGCTTGTTCACAAAGCCTTGGAAATTTTTGTCCAGCTCAGGCAAGCAAAGGGGGTGGTACTCTCTCTGCTCCATTTGAGGAGTGGGAGCTTGGTGGTCAAATCTTTCACCACAATGAGGGGCAGGACTGGAAAGGGAGGGCAATGCCTTTGGGGTTGGTGAGAAATGTATCCACAAGCTCCTTTAGCAGTGTTACCAAAGAAGCAATCCAACCAACCAAAAGAGGGCTTTGCACCAAAGAGGGAGCTTTGTAACAGGGGTAAGATTGTGGGGTTTAATGTTTGGGCTTAATGCATTAATAAATCCCAGTTTACACTTCTCACAAATCTGCATTCAAGATGGTGACATACTTTGTGTTAAAAACATGCAAAGGTAAAGAAAAATTCTTAGAAAGCTCAAAAGAGCTTCAGAGTGCTTCACTTCGGAGGATATAAGCAGAATGCTGAAGAAATGTGAGTGTTGCAGGCAAAGATCTTGGCTGTATTAAATGTCCACTTTGCTCACAGAATGCATGCTGCTAAGCTTTTTTTTTTTTTTTTTTTTTTCTTTTTTTTTTTTTCTTTTTTTTCCTTTTGTAAATACTGGCAAAGACCCAGGTTTCAGTTTCATTGAAGTCTACCTCGACTGTAATAACTGTAGTCATGAGACTGCAGTACTTATGTATTCATTGGGTGTACTCTCTTTTAGTTGTGATATTAAAATGTGGCAAATTGCTATTCAGGTATGAATGGAGAGTTCATATTACTAACTTTCATTGTACTCTGAAAGGATTTCTACTTCAACCTGAGGTTGAATATTTTTTAAGAGTGTTCAAAAGAAGTTTAACATGTCGAACTTCTGGTTTAGGGACCATAAAGGATAGATTGTTCTCTTCCATAGCAATTGAGAAGATCACAATTTTAAAATATGTTTGAGGTTGCGAAGGGGTTAAAGAGAACAAAGATAAATGCTTCCTGCATTTAAGTGATGTCTGATTTCATGCTTAAAGGTCAGAGATGCATCAACTCTCAGGGATGTTTGTTGGATCACCTGCCAGTCAGTGGTGTCCTGTGTCTATATGGGGAATGTGATTTGTCTTTGTAACTTTGCATCTAAAGAAATCTGTAGGGAGAAGGTGCAAAGAGAAGATAGTTAATGATAACAGTGATAGTCATTGATCATGTCTTCTGCTTATTGGCAAATGAGTGCTTCTCTCTTCACAATGCCTAAAATAGGATGAACTCAGAAATATCTGAACTTTAGGTATGAGAGACTTTCAGACTCAGGACAACACAAGTTGGGTCTGTTTAGGCTTGGACAGGGAGGCCATGCCACCTGTAGGGAGGAGTAGACTGGTTCCGTTAACAGCAAAACAGAAAAGGTCTGAGAGGTACGGGAACTAGAACAGTCTCCTGCTTCTCTCCCCACCTCTATTTTGAATTGCGTTATGGATTTTAAATTCACACAAACATAGATAATGTACAGCAAAACTAGTGTTTATGTGGAATATATACAGAAAAGGATGGTATGTGCTTTTATTGCTCTTCATTTTGGATTCGTAGCAAGAAGATGGTAGAAGAAAGATGAACTAAAACATTCACGGTTCTAACACGTACTAAGAAAGAACTTGATTGTATAAACATATGCTATTATCCCCCTAGTTCTGTAAATGTAAAGGGATAAATTCTTTCCACTCCTCTGACTTTATTTTTTCCTCAGTGTTTCAGAATTTTAACTTAACTTTAACAATTTGAGATTGGGCGAAGCACACGATGTAATAGCAACATTTACTGTGGTTTTAGATCTGTTTCTGATATAGTTGACTTTCATTGCTTTGTAATGTTTAGCATCAAGTGAATATTTTAAGCATTGGCAATGAGAAATGAAAAAACACAACAGTGGCATCTTATATCAATAAAATTTTGATTTGCACTGGCTCAGTTTTGCTCTCCGCTTTTCTACACAAGCCAAAAGCAGAGATGCTGAAAGTTTAGAGACTAAACTCTTGACTTAATTTCTTGGGCGGGGTGGAGGGTCACTCATTCCACTTCTGATGCACAAGTGGAAGACTGTATTTCTTTGCGAAGTCACTTAATTTTTTATATTCTAACCCATTGTAGCAGATGTTTTAATTATTTTTTTTTCTTAGCATACTTTCTTCTTTTGAGTGGTCTTAAAAACTTTGTTTACTATTCACCCACTATTCCTCCAGCCACATTTAATGCTTCATCTATGTTGAGCACCCACAGGAACACATGACTTAGGAAGGGGACAAAATCAGCAGAAAAATAGGTGGTCTGAGCATTTATGCATTAAATATGCATGTTAATTAGAAAAAATTAGAAAAAGTATGAAAACAGATGTTACATAAATTATTTCAGTCTCAGGATAGTAGTAACTTATACACTGACAATAACTTTTATACGTGCATATGTATGTGTATGTCTGTTTCTGTATTTTGGAACATTTATGCAACTCCTAGATGGATAGCACTAGAAAAATAACCTCCAGCGTAGGCAGGCCCTCTGAACTCTGCCTGTACTTGTGGGTCTTTCTCTAATGTTATGCTATCCATTGAGCTTCTGAAAGAAAGTTCCTGAAAAAGACACTACCAACAGAATAGGTCACTTCTTAAGACTCCTGGAGCGTGTTTCAGGTATCTGGCATTAAATGTATGGAAAACACTTGTTCTGCATGTTGATCCTGTTCTAGGCAGCTTAAATTTTAAATTGTAGCTACAGTCAAGTCCTTTATTCTCTACATACCCCATTCTTTACTGTAGTTTCTTTTAGCTCCTTTAGCTTTTCTGTGGTGGAAAATATTTTCCTACGGCTTGGTAGTAGAAGGTGGTCCAGCAAAGACAACTAAAATGCTGAGAACATGTTAACTGAAGAGAGGATTTTCTAAGTGGGTATTCATGCTAGAATTCATCTGCTCTTACTGCCGTTGCTTTCTCATTTGATAAAGACGACACTTCTGACTGACAACCAATTTTCTGAATATAAATTCTGATATAATTTGAATAATTACATAATTTCTGTCCACGTTAAAAAAACAGACATATGTGCAGTTCGTATTCTAATTATCACCACCAGAGACTGAAAAGTTAACTTCTCAGGAAATGAAGGCAATGCAACATGCAGTAAGGGGAAATGTTGAAAAATAAAGACCTGTAGCCTTCTGTAAATTTTCAGATAATTATTTCCATATAACATTCTACATTTCTAGCTTGATAGCTTTCATATTCTTTGAAAACCTTGTATGTTTCTGTTTTGTGAGTTTTGTTGTTGTTGTTTGGGTGTTTTTTTCTAATTTTTGTAAAATCCAGCATATACAGTATGAAGATAAAAGGCTGCAAGAAGCAGACAATGAATTGTGGAAGAAGAGGGATAACAATATTTCCAGCAGATTGTTAGTATTGAAGAGTTTTTAAAATAGTGTTCAGGGTATGCAATTGCTATTCTAGCAGATGCATTATGTTAGCAAATGTATGAGAATATGGTACTATATGAAAATGAATTACAGAAAACTATTAAGAAATCTTATTTATGTCTTGAAGAGGAAATATATTACCATAAATCCTACTTTATACCAATAAATTGTGTTGCCTACACAGAATTATTTAAACAGGGGAAAAAAAACAAAACCAGTGATGTTTTCTTAATCCTTCACTGCACATGTATCCATTCACATTGTAAGAGTCAGATCTCATGGGGAGAAAAGGAAATTGTATAAAAAGGAGTAAAACCACTCCAGCTGTGTATCTTGAATTTTCAGGAATAAACTATTTTGGAAACTCAAATATTCAGCATCAAACACATAGTAGTGATGACTTCTAAGCCCAGTTTGAGCCACTGGTTTTCTCTGAGATATTGTTGCATTTTATTTACTAGTTTAGTATGTTTTTGTGAGCAGGCTGTCTTTAATTTCCCTGTCGTCTCCTTGAGAAGTCATTTCCATATTGCAGCACACAGATGATTCCATTCCCCTATAGATTTACTTTCTAGTATGAGAATGAATGAGAACAACCTTAACCTCTGAGCCCAAACCTGTTTGAATCCCTCCATGCCTCTTCTGCCCTGGTCATTACCCCAAGATAAGGGTAAAGGTGAGGATGAAACGTGAGACCTGCAGATGAAAATGATAAAGCCTTCTGAGTCAGAAGACTTGAGAAGTAGTGCTCTGAAGATAATTTGGTTTTCAAACATTTCTATAATCATATTTTTATTATAAGTTATGGTATGAACATAACATGGAAGTTTGTATTCTGTGAAAACTTTATTAATTCAGTTTATAACTCTTCAAATAGCTGAAAATCTAGAACGTGTTGCAGTCCTTCTCGCTTTTCTTCAGTCATGGAATTGTCACGGGATTGTAAGAGTTGGAAGGGACCATCCCCTGCTAAAGCAGGATTGCCTAGAGCACATTGCTCAGGGCTGAATCCAGGCAGGTCTTGAAAATCTCTAGAAAAGTCCTCCCTGGGCAGCCTGTTCCAGGGCTCTGTCACCCTCATCATAAAGAATCTTTTTATCATATTTGAGTGGAATTTCCTGTGTTCCAGCTTGTGCCCATTGCCCCTTATCCTGTCACTGAGAACCTCTGAAAAGAGTCTGGCTCTATCCTCCTTCAACCCACCCTTTAGATACTTACAAGCATGAATAAAGTCTCCTCTCAGCCTTCTCTTCTGTGGCCCAACATCCAGACTGGCTTTGCCCAAGTAATGTATGTTTCAGTTTTCTCGTTATTAAATGAGATTACGAACACTAGCACTTTAAACAATTGAGAAGAAATAGATGTTTTCTGATTTGAAAAAAAAAAAAAA
>VZRU01000430.1:374002-384445 GCA_013398155.1 Pedionomus torquatus
ATATATATCAATGCTTTATTTTCACAAATGCAATTGCGGTAGTAAAGATGTTATTATTTGTAACAGAGTAAGCACTTGCATTTCACTCAGTTCTTTTCTACAGGTTTTCATCCTCATTAATAAATGTCAGGATATTTTCCAGCCCAGCAATATTTATTAGTAGAACTGTTTTTAATAATATATTCCTCTTTATTGATATTTATTAATATTACTAGCTTTTTTATATGGGGCAGTTCTCTCATTCACTTTTCTGGTAAGGGTATGATTTTTGTAGGTATGTGCTTCCATCTGTCAATGCTAGATGATGCCGAATTGAAGGAATGTTCCTTGTGTTTGAAACAGAAGGCAGTGAGGCTCTTGGCGATAACTTAGTTTTTGTTTTGAATTTGTTTCATGATTTCTGATTGGCTTTTGAGAGCTCTCTGGTATACCAAAAAAAAAAATAAATCTTGTCATAGAAAATTCTGCTTTGGTTGACAAGATGTGTAGGAGAGCAGAGGTATCGTTTAGCAGCTTTAGGTTATAGTACCTACTGTATTCAATGGAGATATAAGTGATACAAAAAGCAGTAAAACTTATTGTTCTAAATTGTTTCCTATAGAAACTGATTCTGTAGTCTGGGACTCATCCAGAAAGGGAATATAGAGGAACATAGTTGCTATCGTGGAAAGTTCCTTCATGTCTAAGGAAAAGGGTCATAAGAAACTGTTTCATCCTGAGATTTTCTGAGTTCCTGAGAGTTAGCCCATGTATGTACAGGGCCGAGAAACAAGAGACTGGAAAATGTATTGAATTGTGGGAAATACATGCAGGAAAGGCCAAAGTAGTAGTATTAGTAGTAAAACTGCTGGTTTATTGCAGATTAGCTGTTCCATATTTTGAAATTACTCTGGTAGCACCAGGATCCCTAACTTTCAAGTATCATAATTTTTAGGTATTTCTTCTCCCTCACTCATATTGCATATTTAATATGCAGGTTAGCACATACTATCCTATTCACACTCCAGTGCACGGTGAAGCATGTTTAAAGCAGACCTAAAACTAGTAATACTTAATTTACAAATATCACAGTCATTATAATGTACCACTCCTCCTAATTAGGTACTGGAAGTTACATATCTGAAGGGGACAGAATAGCTTTCAATACCACCTAGGTAAATAAGATTAAAATCTGTAGTTCAAACCACTTTTATGAGCAGTTAATCTCAGAATATATAAGTTTGTAAAGACTTCTGTTTAATGACCGAGCTAGCAGTGAATTATTTTCTTGCTGTAGGCAAGAAATGCATTGCACATTCAATTTTGTCTTTCAAGCCGTGTGCCTCACCTCACAAAGTAGATAATACTGGATAAGAGTAGAATAATATCTGTCAGATGCTACTTGAAACAGGCAGAAGTATATCTTGGTGTGCTTACATGTGAAAATCCTAGTAAACATAGGCTGGTTAATATTTGTAGCTGGAAATCTTGAAGTGCTTTACAAGTAGAGTGAATATTAGTGGTACTGTGGGATTGGATTGAGGACACTGGTCCTCCTTAGGAACTGATTTGAAAAAAGAGCTGAAAAGCCAGTTAAGCATTTCCTTTAATGCCTGAACACTGAACTCCCCAAACTAAATTTGATGAGTTTACAGTAGCTTTCAACACAGCTTTCAGTTGTTTCTGAGAAAGACACAAGCTTGTAAACACTTTCACTGACCTGGGACTGAATGAAGGTCTTCCAGTTTGTGAAACTAGGAGAAATGGCAGAAAATTCAAAGTGATGCTGGAAGTGAAAGGTAATCTAGATGAGCATTTACTTCACCTGTGGTTAGCCAGTGCAGAGGGTGTGCTTATAGTGTCTGTACGAAACTTAACTTTGTATTTTGTTATCCTTGCATTGAAGCTAACTTCACCTGGAGAAGGATTGTCCCTTCCTCTGGCTCACGTTTGCAGAAATACAACCTCCATCACATTTATAGAATAACTTTAAGAAATTACTTCCTGACACATTGTGGATTTTCTGTAGCAATTGGCTCTTAGAGTGCACTGTTAAAATTCTAGCACCCCAATTTTCATGGCTAAATTTGCTGCTTTGCTGATGGGTAGTAACATTTAAGGGATGGCACCGTCCCCAGGGTAGGAGTTCCTGGGCATTGTGGGGACCCCTGCTACAGGATGCTGCAGGTGGACAGGATGGGGCAAATTACACAGGATTTTAAGATCAGTGTATTCATTCTTGCACTTTGGGCTGCAGCCCAGTAGGAGATACTATCAGCATTAATTTTAGGGGAGGGAGGGAACCAAAGTGATAGGGGAGTGGAGGAACAGAAGCTGTGGGTGAATTTGACACAGCTGGGGATGCGGGAGGCCATAGGGCACCAAGGGGACCCAGCTGGCCCAGAGGTGGTGGGGACAGTTGCTGGCTGCTGCCACTGGTCTGCAACAGGCTTTTACCTGCTTCCTGGGGAGCCTGAGAGCACTGAGATGGTTTCCTCGATCCCACGGCAGTCTCTGTTACTGACACAGTGTATTTGGAGGATGAAGCGTTCATTTCTTTCCTCATTTTACAATCCTTCAAATGTAGGGTTGTTTGTTTTTTTCTGGGGACACTCTTTAGGAAGCGTTTGGTTTAAGTTATATTTGTGTCCCTTAAAGGCATAGAAAAAGGTATTAAAATTTTTTAACTGTGTATTTTTGGAAAAGGCTGTCGCTCATCTAATGCTGTTATATGCAGCAACAGTGCAGCAGTCTGTGTTATTTCCCTGATAAAACTTTGCTATTTTTACAAATACCTTCTTTAAATGGAGGAAGTTTTAAAAAGGTATTTTTTGTATTTTTCATACGATCATGTGATCTGTTTACATAGTGAGCTATTTATTAAAGTGATTTTTATTAAACATTGACTAAAAAACTGTTACACAAATGTAAAGCACTGTTCTCAGTGCGTTCCTGTATCAAAAAGTAAAGATATTGAAGCAAATTCTCACACATTAAACAAATTATTTAGATACATAAGTAGGATTTGTTGCAAATGAATGGAAATGGATGCAATTTTAACTGAGTTGTTTGTTTTCTTGTTATTTACTGAGCATTGATATTGATGGAAGCATTCCTGTTCAAAGATGCTGCTTCTCTTATACTGGAGTAGTGCAAGTGGCTTTGTTATTACCAGGCTGTTTTACTTCTCATAACAGGGTGTATGTTTGCATATACAAATACATATATTTTTCTCAAATCTGATTTGATGATCCAATTCCGATTGTTAGGAGCAGATTAAAAAGAATTTTGCACTGGTAGGGCGTTCTAAAGCCTTGACATTGTTTTAATCTGATAACAAATGGCTTTAAGTTCATGTTCTTTCAGTTGTTGGCAACAAATCTAAACCTGTGTTTTTTGGATTTATGAGGATAAGTCCTGCTTTGGCAATCTTGTAGATCCTCAAGAGAATAGTTAAACAGTGATTAATCATTGTTTCTTCACTGAGTGTGCAGAAAAGAATGGAAAAGCTGCATTTCACACTTCTGAAGCAATTAATCCCCATGATCTTAGCCAGGTTTGTCTTGTAGATAAGTCGGGATACAAAACTGTACCTAATTTATCAATGTATGCATGCCATAAAGTATAAAACACACAATTTATTTCATATCATTTATAGTCAAATGTAAAAAAAGAGTGACTTTGCCATATCCAAGAGTGTTTCTTACATTACCTTCATATAAACTAAGTACCAGAGATTACAATGGGATTCCTGTTTATTGTGCACATCTGGTGCAGTCACTATGCATTTTCTCATTCACTTGCTGGCATTTTTAGTGATTGTGGCATAAATCACCTTGCTAATCAGAAACATAAGTGACGGGAAGTCATCTCCTTTTTTTGAACAATGGGAAAAAACATATGGCTTCTTAGACAGGACTTGGCTGTTATACTATTTATGTGGCATTATATTCTGTATTTAGAATTTCATATTAATTGCTGCAGTTTGATTGAAAGCGTAGAATGCCCTGTGGTTTTGGTCAAAGTATTTGTTTTATGATCTATTCATGATGCCTTACACGCTTAATATCTGTTGTGTTGGTGGGTATCAAAAATGGAGGTAAACGTGAAGGTTGTATCTTAAAGTGTGATAAAATGTTTTCAAGCACTTTTTAATCAATATGAAATGGGTACTGTATGTTCGGAGTGACACCATATAATAGAAAGTTGTTGTAAATTGTATAGCATAGTAAACAAGAGAAAGGAAATGTTTGTCTTTATAGGGAACACGTGTGCTCTAAACTTCTGTTCCCGCACAGTACCTGTCACTGGATTTACCACAGGATATATAAAACCTGTGCTCTTTGCAGGATTGTCTGTAATCAGGCTGGGAGGTGAGACCAGTAGTTTTTGTGAAGAACATTTATTGATAATTGTGGTTCTGAATTAAAATTCCCAGTGGGATAAAACATATAATAAGATGCCAAAATTATATTAACATGTGAGGAAGATAATTGCACCCAAAAGCAATTCATGACAGGGTTTTTTTTTATCTAGTTCCTCTTCTTATATAATATTTTGTGCTTCATTTTGTATCACTTATTTTGTGATCCGTGACAGTGATTACTCCTTTAACCAAATAGTTTATTATTAATAATAGTTAATGTGAGGATTTTTTTAGTAGCCTTTTGAAAGAACATATTTATTCATAGCCAATGGCTGACAGTTTTATTTACTATTATATTATTTCTTTTAAATAATTAAACATGTAACCTAATTCAGTAGTATTATTGACCAAGTTTCTCTAACCAGTGTGGAACTCAAGATTATTGCATAGTATTGGAATACACTAGGTTTTGGATTGCCAGGAGTCTGTATATCTAAAAGATCTTTATTCTGTCTCAAGAAGCTCCTAAATAATTACAAAGAAAACCTGAATTAAGGAACTTATGAATAAGACGGGCATATCAGGCTCTTGAAGTCAGGGGAGGTAAACAGGGTATAAAAAGAGGCCATTCCAAGCGAGCAGTTATTCCTGATAACACCTCTCCAACAATGCAAATTGTGCCTTGGTAGTGCTAAAGAAAAATAGATAATGGGAGAATGCAGAGTAATGCTAAGAAGCACTTGCTAAGCCTTATAATGGAGGTCTCCGTCGTCTTCGCTCGAGTATGGATCTAAATGCACACTGTAGAAATGCTGCTTTTGAAAGCTCATCAGAAAACATGATTTTGCCAAAGTATTTGGGCCATACTGGGAATCATGCAAAATTCTGAGGAGGTAACCTGAAGCTAGTTGATGAGATGTGCTTAACATGACTTGTAAAAAAATAGAAGAAAAAAAAATAATAGTAGGGCAGCACACCACCTTAATTTTTTGAATAGTTGCTCACTGTAAGTGTTCTGCTTGCTCTTTTGTCATTTTACCTAGTGAAACTGTCATTTCACTGCAAAGTTTCAAATTTGTAATGTTATTTTTAACGGACCAGGTTCATCAAGATTAATTGAAAATATATCATTGCCCCTAATAAGTGCCTTTAAATACCAAAGAAAAAAAGCTCTTGTCGCTATCAAATATCTCACTGAATCCGGTGTCCTAAATCCCATTTATTTTCTTTTAGTTTTCACTTAAAAAAAGCGCAACCTAAAACACATGCACATAAAATTTCTGACTCCCTTAGCATTACTCTAACGTTTCCACAACCATCGCCGACTCTGGAGTTGCAGATTAGTAAATGGCACCAGGTAGGCTTAAGAAAACATTCACACCTTTTATGGTTGGACATCTCACTGAATGGTCATTGAACTCTCCTCCTGGACAACGTGCTGCCTGCTGAAGGTAATGATGAAGGGAGAGTGGTGGTATTTTAAGTAAGATGTTGGTCTTTGCCCAGCAAGATTATAGTATGAGAAGCTGTTGATCTTACTTAGCAAGTGTTGATCCTTCTTTCTACTTGCAGGCTTCCAAAAATGCATTAGTGGACCCTTATGTGCACTCTTAAGTAACCGATTTAATTGAAAGCAGGTTTGATTTTCCTGGTGTGGTCCTAGGTTAGCATTTTAGTTCAGATCAGGAGTGTATTTCTGAAGCAGATTGTCCCCACGGTGCTTGTGTTCATACAGCAGAGTGGTGCCACTGCTGGGGAAATAGATTTCTTTTGCATTAAGCTAAATCAGAAGTTGCACACCAGCAGTGTATAAATGAAGTTCTTTTACAACACCTGCTAGTGGGCTTTTGGTCCTGAATATGACCAGTCCAAATTAAAACCCTGTAAAAGATGTTTTGCTTGAATGTTGGTCCTCGGCATTAACTGTTTTGTTCTACCTGCCTGCCCGTACTGATCTGCCACGTGTGAATCTCTTAGAAGTACCCCGTGGATCTGTGACGGGTTTGTGCAGTGCTCGGGCTGATCATCAGGCTTGGACGGGTATCACATTTATCAATGCCTATTTTTAAAATGATGCAAATGGAGTTTGTGACATGAAGTTTAACTATCGTATTAAAATACTGAATGACTTGCAAAATGATCTGTTCTCTTTTGACGCCTTTCAGCAGTGAAACTCAGAAGTCAGTATAAGGTGCAATGATGGGCTAAGAGGGAAAGGACAAAAGGGATGCTTGTAAAATTGGGAGATGGAAAGGGATAAAACTCTTCTAGGATACATATAATTCACTATTTTTCACAGGCAGGACTCTTGTAGAGCTGTAGTCTTTAAGAGAAAACTGTTTTATTCATTTGCATGAGTTATGGACAGAGTTTTTTACTTTATGCTTTTGTGCCTGGCAATTTAGAGATTTTCTCTGGGAAAGAATTAGATAAGATATAAACTGTAGACTTATAGTTTAAAGCTCTTTTCAAATGGATAATTGTAGAATTCCTGTCTTTGCCCTAAAACCAAGCTTACTTTTGCCCAACACAACGCAAAAAAAAAGAAGATTATGCATATCAGACACATTTTAATGAGACACATTTTAAAATTCCAGTCAATGAGTTGCGAATTCATCAGCTGTAACAATTTAGGAAGTTCACTTTCTTTGATAAATAGTCACAAACAACTCAGGAGAGGGTTAAAGACTGTGGTTAGATAAATTCATTCTCCTTCTAATGAGGAGGGTGGATAAAATCATTCACTTCATTTTAATACAGTTATTTAAAACTTAAATTTTGAGTTTACAACCATCTGTCTCAAGGGCTAAGCTCACTATAAACTATTATAATCATTTAAATAAATAGAGGAAAAAACAATCCGTTCAATATGTTGAATCAATATGTCATGCTTTGAATATCTATATAATTTTCCTCACATTAGGATCCATGGCACATGTACAGTACAATATGGTCTATAAATAGGCCTGGAAAGAATATGGCTGTGTCTTGGACTGCAGAGGCAACGATAGTTCTCCCCAGAACTTGGTACTTGCCTAGCAGCAGTCTTTCCCTCTAATCAGAGTGTGATTCAAACCCTAACCGACTATAATTAACAGAAGATAAATTTTAATGGCTGTGAGGTGGCGGAGCATATCGTTGTTCTGTGCTGTGTCCATTACAAGACGAATCTTCATTTGGTGTCTGCATTTTATCCCTTGCTTGGGCTGTGGATGAAAACTGGGGTTTCTGCTCTCATCAGCACTGTTTGGTGTTTCCCCTTCAAAGTGACTGAGTTGTGCCTCGTTCCTGCCCAGTTAGCTTGGCCAAATGAATGAAGCAGATATGGCCAGAAGAGTCCCTGCTTGTTTTCGGCGCCTAACGCAAGAGTATATGTATATTGTAGGGAGTACCTAATCTAATAATTTAGAAAGTATGGATTGGAACATATGCTATGGGCCTGCTCAAAGTGAAGTAGCTCAGGAGTAATGATGGAAAAAAAGAAAGAGAAAATGATGGATGGACAAACATGGGTGAAATTCATAGAAGTATGTCTCTGGAAGATATTTATAGTACCTAAGTTCCAAGTCAGCTTTGTCCAGGAGGGAAGATTTTCCTTCTTTCAACTGCTAAGGAATTATTTAATCATTTTTAAGTAGCTTCACAGACTGTATTATGAAAGTATAGTGAAGACATGGCTATTGTTACAGTAAGTGGCTTATAATATTTAAGCGATTCAGTAAATTTAAAATGTAAATTTTGCTTACATAGTACAAGTGCAGTCTAAAGCTCTATATGCAGAACAGTATCAGTCTGTGCAACAGAAAATACCAGCTTGATTATTGTAAACTGCCTTTGTACTTTTATCATGTAGAAAGAGTAAAATTATAGCTGTATTGTAGGAATGGGACAAAGGATAGCAGTGAGGGAGTGATAGAAGCAGAGTAGGTCCTAAAGCTTATTCTGGGACTCCAGTCCATTAACTACATAAATTGAGAAGCTGCCGTGTTCTTCTGAATTATGGAACAAGAAATCCCTTGAACATTTGTAGTGACATCACAAACTATTAGAAGTTTGGTTTTGATGTCACTAGAATCCCTTGATGAAGTCATGGCCCAGTAAATCATCTGTCTTCTGCATTTATGCTGTAAATAAAAAATATTAAGGTTAGATGGATGGATGAAATTTCTTTATGTTCTGTTCCTGTAGAAGTAACATACCAACTCAAGGATACTTAAAAAGAAAAATGCACTGCTCTTAACATTGTGTCTTGCTCTTTTGCAGTTGAATCAAAATTAAACTAAGTCAAATGTATTTCTCTTGTGTGGAAAGGGGAATATTAGGATTAGAAGACGGTATTGAAGATCAAGAAATCTGGGTTCTTGTTTCACTTTTGTCACTGTATCAGGCCACATGAGCTTGTAAGAGCCAACTCTTGTTAGAAGCTATACTGAAATCTTTGTGTGCCCTCCCTTAAAAAAAGTTCTACATGAACACATAAAAGCATAGTGTTTTGTATATGTGGAGTATTTTACGCTATTGAAGCCTGAACATATGGTTGTGGGTGTCACCTAGTATCCTTGTGCCTCAATTTCTGTATCCATAAGATGAGGGAAATGCTTTGCAAGGTGGTTCGATTCGGCAATATTTGGAAAGCTCTGTGGTTGGAACAGAGATGTGGGGTCTGTTTCTAAAACAGTGAAGTCCGTTGTTGTGTGGTGGGTGCTGTTAAACACCTAACATCCAAATACTGGTCAGAATGCAAATATTCCAAATTGCCATGTTAGTGTGCTTTTTGAATTCCTAATACAATAATATCTATGATGCTTGTTTTATTTTAGGCAAATTTTAGCCACTTGCATTCTTGGAACATTTTTAACCCCGTTTTGTATAATGCTGTCTTCCCTTTTATGAATCTTTCTCTCCTTATGACATTATTATTTAAGAAAATCTGAATCATCTTATTAACTTAGATGAAATATATGGGGTTTTTAACCATTTCTCTTTGCTGGGTGGCTTGGGCAAATTGCATGTTTTTACTCATCAGTTCAAAGTTCTATAAGTGAGTAGAATGTAAAAATAGTTTAACTTTTCTGGATATTCTTTAGTTTCAGCAGCAGCAAAAATACACATTTGTTTATCTAGATCTATTCAGACTTACACATGCTAAGACCCATTGAAAGCTGAAGTCTCTATGTAATTTATTTTCAGTGTGTAGTGTAAACTGCTGTGCTGTATATACATTTTATATTTATGTCAGAAAAGGGTTGCAGAGGGGTACTTTAAAACCACCTTTTCGGCTCTAAATAGCTATTGTGTACATATGGTAAGGTACTGCTGCTTAACAATTAGTAACTGCTTTGATGAAACTAAATTACATGTTTAAGTTCCCATCAGGAAGTCGCTTCACATATCTGTATTAATGTATTCAAGGCTCGAGAAGGAAAGTTAATTTTCCAGCTTAAATATTTAATTCAAGCTTAAAATTTAGTCTGTAATTAGAGCTCCCAAATGGCAGGAACATGGAGTATTTGTCCATTTTAATTAGATTGTTGTTTACCTATTAATTATATATCATATCTTGTCATATAGTTTTGATGGTAACAGATGGTGCTAGGAGTTAGTAAGGGTTTGAACAAAATAAGATTTCACATGATTTATTAAGTTGCACTTTATTAGTGAGTGGTCTGCTTTCGTCAGGTTATTCTGTGGAATAAGAAGTTTGAAACATTTCACTAATTTTGGTGATTACTCTTTATGTGCTCAATGGAAGGACTGAACTTAACTCCAAAAGGTGCATTCTTATTGCTTTGAGGGAGATGTAATGCTTCTTGTATTTCTCCAAAGTTATAGCCTTTTAGACTACCCACATGACAGCAAGCTTACATCTTTTTTCTTTCTAAATGTTGTACATAAGACTTTTCAAGAGCAACATCACTTTTATCTGCCAAGAGTACTGTCTGGAGCAGTTGTTTCAAAGGTGAAAGACCTGACTGAATTGCAAGAAAAATCCAACTTACCTTCTGCACAAAATCTTCAGTTCGTTTTCAAGTAAATTTCAAACAATTGAAAAAACCAACATATCCATTTGTCGACTGGTGCATTCAAAATGCACAATG